>JACAXG010000057.1:3290603-3466218 GCA_018881555.1 Amblyornis subalaris | reverse complement strand
TCCCACAGTGGGCAGCGCAGGGGATGGGAGCAGCACTCCCAGCCTGAGAGCTCAGCACTGCCTTTATCCCCTGCTCAGGCAGAAGCTGAACTTGCAAACAGCTTCGGCAGCCCCGTTTCGCTTCCCTTCCATGCCTGTCTGAGATGTCATTTGGGGAAATTCATATGTTTTCATGCATTTGCTCTCCACGAACTGGCTGGGAAATAAGGAAATTATGTGCTCGAAGAGCTGCTGCTGGCCTGTCACATTGTTTTGGTCAGGGTTGCTCTGTTGGTACTGCTCTGAATTTTCAATCAGCTACCTGTGACTTCGTGGTGACCCCAGAAAGAAATTTTGGGGCATGGACATGGAAAATGAGCTATACCCTCCTCATCATATCGCTGCGTATTACTGGGAACAACACACAGCAAAACACATGTGGATCCGTAACTCCAAAGAGTAAGAAACAGTATAGCATCAAAATACAACTCTGACCTGAAACAGATTAATAGAAAGGTCACTTTCCACCAGGAGTTAATAACATTCAGTTTGGAGGAATCAGTGTAGGTGAAGGGGAGAGCAATGTACCATTTGATTTGGGGGGAAATGGGTTAGACAGAAGGTGTTTCAAAATATAATCAAAAAATAATTAGAAAAAGGAACAAGCCAAAGGACAAACATCTGTGACAGAGGGATGTGAAGAGATAAACAAATCCTATGTATGACAGTTAATTTCAGTTCAGACCAGAATCCTGCTGGGCTACATTTGGAGTAGTCTGTAAACACCCTGGGAAAAAAGAAAACTTACATTAATTTCAGTGTGAATGGTGGCAGCATCAACAACTAAAAAACTGGAAAACCAAACCAAAGACACCAAAAATATCAGATTTCAACAAAGCCACACCAAATAGGGATAACAAATAACAATAAAAGGAAAGTACAGCAATTAACAGACCAAGAATTCTTCASAAGCCAGGAGGCAAGAAGGCTGAGAAACAAATACACACTAAAATCCTGCACTTTGGTTCCCTAAATACCACAGATGAGAGAGGGAAAAACCCAGCTGACACAACCCTAGCAGGACAAATTACTCTTCTAAGCCAGATGTCCTTGGAGTCTTCATCCTTTTCTCACTTGCTGAGRACTGTAGTTGGAAATGAGACACCACGACACGGAGCCTAAAAGGGAACTGCAGCACCAGTGAGGAGTGATGTTAATCCCACTCCTTGAGGGGCGTYGTGCTGATCTTCTGCCCCATGGGATGCTCCTGCACTTCCCAGTGCCCAAAGGGAGCATTCCTACGGAGACTGCAGCATGAAAACCCCCCCAGCAGGCCAGAGAGGCCAGGGAGGTGTGGTGGGACCTTCCCAGGGCTGCAGCTCTGCCCTGCAGAGAGACCCAAACCTGGGATTGTTGCTGGGGACTTCGGTTCCCTTCTCTCCCTTCACCCATCAGTGAAGCCTAAGCAGAGCAGGCAGAAAATGCAAAACTCACTGTGGAGAAAAAGAGGGTGAATTCACAAGCCCAAATTCTCCTGATTTGCTTATGRCCCTGTTCTGTTCTCATTTTGTTCAGCAGATCATGCTCACCTGTATAAACCACAGCCTATGTGCAATCACAAATAGTAGCCAAGGCAGAACAGTGCTGTAATTTCAGATGTTGGATGAACGAGTTTTTACCATGAAGGTGATGAAATTATTCTAAACTGACATTTTGGCTGATGGGCATTGCAGAGAAAAGCAGCAGCAAGATGTTGAGAAGCATTGCAACCTCCCTAATTGAGCTGCTGAAACGAATCTCTCAATGTGTTTTGTGATTAGTTCTTTAGCTGAGTTGRAGTTTGTTTGTGAGCAGTCTCGGTTAAATATACAATTATATAACTCTGCCCCACCATAAAATAAGTGTTATTATCAGCCCTCTATGGATAATCAAAGTTAAAATTTCTTTTTCTGCAAATATGCTGAAGTATTTGTTGAAAACTTGATGCCAGCATGCCCATTGAATACCAATAAACTCATCTGGCAGAGTATTTGGGAAAAGCAAACACAAAGCAGGTGCAAATGAACTCTGATCAAATTTGTTCAAAACTTCAAGCAAATACTAAAGTTAGAAGATGAGTGGAAATGTGTTTTTCATATTTGGCTAACTGTAATTGCAATTTCTATCCAGTCAAACCAGGATAATTAAGCAAAAGACAAAAAAAGATCTGGCAGCAGGCTGAGCAAAGTAACTATTGCTAAAGAAAGAGAAAAAATAAGGTTCTAGTGGTAATGTAAATAGGGTTAATGAGGGAATGTTACTACAACACCRAAACTCCCAACAAAGAAATCTAGAGCAAATTGTTACTAGGAAAGCTTAGTCAGCACAACTAATTAGTTACTAAAAAATTATGTTAATAATTGGATTTCAGGCTAAATTTAGTGACCGAGCACCAGCTCTCAGAACACGAATTTGATCTGAGCACAAACAAAACAGGAGTCCTGGCRAGGCAGGCAGTATTTTGGCCTGGATTTTCAGCCCCGTGCAGCGGCTGATGGCAGCTAAACTGCTGCTGTCTGCTCCAAACATTTCTGGGGGGTTCACAGGAGATGCAAAAATATCCACAGCTTTAGGTTAAAGTCAGCTGTCACCTCAATTGCATTCCCCTTTGACAAATATGTGGTTATTTGCCAACATCATCGCTACAGCTAAAATGAATTGGGTTAAACATCAAGGAATAAAAAAAGAGACTAGCTGAGCAGGAGTGTTTGGTTTGGAGCAAGCAGAGAGAACATGGAGAAGAAAAGCCACTGTGTATTTAATAAAGTGGCTCCTTTACCTTGGAACRCTTCCAGAATGATAAGCAAGCCTGTTTCAGGTACATAGTTAGCTCCTGATTGTCAGCTTATGCAAATGACAGAAGCAGCAGAAGAATTAAGAGTAGAAYAGTGGAAATTATTTCTAGAAGAGATGAGTACCTGTTCTTGAGRAGGAAAATATGAAGAATAAAACACTCTTCCCCATGGAGAAATTATCTGCATCCTCCTTCTGGAGCCTATGGATTTGATTTCATTTTATCAATAAGTGATTTGATTTAAACTTTATAAAGGCTGTTTAAATGTTTTCCAGTACTGAGGTATCTTTTGCTGACCTGGGACCTGGCTGTTGACTGTCTTATTTGACTGGAAATTTGTTTCACCTAGACTTTCATCTAGATTCTGAATAATCCAATGGCTACTTCCAAGGAACTCCAGATGGACAGAGGCAACGGCATCGTCATCACCTCCTCCGAGCAGGAGGAGTCTGAGCACGCTGGGTAACCCAGGCAGRCAAAGTTACTCAACACACAGAACAAAACCACTGCTCCTTAGTTAAAATCAGTGGAAAAACCTTCCCAGTAAGTTCATAAATTCAGTAGTGTTTTCACAGGATTTGGGATGGGCTTGACAAGAGGTTCCATTAGGTGAGCAGACAGCACATTTTTGCTACAGAACAAAGCACCTTGTTTGGGGGGGAAAAAAGAGGTGGGGACTCCCTCCTGAACACCATGAATATCTTTGCTCTGCAGCAAACATTCACCACTATTCCATTAATAAACTGAAAGATATGGGAAAAAACCTGCTGGTGCTGCCAAATTTTCAGATTAAATGAATTCTTTCTTTAGTAAATTGGTGGACTTTACCCAGTGGTGACTTTCAGAAAACATCTACTGAACTTCTGCAAACCATTTTGTTTTTCTTTCAGCCAGCAGTTAAAGCTTAAGGGATTTTGAGAGCAGAGTATTAAAATTTAGCTAGGCCTTCCTTATTAAAAGGAAAATCTTCAGTAATTAGCTCTTCCCCTAACTGCTTTTTGGCTCTCATTACAAACAAAGTGCTATGCTAATATACCTTGTGTTGCAAATGTTTCACAATTCCTGCTAATCAAATTAAACTCAATTTTCAGCAAATAAACCCTCAATGCAGTTAATGGAAAACAAGGAACGGCGCTACTTTGCCTGAGAATGGGTCATTACCACAAGCTCCTAATTACAAGTACCTTAATGCATAATGTAAAGCACAGTCTTCTATAGGCTCTTAAGAATTAAAGCTGTAGCAGGATCAAAGACTTGATGTGTCCTTGAATTTTTTATATGTACATTTGAATACGCATGGAGAAGAGCAGCAAAGAGAAACAGAGCAAAGCTGCAAAACGCAAAGACTCATTCACTTCCCCACCCTTCCAAACGTACAATAATAATAATTTATGCGGTTTATGAGACTGCAGAGAAAGACTGATTTTGACTCAGGACACATTCCAAAACCAATTTTCATTTGCCTCCTYCTCTACCCTCCTGATAGAGAACGTTTCACACCTACCAGTTAATGAAGGATTATTACTTTCCTCTGGAGTGAGTTGCAAATACAACCAAGGTTAAAGCAAAGGACGTTGGTTCTGAATTAGGTTATATGATGCCATCAAACAGGAGCCCAGGTGATTGATGACATATTGCTATTGCTGCACCGAGCATTTATCAATACTGCACTGTGAATTATTTTCCAGTTTAGTTCTCTTATTGTCACATGATGGTATATTTTATCAAATTTACTTAACTGGGAAGAAAAAAACCAAACAGAGAGAAGAGCACTGGAAACAGCAGAAGGCATAATAAATCACAGGAACCAACACAAAACACAGACTCTGCTATCACTTGCCAGTCAGGATTCTGCTGTTCTGATTGAATTCATACCAGTTGCATTTTTTACTCTGAGACTGCAGAAACAACCTGCAGCAATGGGCACGGTGGCCCAGCCCAGGATCCACACCTTAACCAAATCCCACAGAATAATTCAGCTAGAATGCCTCTATCACTACAAAACTACTGTTCAACCAAGCCAAAAATTTTTCATTTTTCTGGCAATATTTTGCATATATTTATTTTCCTGGAGAGTTATTGCACAACGCTTTGAAACTTTGAAAYAAGATGAACACTTTGTGCTCTAACTGGCTCTGGATATAAAGAATTCATGTTAAATTATATCTGGTGCAATTGCAAATCATCACAGTGTTACATTTGCAAAATTTCTGAATGTTGTTGTTAGATTCACGCTGCCTCTTCTCATTCTCATTATTATTAATACACCACGAACTGCCCGTGCCCATCCTCCTGACTCTGCAGATCCTGTAAAAGCTGAGCTCTTTCTTTGGCTTTGTAGTTGTCCTCTCCGTGAAGGGCGTGAAACACCAAGTGGGAAGGATGGCTATTTGAAAGAAAATCGGTTCCTATTTGGATCTCTATGGAACTGTGGAGAACACAGGCTCTGGAGGATCCCACCTCTCACACTGAGCTCGTCCTGGGCCTCATGGAACAATAAATATTATTGTGAGTTTATGAATAAACGGCAGCCCCTTCTCCACCTCCCACACACATTCACTCACTTTTGCTCACCTTTACAACCAAGAGGGAGAAGTAAATGTTATAGCCAACCATGGAAGGRGTTTGTGCTAGGGAAGCATACATGGAAATACTCAAAATTCAGTCACGTTGAGGTGGGTTTACTTGAAGCTCCTGCAGAAGCAGCAGTTGAGACAGACACTCATCCTCCCATGGAGATAGGGAGGGATGGGATGGTTCTCTAGAGGAAAAGCTCTCAGAATTAGGGGTTGGATGGACAAATATCAGGAGTAACCTTGCTTAACAACAGCTCATCCAAATTTGAGCCCTGCCCAGTCAGTTCTGCTTGCTTTTAAGATTTTCCTTATGCATCCCCAAAGCATTTGACTATCAAATGTGTTACTATGAACAGCATCAAAAGCAGTGAGTTTCTAACAAGGTGCTAGATGAAATGTTCTAATAGGTTTAAAAAGTTTGTGAATACTGACAGTTCCTGAAGAACTTATTTCTGTGTCTGGAGATAAATTCTCCTCAGGTTTAGAACCTTAAGCTTCTGCTATTAATTAAAGAGACCGCTGTAATAAATAGAACAGCCAATTTTGGGGATAAAAGTAATATAAAATTTATTCGTGTTCGAAATATCGCAAAYGCAATGCCACGATCGAAAAGAGAGACAGTACCAAGCCCGGGGTTGGAACTGGGTGAACGCAAGTCTGGCCTCTATCGCACCARACCTCCCTTGTTCACRACTGCTGCTTTCTGCGGCGGGCTTATATACTAGTTTTCCGCACAGAGTCCAGATTTTGGGGATTAGTTTTTACTTAACATATCCATGAAGGAGTTCTATTCAAGGAACTAAGGTGGACAAAGCACATCCTGTCCCTGATCAGTCTCTCCTCACCGGGGAACGTTATCAGATGTTTCCCCGACGTTCCGTATCTAGGTTCCGATCCGCTCGTTAGCACTCGGTTTGGGAGGAGTTCTTCCCATATGGATGCCGAGAACTCTTCCTTGGAGATGCAGATTCTCAGGTGCTGCTGGACGCTATCTCAACGTGCTATCTGATGTTCATGCTTTCGCTTTTGGGATGCAGATGTCTTCCTGGCAGAAACGATGTTCTTCCTTTGGGCAGGAGCTGTTCCTTTTGGATGTAAAACATTCGTCCGGGCGGGTGCGGTATTTCGTTCAGTTCGGACTCATTCTCCATTCGAATGTAAATGTTGAGTGGGCAGAGACCGCACCCTGCTCGGAACGAGCCTTGCTCTTCTAAAATGTAAATATCCCTTCAGTGAAGAATGCATAGTTCTTGGAATTGTATTTAGCTGTTTCAAGAAAACCCTCCCAGAACCAAGTTTACAGTTTTATATCCCAATATTTCATATCTGAGMGTGAATTAACCGATTTATTTATAACAACCACCTATTTTAAATTTTGTGAACAATTGCTAATATTAGCCAACTTTACTTTGTTCCAAAGTAACAATTTGCATTTCTGGAATTTGCATCCCTTGGCCATAACAGGAGTCTCTGTCTCTCACCTTCCCCCGTCTTTGCACTGAACTGTGCCCTGCGTGAACATTTTGTGCTTTAGTTTCTGCAGAAAGCCAGCACYGATAGTATGGAGAGAAAAAGCCTGCTCTGGGATCAAACCCAGACAGTTTCAGTAAGGAGCAGAATTCCTGTCGTGGAATTTGCACTCGCCATTTCTCCACAGACAGCACTCCCTGTTTCACATTCCTCAGACTGCTTAATTCATATCAAACCAAGTGCCTTATCTCACCAAACTGCATTTCAAAATATTATGCAAATAGTTTTCAGATGAGGTGTAAAATGCCCCATATCCATCCTCTAAACAGCTGTAATTTTCACCTTCTTTACTYAGAGCTGTAGTGGTTTATGGATAATTTTGGTAAAAGAGGCTGAACTGAAATTCCACCTTACAAAGAAATAAAGACCCTGGTTTTTTCTGAGTCACCCTCAAATCCAAAGGCAAAGCTTAATAGGCAAGTCAAGGGAATTTACAGGATCCAAAACATCTGTGCTGGGGCATTATAAAATGCAGTTTTACTGAAAATTTTGAGGTTCAGCTATACAGCTTTGTGGGTACTGGATATGTCCGTGTCTGAGAAGGGGAACCAAGAAATTATGCTGAGTAAGCAGTTGAATATTTATGTGTTCTCCAAATGCTGGGTAGCAAAAGTTTGCAGTAGATCAGCAAAAATACAACACTATTAYCTACCTTTACAGGGAAGGAGATGTGTAAAGTCTCTGGTCCCTTTAGAACCCTCTCAAATACAGGTKTGTTTTCAGTGTACCTGCCATCAGCCCACAGCCCTAATTTTCTTTTGGGTAACTTCCAATAGTTTCAGCTGCACTATCTCCTATTCTCTCTAGCATTAATAAATAAAATCTGTATAGTTTTAATTACTTCCCTTAAAACAGTCTGAAACCACCGTAATATAAAGATAATTTCAATGAATTATTTATACACAAACGAACAGATTTTCAAGACAGCACCTTTCCCTCTTTCCAGGCTTTTCTRTGATGACTCTCAGCTCCTGCACTGCCTCATCCCTCCAGGGAGGATTCCTGGCCTACAAATGGTTTGACTCAAACGCTGCACTTTTACCTGATGGCCAAGCGATTTCCATCAATGGTCCCAAACTCATTGGGACAGTTCATTCTCAAGCAGGACATCACTGAGCTCAGGCTTTTTAACCCTCAGGAGAAATCTCATCTTGTCTCTCAGACACCTGAGAAAGGAAAGTGAGAATTCCAGGCTGATTTCTGCAAGTGCCTTCAGAGTGAGCACCCCCTGGAAGTCAGTTTGAGTGCCRTTCATTCCCTAGCACAAACAAACAGAGATATAATTCCCAGGCACGCGTTGTTAATTACAGCAATAAAGCAGTGATACAATCTTGCTCATACATTAACAGGAGGAGCCGCTGCAGACGCTGGGCTGATGTGGAAAGGAGATGGATCAGTGCTGGGGGTACCAGGTAAGAGCACAAGTCTGATTTTCACAGTCACTCCGACTTTTGATGACAATAAACAATGATAAACAGAGAAGTTTGCTTGCAGGTAATTCCAAACCAAAACCAGATCAAACTATTAAAGCAACAGTACCAACTGCAAACGGTGTTTTCAGAGAAACACAAATGTGCACACACAGAGGCTGCATTTGTAGAAATTGGCATGAGAGAACATCTTCCCCTCTCAATCTCACCAGAACAAGAGTTTCCCTATTCTTCATCACTATTTCTAAAATAYGAAGACACTTCAAATCTAAATAAACAACCTCTAGATCTGTAAACTCATCAAGAAAAACCTGTAAAGAAAATAATATCCCTTTTTCATATATTTGCAACTTAAACAAACCTTGAGTTGCTYGTTAGACAATACCACATGGACTTTCATCTCGGCTGTCACTGTTTTACCATTAAAGTGTGTTGTTGTAAAACACTGGAGACTTCAGAGGCTTAAGCCAATATAAAAATCCCTGCAGTATGAAGTAATTTTATGTCACTACCCTGGTTATTTCAGAATTGGCTGCAAACAAGAGCCTGAGGATGATTTAATGTGTCCTCGACSCATCATGGCCATGGTTAAACAAAGTAAACACATCAGTCTTTAGCAGTTATTTATAACTGGAGGAAAAGCACAAACCAGCCACGATCAACAGAGCACTGGAAAACATTCTGAAGGGGAACTGAAAGGACCTGAAAATGCCTTCTTTCACATATTGCTCCATTCCATTTCTCAGTAAAATAAAATCCCACTGACCATCCACAGGAGGATTTATTAGAACTAAAATGACCACCTCCAAATAAGATCCCAAGACGCCCCTGCCGAAGCGGAAAGGCAGGCATTCAGCTGTGATTGCACACCAGCCACTGGTGCTTCTCGTGCRGTTTGGAAACAGAACCACCAGAGCTCACGGGAACGACTCAGTTACTCTGAGATGGAAGAGCACGAGTCCTGGAAGCCTCCCTGAGATGATGTGGCCCTCGAGGTGGGAGCTGCACCAGTGACCCCACCCCATGGCACTGATGACATTCTCCTTTCAGTCTGCTCGGGGCGGGGGGGGATGTTTTCCTTGCTGGGAAAACCCTGGATCCCTCAGCAGGCTCTGCTGCCTGACCCCTGCACTGGGCACTCTCTGTGGGGTCTGGCCCGGGGGTTTGCTGTCGCTGAGAGGTGTGACCCCGGCACGCAGAGCTCGGGGCAGGCCACCCTCTGCCCTCCTCGATAAAGGGTTTGTTTGCAGCCCAGAGACCTGTTTGTAGAACTGTGAGGAGGGACTGACCCCGGGGAAACCACCCCAGCACGGTTTGATGCCAAGGTCTTTCACATGCTCCTCTGATCCGTGCTTGCAGTGAGAGGAGGAAGAGAGCAGGATAACCGGGAATGGTGWGTGCAGGCCTCCTCCAGGCTGGAAACTGCTTGGAAAATGTCACAGCCGAGGACTGTGAGATGCCACTGTAACCCACAGGACGCAGCTCCCATCAAGTCTCCACGTTGGAATGCAGAACTGGGAATTTCAGTGAAGAGGCTTGTGGCTGCTGCACAATATTACAAAGGCCCTTGGAGGCGTCTGTAGGAGGCACAAGCTGGAGATTCCCTGGAGGCACATCTGGACTCCTCTTCTGAGGAAAAGTCACCCTTTCATGAAATCTTAGTCTCAGGATTTAAGGGATTAGTGCTGGTCCATGTCTGGCCCAACTGCCAACTCATTTACTCACCTATTAGGTACTCATATAATTGAAAAATGTGCCCAGATAGAGTAATACTGATCACCTAGGAAACCTAAAAAATCCCCCAAAACAATGACAATAAAAGAAACCACAAAAACAATTTWAAAAATCTCTTAGGATTTCTTCTCTTTTGGGAAGTGGGTTTCGGTTCTTTTTGTTTGGTTGGTTTTGGTTTTCCTTGTTTTTTATCACAAACATCTATTGAGCTGGGAAGAGACAATTTGGCCSATATCGTGGAGTTCCATTTTTCTCTCGAATATCACTGTTCTCACTGTTAATTTAGAGATCAAAACACCTTCACCTTACCCATGCAGGCCCTGCACACAATGCCTTAGTGCTGGCTACAGTGGGAATTATTTGTGGAAGCAGCAGACAAAGCTGTCTCCTGAGTGCTGCTGTTGCATGCTTAGCATTGCCAAGTCTTATGATGAGAGAGTCATGATGAGCTGAGAAAMCTGATTATTCCCAGGCATGAAAAATAAACTACTGGAAACAGTTTCCCTAAATTCTGTCTGTAGTTCTGTTGTAATTTTCTGGCTGCGAGAGATATTTGGAAACCAGTACTGCTTGTCTTGTGTTAGCTTGGAGATTGCTGTGTTCTACCTGAGGGCAGGAGGTCTTATTTTAGTATTAATGAAGCAGATTGCAATATTGGAAATCACCCCCATGGCAGCACAATATTTATTTAAAGCTTAACCTCCATGTCTTTTGTTATCTGCACTGGGCAGCCTCAAATCATAAATAAAAACTTTAACAGTTTTCCTCAATAAACACATTCCTTCTATAGCTTTGCCAGGTCCTCTCTGGTCCCTTTCCTTAATTATAGAATACTTCTGAGGCACAAGATGCATGTTATTTTCATCAGCGAGAGATAAGAGATGTCAGCACAGAATTGAGCTTTTGCTATACTTAGTCATAATCCTCCTATCACTTAAAAAGGCAACTGGAGATCTTTTTCAATAAAGCCATCGACTGGGATTCAAACATAAACACTGGATTTAGGCACATAAGCTTAATTGACTTTCAAAAAGAGATGAGCATCTCTCCCATTTAGGCTCTTCTGATAACGCCACCCTGAGTAGCTCAGGTTTATGGATGCAATGATTAATTGGGGAGGGAGGAGCCAGAAGTAGGAACATACAAAGATCACTATCTTACTGTGTTCTTTAAAGAGAAGTTAAAAAAAAAAAGTTACCACATTCTTCCTGTAAAATTATTTTCCGTGTAAGAATCCTCAGAAGTACCTGCACGCCCTGCACTGTTATCTTTGTATTGATTTTCTGCTGTATCTCACTGAACTGCAGAGGATGCYTGTGATTTAATTGCAATTACATTTCACAGGAACTTCCACCACGAGTTACATAACAACCCTTACAACATCTTCCGTCCCTTTTTCAGCTTATGGTTTTATCTGATCCCTCTTCTCACAGCCCCATTTCATCTGTCCTCCCTCTCCTGTCACCCGAGGCTTACAAGGTCATGGCACTGAGTCCCATATTGAACGAGACACTGCAGCCAGGTAAGCCAGAGTGCAACTGATCCCTGGGGAGCAGGGGGATATTTCCATCTAAATGAGGAGGATGAGCTTTGTGGCTGCCATTAAGGTTAATGGGGGTTATATAGCTGGGTCCTGGTCTATCATAACAAATGCTTGTCCCCTCAGCTAATCCATTCCCATCTTTGAGTACTGATGGAGAAAAAAAATATTTTCAGAGGGSGGAAAAAAAGAAGGATTGTGATTTAGAAGCGAAATTCAGAGTTGTTCCGTGTTTCTTCGCTAACTTTCAGAAGCGTTAAAGCAGCACATTTCACCACTTTCCACTTCATCTGCAAGAGTGCTCAAGTTAGCGAGAGCTCTATGAGGGCCATTAAAAATCTGTCAGGGAAGTGCTGGGCATGGCAAAAACATTTTTCAGGAGCTGTCAATTTCCCCAAATATCCATCAGTGCTACCAGGCACAACAAGGGATTCCTCATTTAGAACGTGTCAATTCTTATTATTAATGTCATGATGAGAACACCTGCTAAGTGTCTGTGCCTGGCAAAGCGAGGCTGTCACAGAAATGAGAGGGTGAATTCCGCTCGCATTAGCGAGCAACGAAGAGATGGAGACTTTTTTGTTTTTAATGATTACCTAAAGACAAAACACCTTGTCTTTACCCTGAGCTGGGCTCATGAAGGCAGCAGACAGGGAATGCAGCAARGTATAACTGATGAAAGATAATGTGAAAATAATGTGCAAGATTAACTGTTTGTAAAACTGCACATTTGGAGAGATGAGGTGCTTGGCCATTTGTTTTGTCTGCAAGCTGCAGGTGGAAGGTGTAGGAGCTCCACAGCTCGTGATGTGCTGCAGATGTTGGTTCCTGTCAAAGGGTTGTTGGCTGCAGCTCCTAAGGACACACAAACGAGTTGGTTTGGTTTCTCCCAGCAGGAGCACTACAGGTATGTGGAGCTCAGGTGAGCCGAGTCCACCCTCACAGGAACACACGGATTTCTCTGAGCCTGGGGATGTGCCCTGGCTGCACACAAAGCACTGAAAGCTGAGCTCTGCTTTTAAAAACTCATAAAGAGAGGAAAAATTTATCCTGGGAGTCACAGCACCATGTATTCCYGTATATACAGTGAAAATAAATCCAAATGTTAGCGCCTTTCTTTACAAAAATATGCATAAAAATTATACCCGTGGGATTTTGTGAGCTAAAAGATGATATCACTTGTGAAAGGTCTTACTGAGTCTCCAAGGCAGGGGTTGGAAGAGAGTTTCAGACTTCTSCTTCGGATTAAGACAAATCATATTCAGCAAGACAGGTTGTCATTACAGAAACTGTTTGATACTTCTCTCCTTGTTCTCACACCCATGACACAAATACTTTGAGGCAGAAAAAAYGCTGTAAACAGCAGTTATTCCAGCTGGCCACGTGCTGACCAAGGGGAAGGTGCCCACAAGAAATGAAGATGCCTTTCCCAGCCCTGGCTGTCGGGACATCCCAGCGGGCAGCAGGCAGCCCTGCATCCTGCCGCCGATAGCACCAGCCACYTAAATACCTGCTTAACTTTAAGCTCGTGGCTTTAAGCACAAGGCATTAACTGTAATGAGCGTTCTTATATTCCYAATCACATCCTTGGATTCATTGCCAGAGCAGGCAGGAAGGCATAATGGGCCATACCTTCGGTTTGCGTAAATTGGTGTGGCTTAATCGAAAGGAATCGAGTCGTGTCGATCCGCGGCGGATCCCGGCGGTTCAGAACCTCCCCGAGTGCCTCCCCGGGTGCAGAGAGCTGTCCCACTCACACCATCAAACCCCTCTGCCACCCACCAAGCAGAGTTAAGGACCATACACCTCCTTTTATCCAGAAGGATAATCCCGGTGTCTCAGACGCTGTTCCCGAGGCTGGGCAGTCGTCACCAGAGCACTCTGCCCGTCGGATTGCACTGCAGAGCCTGCAAACTCCGACTCACTGCTGTGGTGGGGGCCTCAGAGGTTTTTGCACGTGGTATTTCAGATAGAAAACAGATCGATTTGCTTTTAAATAGACTTTATGTCGATTATTTAAGCTTCAGCATTTTTTTCTTCTCATGTCTTTGTTAGTGCAAGTTGGCACACACGACTCCTGTGCATCCTGCTTGCACGCTTGAGCCATATTTCAGGTTTTCAAAGTTTTACACTCTTAGATGTTACAAATACTCTTTTTCAAACATCCTTCTGGATCCCCAAACCCAAGCCATGTGTTGGACCATGTCCTAGCAGAAAGTTTAACAAAAATGCCTAYGAAGAATGATTATATCTAAGCAAAACATAATTATAAATTATTAAAAGAGGGCAGTTTTTAAATATCCTGTTCTTACCGTATTTTTTCAGCCAGACTCTCAAATAAATATTCTAAACCTTGTTTCCCCTAATATTGAAATGTCATTAATCTATTTCCCCATGAAGAATTTCACAGTTAAAGAGATTTCTGCTCAGCAAAGGACTGAACCCGATGCCTAAATCCATCTCATGCCAACAGAGCACACCAATAGTCAAACCCAGCACTTTGGCAGGATTTAATTTCCTARTCAGAAGTGCTGGCAGACACCACCACAGCTTGGCCATGGAGGGCAGCTG
The DNA here is from genome assembly GCA_018881555.1 of Amblyornis subalaris. Taxonomy (NCBI): domain Eukaryota; kingdom Metazoa; phylum Chordata; class Aves; order Passeriformes; family Ptilonorhynchidae; genus Amblyornis; species Amblyornis subalaris. The sequence goes on along the minus strand of JACAXG010000057.1, from coordinate 3,452,025 downwards.
GGGGCTCCTACCAAGGCTGTGCCAGTCTGGAGTTCTACCCTACATTCCCTCTTGATGGAACAATTAAATCTCACCCTTATCAAATGTCACATTTAAAATAACCATGCTCTGAACTATGCACAACTGAAAGCATGAAATAAACTTTAAAAAATAAATTAGGAACCATGCAATCTTTATTGATAATTCATTGCTGGATTGCTTGTACCAAACAACCACATCTGACAGCAGTCTCCAGCATGTTTAAAATAYAGGAAAAGCTTTCACTTCAATATTGATTGTACAACAACATGTATTTTTGAGGGGAAGATAAAAATTTCCAACGTTTTTATTTTTTAACTGTAATGTGTAAGAAGAAGGCTTAAAGCAAAACATTTTAAATACTCCATGTCCTTTCCTGAACATTTCCTAAACATTGAGCAAGAACTTGCAAGAAACCCCAGCAATTCCTGCTTCCATGCATAAACCTGTGCCAAAAGGACACCAGAACTCTGTTCTGTGCTAGTGTTTCAAACAGAAGAGTGGGACCAGTGAATATTTCTGCAGGTAATCACTGGATTTATAGYGCCTACAGGAGCCAGGGAGTAAGGATGGACTGAACATTGCTTCTCTTGACCATGGCATGATGCTGTTACCTGGGAATGGGATGCTGCTGGGAGAAGTGGCTGATTCCAAGAGGCACTTCCAACCTAAAGGTTGATCTGAACCAGGCAGGATTTGGGATCTGCTGGCACTTTCTTTCAGGGGAGTCCTTGCTGTTGTGCACAGCAGCATCTCCTGGCTCCTGGTACGTGGTTACTCTCAGGAGCCTGAGCAAGGCTGTCCTGTCAGGGTCTTGCTGTGCTCCTGCTCCAGCAGAGGCCCTGCTGCTTTGCCCACAATAAGGTCCTTTCTGAGAGAGGAATTATCATGATCTCAGTGTATAGGACACATCTTTCAGAGGGTGATTWAAAGTTTGATGCATTCCTTCCTCCTCTTAGCCATGCAGAGAACCTCAATTTATAACATGGAAGTGAAACTCCCGAAGTTAAACAGTGCAGCTCTCCAGGCTGAAGTATTTACTTCATTTCAAAAGAGCTGTTGGATGTGAAGTTCATGCTCTACATACGTTGCTATACCAAGGGGAGAAGCTCAGAGTTTTCGGGATGAAAATTCCGCTTGGAAATCTCCCATGGTCCTCTCGTGGGAACAGACAAAAAGGCACACTCTGCTCCAAGGCAAAGGCCACAGTAACTCAKCACTGGTTTATGTGGCACAGTGCTTGCTGCTTCCAGACAAGAGGGAGGAAACTTTCCAAATCTGCCCACCAGTAAAATCTTTGGGGTAGGGGGGATAAATTCTTACCATTTCTAATTTTATCGGCAAGCTAACTCATCTTCCTTTAAATTCTTAGCCTCTCGTAGATCCAGCAGATAATCACCAAGAAAGCACCAGCACAGTGCTCCCTGTGGTAYCACCTTACAGATGTTTAAAAAATAAGCACCAATAATGAGCAAAGCTTTATTCTCAATTTTCTACTTTCGTGTCAGCTGTGTGAGACTCAAAACTCAATAAACACACAGAACAAAAATAGCAGGAAAATAGTGTGGTCCTAATGCACGACATTTGGCTGAACACTGAATTTGTTCATTTAATCTCTTCRTATTTCAGTTTTTCTTCCTCTGCTCTCCACTACTCTTTTCCATTATTTCTTTAGGGAAGGGATAGAACAGGACACAAAACACGAGGTACTTTTGCTTCCTTCTTTAAGTGAAAAACTGCAGAATTTTCATTAAAACACACACGTATAAGAAATTAATCTGTTATTGTGGAAAGGGTTTAAGGATAAACAACATGAACTAAAATGCCTGGGTAGCTCTCCAAATTTCCCTCCTTTAAGCCTGGTTCCTTCTATCTATGTTCAGTACTTAGGGCTGCCTCTGTTTCTGCAGCCCATCTAAAATTAGATCAGAAGCTCTCCAGGGTAAGGATTGTGTTATGTTTGCTGCTCAGCGCCTGCTGCCATTTAGATACTTGACAAAAATAATAATGAAATGTTGTTATTTTCCTACTTTCATGTCTAAAACTCTAAAATTCTRTGAAAGTACTACCAAAATATGTAGAGAGCAGAGATAACAGTCAGCCTGCTTTAATGACCGAGCACAMCAGATGTTTTGCCTGCATTATTCACGCACTGGTTTTGTTGTTTCTTTACTGTTTATAAATCTCTATTTTTTGACCATTATATCAGGATTTTTTCCTGGTTAGCCTCTGGACCCCATTCCCAAGGGAAAAACGGGAGAAGTTGCCACCCAGCCCAGGACCCACCGGTGCACCCCGTGCCCATGTGGGTTCCRTTGTGTGAGTCAGTGCCCTAACGATAGCTGAGCATATTACTGCCTGCAAAATTAACTCACACACTGTGAATAATCACAGAAAAGAAATTTGTTTTGCTACAAGGTTGTTTTCCAGCTGTTTTAATGCAGACAATTTTTYCCTGAAACACAAATTGTAAAGGGGGGGAAAAAAAAGAAAGAAAGGAAGAAAAAGACTTTGAAAATCTGCATAATTTGGAAGTGCTTAATGTAAATTAGATAGATCAGCCTAATTTTATTTCAGTACTTTTTAATTGCATTTATAATTAGTAAAATACATTAATGTGCTACACAGAAGGTCAGGAGTTCTGGTGAAAGAATCTAATTAAAATGCTCTGCTGCATTTATGTCACACATGCGCTCGGTAACCTTGAGGCCTTCCTGCAGCAGCAGAGGAGGAGTTTGTATTTGTGTTATAAATAACTTTTGTCTTCAACAGTGCACGAGTAGCACACGATGTGTGAGTGTTCCCATCCCTCACCCTGTCTGCGCTAGCTGTGGTGGTTTGGCCCTTTTCATATTGYACTTTTGATGACAGGATAATAACCAAAAGCAGGCTGGTTCCCTTTATAAGGAGCACTCCCGGATTCCCACCTCTGGGAGTGGAATTCTTTCCCTCTCAGGGCCCCTGAATCAAACTGTGCCACACTCAACTGACAGAGGAAGATCTGAAGTTGGTGACAGCCAGAAATTTGAGAACATGTGGTGTCAGGTATTTATCCTGACGTCTGGATCCACCAACAGCATGTATTTAAAAAAAATAGAAAAAAAAAAAAAGAAGATTGAGGAACAGCTTACAGCAATAATCAGCAAGCAATAATTAGCGATGCTAATTTTTCTACTTAGAACTCATATTGTGATTTTATTACATTTAAATTATACATGCTCAGGTGTTCAAATGCTCTCCTTTCATCACCCTCTCAGGTGGTAAAACATCATTAACATCCTTCCAGCACCAGCATGATTGCTCAGTCAGATTAGAGATCTCTGCCTCACCGAGTTCCCCACGTTCTCCTGTGAGCAAAGCCCAGGGGGAACCAAAGAGGAAGGGCACATTTTCCTATCATACATTCACTCTTAGCCCAGCTTTTGTCTCTCTACAAGTAACAGAACTTACATGTTTTGSAATAATCACTGAAATTATAAATTCCTGAGCTGTCAGCTCTGTCTGCAACAGAAGAGAAGCTACCTCAGTCYTCAGTAGGAAGGAAAAACAGGAGAAGAATGACTGCTCCTGCTCAGGATGAAACACTGGAGCTTTCAAAGCTTTGTTGCTCCAAACCAGCTGTAAAGGTTGGTCAGTGCCTGGGATCGCTGTTTATTGGCCTGAACATCACAGGAAACAAAATGAGGTACACAGAATAAGGCGGCTAAAACTTACATAAAAACAACCAACATTCACTCCTTTCTTTTATAGTCTCTCCCAGCAGTTGTAAAGCAGCCACCAGCACCTGTGGGAATATCTCTAATAGTCCTGAAATAGAAGGGAAATTATTCAGTTCGCTCATTATCTGCTTTTACCTACTGGGACTGAAGGGACAGAAGTCCTTCCTGGAATAAAAGTGTGGCAAACCCTGGCAGAGCTTGCTCAGCCTGGTGSGACTGCACTATTGGCAAAGCTGCTGCCTAAGGGACGGAGCTGGCTGTGCTGACCAGCGAGCTGGGCACAGAACTGGCAGCAGGAATGCAGAACGGGTGAATTGGCAGGGAGTGGGACGGGAATTGGGCACGAGGGCTGTGCCTGCAGAGCAGCAAGGGAGGGAGGCGAGACACCTTGAAAGCTGTGGAGCAGGGAGAGGAGTGACATCCACTCAGCCAAGCTGTGCTCTGCCACTCTGATGGAACGCTGAATGCTGTGGCAGAGCTGGCAGATCAACACTGGCTCGCTTTGGAAGGTCTGTCCTGCACTGCTGGCAGCACCATCAACCGTAGTGCTTCCTGCTGGCCTCCAGCTCCTGCCAGGGCACCAAGCTCGCTTGGATTCCGCAAAAAAATGAAGGGATATCGAAGCCAGATGGCCCAAACCCAAAATATTTCAGCTTTATGGCTTGCACTTTGAGAGACGTGGAGAGCTGGGCGCTMGTGCAGGATCCCAGGAGATCCCCAGGAAGGCAAAGCTGCCCCCCCAAGCCATGAAATCCATCCACTCCATCATCCTCAGCCRAGGAACATCTTCCCTTCCCACGAGAGCGGTGGCAGGAGTCAGGCACAGTTGCCACCATCACTGCATGGTGCAGGAACCATCTCAAATCCGAGCACTCCATGAAATTCTCCCCCAATCCCAACTCCCCAGAGGATCAGACAGCCACTGAACAGAAGCAGCAGCACRAGGAGCCGTGGCTGGAAGGCAGCACAGGGTTGATGCTCCAAGTGCATTTTCCCTAAGCCAAATGTTTCTGGTTGCTGCCTGCATCACGAGAGAGCTGACACGGGAATGGGGCTGGAGCTGCTGCTGATGTGCTGGAAATTAAATGGATTTGGACAACAGGCACAGAAACTTCTCAGAACTGTMCAGCTTATCTGCAATACTTCTTAGATGCAAAATCATCTAAAGTGGCAGAGGAATATTGTTTTAAATGTCTGTTCATTTGGCCACGTGCAGCTAAAAGCACAAGCTGTACTGAGAACACTATCAATGCTTATTCTTGTCCTTAGTCCACAGAAMAAATCACCAATGCCATTCCTAAAATTATTTATAAAGCATAATCCATAAATTCAGCATTACCTGCACTTATGAATGACACAACCAATTTTTCGAATCCAGGCCATCTTGTTTGTCAGTGTTCACAAATTTTATGTATTGAATTCACTGTTGATCAAGGTTGCAATTCCAAGACAGAAAAAAAAATAGTTTAAGAATAATTGGGCTGCAATTGTATAATCTTCCTTAAAGTGCTGAACAGTACTCTTGGGGGAACTAATCCCCTCTGCACACACTTATTCCTAGTAAGGCTTGCTGAGGTAGTTTCTTGGAAAGTGAACACCAACCTCAAGGAAGCATCCTACCTAATCAGAAGCTCTGTGGAGATTTGAAAAAAATCACCTAATAAAGGAAAAAGGGGTAATTTTTATTAGATTTTAAAACATCAGCATAAGGCAGAGACAGATTATCATGAAGGCTTAAACATGCTAAAACCCAACATGCTGAAACTTTTCAAGGATCTGTTTTCATGGCAATCCAACCCAGAAAGATTGATCCACTCAGGGAAAAACACAATTACTGTCTCAACACTCACCGAGCTGATCACTCTCCGAAAATGCTGTATAAATAAATTAATACATAAAACTACCTCTCATAGCCAAGGTGTATAGAGATTTACAGAACAGAGAAGGAAGCAAAACTCCTGGACTGGGCAAACATAGCCCTGGGAACCTTGACTTTGCAGTCCATAATATACACAATGAAATTAATACGAAAAGTAAAAGCAGACACATGTATAAGATTAGTCTTTTTTTTTTCCCTCCCTAATGATTCAAGCCCMTATTAGCAGCACCATTGTCCCCAAATCTAGATGTCAATTCCCCATTACCCACCAGGCACCAGGTCAATGGCACAGCTGATGAAGAGCTGCTGGTGCAAATGCTTATTGTATCTTAGCCTAATTCTAGTAAAATTTAAATGGTCTATTAATTTTCTTAATAAATTTAGATATGGCTCCTGCCTGCAATCTGTCTTTGATTAGCTAACAAAAGTGTGTGAAGATCCTGCCAAGCTGACAGTTCAGAACATTTCAAGCAAATCATCRTCTGCATTAAAAAAATATCAATCTCTTCATTTCTCTGTAGAACAGGCTTCAAAAATGGTTCAGATCCTCAGGTTTAGCCTGCCCAGGMATTCCAGCCTTGCTTCATCTGGACTGGTACAAATAAATTATTTTCCCACTGGTGGAAAGTCTCAAATGTGCAGGTACCTTCTGACTAAGACTGCAGGTCAGGAGTTCGTTTGGGCACATAAATAACTTTAAAGACTTTTTTCATCTTTAAAGCCAATATAGAAGAAGGCAGGTCCATCAGGTGTGGATGTGCACAAGAGAAGTTGCCCCCACAGGTGAATTTTTCTTAAGATTTATATAGAATAGGACTGAAGTAACAGGGTCCTCATCAAGGGATTGCAAATACACATTGTTATTGAGGGGGTTGTGCTATGTCTAAGTGAAAACATAAAAAGAAGGGGGGGTGGGAATAATATCATCATTGATAATGATCATCAGATCTTCCTTGTGAGTTCACAAATGAGTTTGGCTTCTTTAGTAAACAAAACCACAGAGTGACCATGTCTACTAAAATAAACTTGAAAAATACTGAAAAAAAGGGCAGATCAGAGAAGAGGAAAAGCTATTTAAACTAAATAACATTGTGCAAAGCCAGATAAACAGCACAATGATAAGCTCAGGGCTCCTAATGAAAGGTTTCTATTCACTGAGAGGCCAAGCCTCTGACACAGCCTTCCAGTGGAGTTCAGTAACTTATAAATGTACGACCTTTACCTGAGACACAGGGTCAGACCCTTATCTTTTCACTGCAGATCGGTTTCTAAAGATGATAAAACCCAAACACAAGGTACCAGGAGCCAGGGAGGTAAATCCACTTGTCTTACAAGGCAGTGGCATTATCTTTTTGCTCCCAATGTGAGAGCAAAGTCCAGCAGTACCTGCAAAATTGCCTCTGCAAAACTTTTTATCTTTGCTTGCAAAGCATCTGGTTCCTTTCAACAGGACCAGAATCAGAATAAAGTACTCCTGTGTTATACTGCARCACTGAAAAACCCCATAAGTAATACAAATTATTCAAGTGTTATCTGCATTAGTCATTGACAAAGTTCTCCACTAAGATGGAAATGATGATCTAACCCCAGATCCAAACAACCCAAGGAAGGGGATGTTTGAAGACAGATAATGTTCAGCTTTCCTCAGCACAGCAGTACAAAAGTTCACAGCAAAATAAACGTTTCCCAGCTTTAATTATCTCTGAACTGTTTTTTGCTTCTGTTCTTTGGTTTGGTTTTTTTTTTTACGTTTTAATTACAGTTGGCAACTCTGAGTCTCCTGCTGGTAGCTGTAATCAAAASTGAAAACTGATTAAATGATGCAATCTATGCCACTGGACAGCATTACTAGATCCACATACAAACAACAATAAACCAACACAATATTTTAATATACAAACAGCATTTCAGCTCTCTTTACAGCAACGAGCTCAGAACACTCAAACCAGGTCTCGGTACCTTCCCAATCGAGTGGGAATCACATCCTGCCACACACGTCAGTCACCTCTGGCGCCCACCAGTTGTTCCCACTACACAGGAGTGTTTGTGTCCCTGTGAAGCCACAAAAGCCCTGGAGCGTGGCAGGGGCAGCTCCCAGCCCTGCGGACACGGAGCTGCCTCGGTCACAGAGGTAACAGCATTACAGATTCCTGAGTGCCATCTGCTGGCACCTGCGCTGGGAACGAAACCTCACTGCAAATTTGGAGTTCCCCGGGAAAATTTCTGACAGATGTACGTTCGTTTGATTTCCACTTCATCCCATATGAAGTTTAGAAAAATTTCAATGTACGCTTTTTGTTTTTTCCCGTTGTGGTGTATTCAGTGTAGGAGAGCTGCTGTGGCACAATCCACGCAGCCACAGCTCAGSGCCAAAGTGGTGGAATGTTCTGGTCTCAGCTCCGGGCTGGCACGAGTCTGGCTGGGCTGAGCCTGTGCCCACCTCTCACAGACACAGCTGCTCTCTGCTGGGCCAGCAGCTCCCGTGGTGTGCCAGGAAAACAATCGCAGTTTCCATCCTTGTGCCACCCAGCCCAGAGAAGGAGCCTGGGCTGTCAAATGCAGAGAAGAAGAGTGGAAATTACCAGACATGTTGAGGCAAAAATCATTTGCCTTATCCAGAGGATTGGTGGAGAGGATCTGGGGCATTGCTGAAGGGGAGTGGTGAGTGATGTCCAGCGAAATGCCATGGAGAATGGAGGTGGCAGACAGGCTAGAGGGCAGGAAGATGGATGAGCTCATGGCTCAGGCACGCAGGGACACTGGCAGCAAAGCCAAAACCACCACCACTTGTCATGGGCTCACGAAGATAAATCACACCTGGCCACGCTGGCTGCCTGCTGAGCTGCAATGACTGGGAAGTTGGACTAGGAACTTCCCACAGTTCCTTCCAGCCTGAATAATTCCACGGTTCTACGACAAGCGTTTCTCAGGGTTGTGACAAGTGATCATTCAGCTCACCAGAATGATGGAAATGGCTCATTTGGTGAAAGTCATTTTTGTGCAGCTGATCCAAGATCAGCAGCCTTTTCCACCATTTCTTCCATCAAAATGGCAGGTCGGCAGATGGATTAGGGAAAACAGCAGAACCCTTCAAGAGAGGAATCAGTTTACTTAAAAGCTGCTCAGTGGTTCTCCTCCATCCAAGCGTGCCCTGAATGAGCTCCTTTCTCAGTAACACTGGACTTCTCACAAACAGAATTCCATAAATCTGTTGGTCTCCTCRAAGTCTTCTTAATCGTGAGAAATATTTGGCATTTTTCTCCTCTCTTGTTCCATACAGAGTACATCTATTAACCAGGTAAAAAGCACCCAACACTTGAATTTCAGGAATTTTAGTCTGGCTTCCTAATAACAGTCACCAGGTGCCAGTTCACAAATGATGGCAGTTAACAACTGTGAAAAATAAATAGCAATTTTAGTGGATAGAAACACAGCAACTTCAAAAGACAGATATAACACACTTCCAAAAGAGGGTTCCTTCACTCAGGAATATGTGAACTCGGGAATTTTAGGCCAAGTTTGTCTGAAATTAATCATCTCCTCTCATTACAGCCGTGATACTGACACCTGACCATCTGCTGAGAAAAACAAGAATAACCCTCACACAAAGAATTCGCTGTACATGGATTTTGAGGACATCCAAAAACCCAAGTGTGATTTTAATGTAACTGCGTGGCCTCTGAGTAACCAATAAAACCAATGAATAAACAGGCAGGGAAAGGCCTATGTAAGATCTATCATACAAGTCCATTTTTGTTCAAAATATACAGGAATTGAAATATAATGATATGTGTTTCATGTTTTGTAGGATATATTTTAATGAGAAGACTTTAAGTTAGAAAACCCTAGAGAAAAAAAAACAACTAAAGCCTTGAGAGCAAAAAAAACCAATCAAACAGAAGGTTAATACAAACCACTAGGGCTGTTTAAAAGTTTTTCCTTAGAAATATCTCTTTCAGATCTGGATTATGGGTGGAGCAATTTTAAAGAAAATGTTTCAGTGAAACATTTAATCTGTGGCTATCAACGTTCAAGAATTACATGCCCCAAACCTGGAGTGTTTCCGTTTAGCAGTGTTCTGAAGGGCATGGAAATTCCTACTTTAGCTCTTCTCCCTTTCCCCAAAGTAACAACAAGCAACCAAAACCTCTTCACCAGCAAATCTCAAACTTGCAACACRTGAATATCTGCACAGATTTGTCCCTAAACTTGTGTTTCTAGAAGACAACAGGGCTAATCCGAAACTGTGACTTTGGGGGTTTTTATCATATTTATGAGGGATATTAGGAACTGGTATTTAATGGCCATTTAACGGCTTTTTGTGCTGGTTTTGGCTAGAAAAGCATGGATTTTCTTCACAGTGGTGGGAAGGGGCTGTGGTTTGGATTTGTGCTGAAAACAGGGTTGACAAGTCAGGGATGTTTTTGTCAGTGCTGAGCAGGGCTGGCACACTTTTGTCTTCCCAAGTCACTGTTACAGGGGATGGAGCCCAGCTGCCCTGGGGTGCTGAACCTGCCTGCCCATGGGAAGTGGGGATGAATTCCTTGCTTTACCTATCCAACTATTTTTATCCAAATCCATTGGTTTTCTCCTTTTTCTTTTTTTTTACTTTTATCCTTCTGATTCTCTCCCMRTCCCACAGGGGATAGAGTGGGTGAGCAGCCACGTGGTGCTTTAGCTGTGAGCTGGGGTCAAACCACAACACTTCTAAAAATGCTTTTTTAAGACATTATTTTAAAAACAAGCAAGTTTTGAACCAAATAGTCTTGTATTACAAGTATATTCTCTGTAAAAGCCTCTCCAAAGTCTGGTAATCTGGAAATAATTTGGTTGTAGTTACTCGTGATTAGCAGCACTGCCTACATTCTCAGAGACCTTTTAGGGTTGCTTTTGATTATTTTTCCCCTTTACTTGGGTATCAGGATACTTATAAGCGTAATTAATTCATACTTTGGACTCTCAGGATTATGAAGTATTATAGGATGGCAGCTCTAAGACAGAATGCTCTAATTCACCAGCTGTCATGTATTTAATTAGAGATTTTGATGAATCTTTCCTACTTAGATGAGCCTTCACTTTGTGTTCTATTAAAAAAAAAAAAAAGGAAAGGCAGAAAGAAAGAAAGATTAAAAACGCTTCTTTTGTACAAGGAGTGTAGGACTGTGATGAACTCTTTGTTAGCAGGGCAGCCTTGTCCATCACACTGGTGGTGGGTCTGGAGTCCAACACCTCGTCAGCTGCAGCACTGACACCTCGCAGGGGCACGAGGGAGGGGGCAGCCTCAAAATGAGGCTTGTGTTATGCAGAGGCAGAAAGAGCACGGACAGAATTCCTTTCCAAAAGCACACAAACTCCAGGTGTTTCAGCCCTCTCTGTGCTTTGCGTCRCCCAGGCGTTCACCAAGGTTAAACCCACGTTCTTTCCCTCGAAAAATCTAAACTGACTTCCCTTTAAGATCTGAGGAACAGTTTATATTTTATACAATCTATATGGAGTAACGCTCTTCAGCGTGAAGTAAAGCTAGAACTATATTTAAAATTGATCTGAAAGTCATGGGTGACCCTTGTGTACATCATATTGGCTGCAGCATAGCAAAAAAAAAGTGAAATACAGTTACAGAACTCACTTATTTGAGCTATTGTTGGGCATGGTTTAAACATTTTTTCCATGAAAACTTCTCTTATAATGGTCATGTATAATGCACAAGCTACATAATACTTTCAGTATCAGTGTCTACTTTAATAAATGAAGAGCTCTGACACTGGAATGCAGTTAGCATTGCATAAATATTTTCATTTTTAGATTTTTTTAAAACAGGCTGTATGGTATCTAAAGTATAAAATAAATTGCTGCAGTAGAAAAAACATCCTGCTATAGTTTTACCTTCAGTCTTGTTCCATGCTCTCAGCATGCATGTGAATGCTCTGATCCAAGGATCTGCCTTTCCAAAAACCTTCCATTCTGTTTAGGTTTGGCAAGCCTGACTCCCTATGAAAATATAAGTTCTTGATATCTGTTTCAGTTAGGTGACCTAATGACAAATCACTGGTGGAAGGAAAACATTCAAAGGGCAGAAAAATAACAGGGATAGTTTTTAGAGGGGAACTTCAATATTGTGCTCATTTCAGTTTCCCTCTATTAAACAGCTCTGCCAATGTGAGGGGATTTTTAATGCATTGCATATTCTTAACTCAGGTTAGGCTGGGAATTATTTGGTATGAATTATTTATTAATTAGCATTATCCAACTCTGCTCCTATTAAAGCCAATGTATGAATCACTATTTAAAAGGAGAAAAGAGTCAAACCTGGAGTATTTCCTCATTAAAGAGCTGTGAGGGGAGAAAACAAACAACAAAAGGGACAAGAATTGTTCTCCAGTGCATCCCTGTGCAGTGAAACCCTGACGATGRGGGAGCTGCCAGCACAAATTGGTACTGTTTTTCTGCTTGCTGCCTAAACTAAGATGTCTTAYGGGGATGGGTAACAGGAGCTTGAAGGAGATCCTCAGTTTACAATCCTTGTGGAACAAGCTGCGAGCAGAGTGACTCACCCAGTTCCCAGGCTTTGTGACTCACGCAGGCTGCACACTGCAGCCTATGCACAAATGACATTTTCAGTTCTGTGGCAATCTGAGGGTTTGATTTGGGGCTTTGTGTCACTCCACAGTGGGGTCACCTCACCCTGTTCTCATTTCCTCCTGCAGTCCCCTCGGGGWCAGTGACACAGAGAGGCCAGAATGGTCCTTGCCAGCTCCACAGGGATCTCTTCATAATCCGTGGAGCTTCCAGCACCTCCCTGCCCCTGGCTCCTGGTCACGGAGGGGCTGGGCCACAGCTGTCCCTGGACCAGCCGAGRGGGAATCCCACAAAGTCTGAATTTCCAGCGGTGGTGGCTCACTGAGCTGGCCAAACTCACCAGACATGGAGGGGAATAGGAGTTTCCCCAGGTAGGCAGGACCCCTGGAGCCCTTCGTGTGGGACRCAGCATCCCCAAACCCCAAGGATCCTCAAACCTTCTTTATTTCCACTGGCTAATGCGGGAGGGGGATGGAACTGGGTGGGACAAGGGAGAAGCTAAGGCAGCAAACTATTTGCCTGTCTGGTTCCTCTCAAATGTTTCAGTGGAAACATGTCCAGATTTTAGCTGAGAGACACAGAAAATGAAAGTGTGTCACTGAGTATTACAGATTGGTCCATCTCAAATATTAACATGTGGATTCATCTGCTTTATGGAAACTCAAATTGCCCTTTGGTTCCCATGGATCCAGCAGATGATTCAATCAAAGGCAAAATGCAGCCCGAGGAACCCCAGGTCCTGAATTTCCAGCTTCACTGAGAGAATCAGCTGCAGGATTAGGCCTCAGAGAGATTAATATTAATTACAGGCAGAGAAATGTTACTAAACAATACTGCAGAGCTTCCAGGAGACATCTGATATTCTTGTTCCATTTAATAGTCTGATTATTACTGCTGCTGCTTTTCCTGCAATGCAATGTTCTTTCACAGATCACTGTATCACATATTTAAATACTGTCCTAAAGTACTTATTCTCAAAACATCATTCACTTCCCTTTCTCTTCATCCCCTGCCCCTGTCCATGGTGTGTGAACCAGCAGTGCTGGAACAGGACAATTTACTCTGCTTTGAAACAAACAACCGTGTCATTTGTTTCCAATTGATAATTTGTATCACAAAATTGTAGATCCCTCAAAAATTCTTCTACAAATCTGACATTAGAAGTGCTCTTTGCAGTGCGTTTGAGAACTAATCTTAGTGGCAGCAGCTTTGAAGGAAACTGTGGCMTTCTATTAGTTCTCACCTATTAAACAAGCATATCAGAAATTATGAATAAATTATTGTCTTTAAYGACCCCTTCCATGGGATGTGTGAAATGCGTATTTGGAAAGAGTCATGCCTAATAACTGAAAAATAGTACAATAGTACCCCAGTTTGCAATCCCATCATTATTTTGGTGAGCTATGGGCACCTCTGAAAATACAGAAGTTCTGCAGGAGCATTTAGAGTCTCTCCATTGCACAAAACCCAGTTAAGCATTTTTGTGAATTGAGGTCATGGCCCCGTAAGAAGCCGAGGAACAGAACTGCTACTGAAGTATTTTTCTGATAGATCCCCCCTTTCTTTATAAGTAGATATGCAAGAAGATTTATGAACAAGGCATGATCCTTACTAGATCTAGAAAGTTCATTTTATCATTTTCATTTTATGCTTGAACAAGGATGCTGCTGGGGAATACCACAGCTGGCCAAAAGGCAACTATTTCAGTGAGTAAACACAGGCAAAAATTGCCTCTTTACATTTATTTTGGATTTTATTGAAGAACAGTTTTGATTCATTAACACTTCTCTCTGAAGTGTAATAAACCACCACTTATGGAGCTAAACTTTGCTATCCCCAAAACAATAATATTCCATGAGAATCCTTGTCTGCCTCTTCATGTGTTTGTAGAACAACAGAGGACTGGAGGGTCCAGGAAAAGAAAAAGGAATATTTCTTTGCAGTAATGGATGGCATGGGTTCTGTGTATGATTGCAAAGAGATTTTTAAAATGCACACAATGAATTTTGCAGTTTGGAAAGTCCTGACTCTGTGAATGATAATTAGTTTATGTATAAATCATATTCAGAAATATTTATGATGAAACTTCCATTCAAAATAAAATAGACAAATGTCTTCAACCTAATGAAATTGCATCGTAAATTATTTCCAAGAACATTCCAATGTCAAGGTAACTCACTTAATTATCCATTATCATAGAAATGTAGACATAATGTTAATTAAAATGAAGGGGCAAACCCATTTCCATTTTTTATGAAGATCCATGGGGCTCCTGGAGAGCCATTACGGGGCTGTCAGGGTGAGCTGGAGGACGAGCCGTGCCCTGCCGGGTGGAGCAYCGCCAGCTGAATTCCAGGGCTCGGGAACTGCAGGGTCCTAAGGAGAGGGGATGGAGGGACAGTGGGGGAGCCACGGGAAGCCACAGCCCCCGGGAAGCCTCGGAGCAGGGTGTTCATTTCAGGGGGGGATTATCATGCCTGGAGGAGCTTTTACCTTTGGGGCTCAACCATGCAGACAAAGGCAGTGAAAGGCATTGGAATGGCTTCAAGTCAGCCACTTGGGTTAAGGAGCTGGAGAAATCCAATGGCAGCTTAGGGAAACTTTCATTTTACCTTGGGGTGCATTCAATGACAGCTCTGGAGGAGATGGGTTCTAYGCTTGTCTGAGGTTATAAATCAGCACCATCGCTGCTCTTGCCCCACACCAGGAGCTCAACAAACCTGCTCTGGCTCTGCTGGCCTTCTGCTCAGCTTTATTCTTCAAAATGTATATTTATCTAAAGAAGTTGGTGAAATTATTTCACAAAACATGTGTGTTTGGGACACAAATGCCTGTATAATTCTGGTTTACCTTCCCTGCCTTTTCTCTGCCATTCAAAGTCTTTTAAAAGCTACAAATAACATCACTTCCTTTTTTTTTTTTAATGAAACATTTGCTGAAGTGGTTTGAATTATTAGGGCAACAGCACCTAGTCTTGTGCAAAAATATGTGTTGCAAAGAACGAAATTCAGTCATTTTTGCTGCCATTTTATCCCTGAATCACTGTRTTATTCAAGAATCAACTCCAGATTGGCACTGTTATTTTTCCAATCTGGTTTTCAAGGTATACATTGTACAATGAAATAAAAGGGGCACTGGTGGGGGTAACAGGATCTGTTCTTGGTGAAACCATTGTCAATGCCCACCCTTCTATACTGAAGCAGTTTACTCCAATTCAGGAGTTTAATGGATCTACATTTCATTTTGGTTTTCACTCCACCAGTTCATTGGGAATATGTCAATGGGACATGGGAACTGCTGTAGACCATATTATTTCACAGCAAATTCTGTGTTATATCCAAAAGTGGTTTAGACAGGTACTGATTAAAAATTCATTCCTAGAGAACTCTTCCAGTCTATCCCATTTTATTGCCAGACCAGCTAAAGCCCTGCTCACCTTCTGCACATTAATACCACTCTTAACATCACCGGGGATTTTCATTAGTAAAGTGTTTCATGAAATTTAAAACATATATTACTTCCTTCAGACCTCTGAATGGTGAATTATAATTGCTTTAATAATTCAGACTGGCATAAAAATGAATCTAAGGTAATAACCAGCTTGCATATTACCTACCACATATTGCACTTTAAAAGTTATCAGGGATACATTAATTAACCAAATCTTTTTTTCTAACAAAAAAAAAGCYGTGGCCACTGACAATAGAAGGTTTCACTGGAGTGTACTAATATTTCCAAATTGTTTCAATAATCCTTTTCCATATCCCTCATAACCCTGAGACACTCCAAGAAATTCAGGGTATCATTGGGAGTCTCTAAATGCCTAAACCTCTTAACTCTTAATGCGGAATGGCTGTTCACTATTATCTTATGAAAGTTGTGGGCTTAGGGGCTTTTCTTTAACCAACACAATGAGTTTTCTGCTTACACCAGAATAAGCTTTTTGTTCRGTTGGGTTTTTCCCCCACCCCGGTTTTGTAGTTAACTAATTGCCTGGACTCAATTTAGAATTCTACTAAAATAAGAGGAGGATGGAAATAACTTTGTAGCACATCCCTAACTACAGTGTTAAAAAACCAAGCCTGCACACAAAATAGAGTTTTCCAAGCTTTTGGATGCCACTATGCTGCTGAATATAATTTTAGCTGGTGTTAAAAATTGTTCAAAACTTCACTATGCAAGCACRCACAGTTTTAGCACACGAACCACCTTGGAATATGCGGGAAAAACACACCAATGAACCTGGAAATCTGAGCAAAAATTGAATAAATGCTAAGTAGGCTCTCTCAAACTCTCTTCATTCCTGTTCAGGACCTTCTTTAAGCTTACAACACGCCTGGCTTTGGTAGGAGGGGGTTGTCCTGTCCCCTCTTTTCTTCCCAATAATCCCAGGAGGCCTGAGGAGGTACAGCAACACTCACGTCTCAGGTATCAGTGCCTGTTTTCCAATGCACGGGATGAATTCCACGGCACCTCAAGGACTCCCTCGGCTCCACCCCACAGTCCAACCTGAYTCCACATCTGGGCAGCTGCAAGCTGTATTCAGCACACCCTGGGCTTTGGGCATCAGGGCAAAACCACAGTTTGCCCCACTCCCTGCGTGAGACCTGTGCAGTTTTACATCTCTAACGATCAAGCCGAGCCCGTCTGAAGGATTCTCCCAACACCCTGTGTGAGTCCTCACTTTGTAGAGTCTCTGTTTCCATGGCTACCCCCACAGCCCCTGTTGCCAAACTGCCTGGGTGAAACAATTACAACCACGAGCCAACCCAGCGCGGTCCAAGCCGCTGCACRCCCAGCGCTCTTCCCTCTCCCACACCTCACGAAGCTCTCGGATTTTCTGCTCTACGCAGAGCAAACACCTGTTTTATTGRAACAACCAATTATTGGACAGATTTCTTATCTCCCCCCCCCAAGTAACTTCACAACTCCCGTGCACGGCGAACAATAAGGTACAATAGTTACTATAGTAACGTTATTCTAGGAGTAAATAACACAATATTGCTTCTGATTCCTCTCAACMAATAGAACAACAACAACAAAAAAACCCCGAGCACACTCTGGATTAATGGCATTATTTATTTAGAAGCCTTCATAGGTTGTTATTTATATTCAAAACCACGAGCTGGTTTTGGTGCAGCGTTCTGTCTTCCCCAAGTAATGAGGGCTCCATCGAATAAACAACACACTCCAGAGCTATGATCTCATTTGTCAGGAGGTCATTGGAGACTGACAGTGCTAAATTGATGGGAAAACCTGTCACACACCTGGAGGGCATCCATAGGCTTTAAGGGCTCCGAGCCCACCCAGGACTGACACCCAGAGCCCCAGAGCCCCCCTTAGCTCAGGCCCTGGGCTCTGCCTCTTGCTCGTGCAGGTGAGGCTGGCAACGAGGTGCCAAATGCCTCAGGACACTCCTGGTGTCAATAAAAATGATTTTTAGCTGGGAAAGAATATCCTGAGGGGAGGTTCTTCTTTAAATGCAASTGCAGAATTTTATTTATGGCTCAGATGCTCACGGACTGTAAAACCAAATCCAAATACCAACAACAGCAAAAAAGCCAGCTCTGGCTGTTGGGAGCTGTGCCTGGGGAACCAAACCCCCTGAACCAGAGAGAGGGAGAGGAGTCTCCAAGGGGGCTGCTGTCCCATCTCCAGCAGACCCCCTCAAACCCATGTCACACTCTATGAGAGTTCAGGAATGATCCTAAACTACTGGCAGAGCATCCAGCGGTGCTGAATGTGTGCAGAGACTGCCCTGGGTCACCATTCCCGCACCTGCAGGATGGGTTTGTGCTGCCTGATCCTTGTGCACCCACCTTTGGGTCGCTCCTGCAGCAGGAGGAGGCTCTGGGCTGTCAGAGTCCCCACTCTGGGAGTTCCCCAGGAACTGCAGGAGCTGCCTGGGGATGCCAAGACTGTCTGAAATTCCCGTCAGGAGAGGCCCCGGAGCTGTCAATCATTGCATCAACCGGGAAGGCCCCAGGGTGTCCAGTCACTCACGTCAGCCCAGCCTCTCCCCCATCCCATGTCCTCACCCCTGGTGACTGAGCCAGGCAGTTCCTGCACCACACAGGGATCTGAGGAGCACAACACACCCAGGAAGAGCCCTGATCCCATCACACCAGCCCTGTCACTGTGGAACGACTGGAGTTTTGTGTTCAACTCCATGGAGCTTTGTGTAACTCAGCGCAAATGCCRCGACTTCTGCCAAACTTCCTACGCTAACAAAAGTAAAAGTTAAACAGAACTGGCAGGCTGGAGAAAAATTATGCCATTATTGCAGTGTTTAACTGAGGTTTAGTTGAGATGGGGATCTCAAAGTAATAAAAACCAGAGGGTACATGAGAAATCCCAGTAAACTGTGGTGAGGAATTCACCGTGGATGAATCATCAGTTATTATGCAACCAGAACTATTCTCAGCATACCAATGGTACAAGATGGCCCCTGTACAGCACTTCTGATCCTTGTGCTGTGTTGCATTTCATCTGCATTTGTCTAGCCTGCTTTTGTCACTCTTAATCCTGTGCAAAGAGGGGAGATTCACCCTCAGGCAAACTCCAGCCTCATAAAAACCACTTTTTTTCCACATGAGAAAATACACTGACAGACAGACATCAGCTCCACTAYGGTCAAACAGCTCCTGCACTTTCTAAAAAGCATCTGTTTCTCACAAATATGCAATYGGGCAGTTTCAGATACAACTTTCGAGGAGAGCAGGTAACTGCAGCAAGATGTGTTTGCACAGCTCTCTGCAGCAAATCCTCTCTACCTACAGAATAGTGAAAAATCGCATTAAGATAATGAATAAATGTTTCAGCCAGCCACGTTAAAATCACTGAGTGATCACAAAGTGGTCATAGCCCAAATGTGACCCCTGGACTCAAACACCCAGCACCAGTGTAGCCAATCAAAAAAACAAGCTGCCAAAAAAAAATTTTTAAATTAGCATATGTGAACTGTTAAGCGAATCAAATGGGCATATTGGCTTTCATGTCCAGTTCCAAAAATCCTTGTATCCCTGCAYGTGAAGAAGGTAAATAAGAAGCTATGGCCAGGGAAGGTGCAGGGCAGCTTTGATATCCCTGCAGCCCAAAGGCACCAGGATCCTTCCCACAGGCAGAGCCCAGTACAGGCAAAACAAACACAACCCAAAACACCCACTTAAAACAACACTTGTTTCCCTCCTTTTTATTAAAGCCAGACCTCCAGTTTCTCCAACTCTGACATRTTTCCAAAGCCTTTCAGATCCAAAAGGACCAGGCTATTTTCTGCCAAATCAGCCACATTTTCACAGAAATGGTCAAAGACTTGATGCCATAATTATCACTGAAAAATGTCTTTAAATTCAAATTTTTCCCATGAAGTAGGGTTGTAAATTCACAAATAAGAGGCATGATGAACATTCCTAAGACRTGGATTTTTCCATCTTGGATGAAATGAACAGCTTGTAACTCAAGGTGATGGYACTAATAAATTATAAAGGCCTCTCCTCATGAGTGGGATTAATCTTACATGTCATAAATACTGATTAGATACCCTATATGCCATATGGAAATCAAAGGAAAGGTTTATTCATCTCAATATTGTGAGTTATGTTCAAACTGATGTAAAGCCATGTGATACAAAGAGTGGGCCGTGAGAAAGCATCTCCAGACAGCCCACACCTCAGGGCTGCAGCAGGAAAGGGGAGAGGCCACTGGCAAATCTCCAGCGTCCCTCAGCTGCTGCCAGGGAAAAATGGATCAGTCAGTCCCCACCAGCACCCACACTGCCCAAACCGCAAAGGTCACGTCCACTGGCCCAACGCCACGCCAGGGAAATGCTGTCATCAATACAGGGAGAATGCTGTGGCACAAATTTTGTCTTCTGTACAAGAAATTCTGCCTGAAATCACTCAGAATTACCCTGTAAAAAGTGCCCAAACTCAGCTTTAGAGATATCCAAACCTGATTTTAACTGTCCCACAAATAAAGAATTTCCCACAAGCTTTCTTGGATGATTCACCCAAACAAGTAATCACGTTTACAACTGCAAAACTTACACCTTGTCTTTTTCCCCCAGAATGTACTCCTTCTGTTTCAACTGCTTTCAGCAGCCTCCCCGAAACTTTATTTTCTGGYGGACTGGAAAACCTCCATTAGCAAAGTTCTGCTCCTGATGCAGTTATTTATAATTTGCGATCCTATAACCTCCTCCCGGTTAACCTCATCAGAGTTTGCTCCCGGAATCTCTCACTACAATTGAAACTGAAGGGTAATTTGAGTTGGCTGAAAGTAATTACATCAGCTAGTCAGAGCCACAGCACTAACAAGCCACTTTGGGTGCAAAGTCCTGTGGCACCACTAATGACTACAAGCCCTGCAGGTCCCTTCGTTTGGACTCTAAAGAGGGCTCTGAGCAGAGCAGCACCTCTGYGAACCGTGCTGGGACACAGGTACAGAGCACACCAACTTCGTGTCAGAAATCCTCCCTCCTCAAATGCAGCTTTGCTTTTGACTTTGCCAACAGCACTTGGCTCCCCTTCCCTTCTCGTTAGCTTGCGAAGCTTCCAGTTTTCCGAGTGCCTGGCAAAAAAAAAACCCCACGGTCCAACTGCAGGATGACAAACACCAGGTTCCTGACATTGAAATATTAAAGTAGTTTCCTAGCACATTTGTTGTTTTGTAGCGTGCTTTATCACCACGCTGCAATCTCTGTTTTCAGAGCGGCTCATCTCATAAACCATAGTAGGAAATAAAGATGATAAAATCTGCTTATGACTGTTTTAGGGAAAATTTTGTTTTTTCTAGCTTTCCCTTTGCTTCGCTTCTGCAACACTCTCAGTTTCCTCTCAYTGACTATCAAATCTGTCCCCAAGTAGATAGAAATACTACTCCTGGTAAATATAATGCAAGTTTATTGCTAATTCAGGGTCATTACTCGATGCTGCGTCAGAAACCCTGTAACTCACTCAGTTTTTCTCAGATGTTACCAGTGCAGCTCTTAGAAACAWGCAAATATAGGCTACTTGCAGATTTGTCACACACTATGTATAAATAAATTTATGCTTTTTCCATATATAAAGATACATTTTGGTTATGTCTGCTGTTTAATTAGTAACAGGCTGAAAATAAGAACACCTCTAGAATTGCCATCAGATCTCATGATTGCTCATGGAAGCGAAAAATTCCCTGATAATTCTCCTGACCAAAAGCTGCAATCCCCACAGGATTGCCCTTCTCATGTGCTCAGTCCCTCTCCATTTGGGCCACTGTGGCTGTGCCTGTGCTGGATCCTGGTGGATCTTCAGGCACAGAAATGCTTGGATCAGGAGGAAAATGCTCCCCTGGTGAACTGATAGATCCCCCTAGGTGGAGTCAAGGGGGGTGCAAGGTAGAGGGTAATGGTAATTTTGACCATTATCAACATACTCTGAGCTGTGAAAACATATTTTCCTTTTTGAATTTCTATTAAAAAAACATTAGCAACAGGCAAATCAGCTCGCTATTCACTTGCACATTACATTCAACTCCATGCTGATACTTACTCAGCAGTCTATTTTTTTTCTATGAATAAGGAAACTAATATGAGAGAGAGAGAGATTCCTGCCTGGTTCTGCAATGATTTTTAAATAATCTCAAGCATTCCAGATTCRGAATTGTCATTTTTAAACTTTTCTAGTTGAAGAACCAAGATATTCATTCATACACATATAGCTCATTATATACTATCTATGTTTYGTGTGTCAGCCAGCAAATAATTGCTTTACAATTTTGTTTTATATATTGTGTTTTACTCAGAACTTGTTTGAAGTGACTTGACCAAATGAAACCCAAAAGTGGGACATAACACAGTCTCACCCAAGTTRTTGATTTTATTAAAAGCAGATAAAAGACATCTCTTTCCTTGGCTACATCTTAAATTTAACAAAAGTTTCTACTTCAAGTTTCACTTTCAGTATAAAATATGCCCTTGTGGAGGCTGTTACAAATGTCAACACTTTAAGGAGCATAAATTTATGGTGGCATTGAATTTTAATGGCACTATAAATGTCTATAGTAATGGTGATATATCTATTGCAATAAATTGCTATGGAGAAATATAAAAATAAATGTAAGATAAAAGATTGTGTATAAAATATGTTTTTACATACTCTTTAATGATTAAAAATCATAGAAAACTAGAGATTATAAATCACTGAAAACTGCTGTTAGATTTTACATGCTGTTTTACTCATATAACGGAGAGATACAATTCTTTGGCCAGAAATTGCACCAACTTTAATGAGGATAATCCAGATGATCTTTTTTGTTGACTTGAAAAAAACCTACTTTACATTAGGATTGAGGAAATACTGATATCAGTGACTTTAGTTATTGATGCCATGCCTGCCATAAAAGGGAAATGTATGGAATTCTAACATCATTGTTTGGCAATGCCTCCTGCCTGCTCCCTTCCTTTCCACAGCTCCCTGTAATTCACCACAGCTCATCTCATTTTGGTTCAGAGCTGTTCACAGGACAAAGGAATGTTCAGGTTATGGTGAAAGGAAAACTCAAACCCAAGGAATTCACAGACACGCAGAGGAACAGACAGCGCTGTCTCTGTGTAGGTCAAAAGTAGTGCTGGGTATAATAAATGATCACTCTACACTTCCATTAATTCAGTGTCTTAAAAACCTTTATGCCCTTGATTTATTTTCTTAAAACAGGGGCAGCTGAAAATTATGAGATTGTTCCTTGACAGTCATGGAAGTTGACATCAATAAAACCCACCCGTCCAGGAATGCCAACGGAAAAGGAAAGGAAAAAAGCAAAACCAAAAGCAGGTGGAGCTTGGTCGGGAATGASTGCTGGAATCCCAGCAAACACTCCAGGCTGGGGCAGTGGGGTAGGTAGGGTGAGGTCATTGTGAGGTTTTTTTGTCTATTGTTAAATACATTACAGTCATTTTAAAGGTAGAAAATCAGGTTTTCTCTAAATTGCAGTGGTAATATATTCTAAGAATTCAGTGAAGCCCCTAAAACATAAAAACTGCTTTGGAATATTGAGCAGTGCTGCTGCAATCTGTGTGAATGGASATCTGTGGTGACTGGACAAATCCCAGTCCATGTTTTCCCCACGAGCAGATCCGAGGCAGAAGCAGCCATAAATATTGGGGAATCAGAACCCTTCCAGCAGGACAAACTGTAAACCCGATCCTTGCCTTCCCCTTCATCGAGCTTGGGACATAATTGGGGCACTAATGAGATTAAACTGCCCATGACTCGATTACCAGTGACACTTCTGTCGAACATCCATAAGCAAGACCTCGGTGAGCAATAAATGGAGGCTGCCAGCTCTATAAACACTGCAAAGGAAAACTCTAGGACCTGCCATGGCACTGCCAGCTGCTGCAGGGCTCCAAACATCTGGGYAAAGGCTGTTCCTGCAGGGCAGGAATGAGAGCAGGGGAGGAGCGCTGGGGTGGGGACTGGGCTCACCTCACTGAGGGAAGCACTTTCTGTGCAAGTGGATTCTGCAGATACCAATGGATGGGAGTGGAGAAAGAGTTGCCAGGAAACAGCACAGGAAAYGTGTGAAAGTGTCCCAAGAGGACACAAACCCCAGAGACCAGTAATGCTGTTAACTCTGCAAGAGCTGCCAGATCCGGGGTCGTCTCCCAAAGCTGTCCCAGGCCACCAGCATCACCCACAGGACCAGCTCTGCTGCTCTGGGCACACGAAGACCACRGGACTGGACACACACCTGATGGTGGAAGAAGGAAACCACGAGGGATTGTCACTGTTGAACCAGAGCCTTCTGTGTCACGGAATGTACTGGAAACATTTCTAAGCCAGAAACAACATTTTCGTTCTCCAGCRTTTCTTACAGGAATTACACAGGTAAGTTTGAAGGATCCCTGGAACTGAATGGATCGTAGTGTCTTAATGTCAGATCTTGAGGATTCAGGACTGGTTTAACTTCAGTCTTCAGAAAAATAATAAAGCAGAATTTAACCAATGCAAAGTGCTTTTTAAAATTGTGCTTTGGTTGTTTCTGAAGCTAAAAGCAGCGATTATTGCCACCAGCTTCTCACAGGGACAGCTTCACCATGAAGATCACTGAGTGAAGGTACCTGTTATAAATACAGGAAGATAACACAACAGAGATTCAAAGAAAAAGTGAAGGAAGGAGAAGCTTAAACTTCCAGCAAAATGCTCTGCAGTAAAAGCAAAAGTATTGAAGAAAGTTTGCAGTCGGAGTTCAAATTACTGTTATTTACGCTGGTATTGGCACCCACTGCTTTCTGCAGCCCCAGAGTAAAGAGGATGGTGCATGTAAAGCACTGCTGCTCGTTTTCCACATCACTCACAACCTCTGCCTCATTTCTTTCCCATCCCTTGAGGAGTAGGAAGGCAATCACATCAGTTCTGCAAGAGTCCTTTGCAATGGAAAATCTTTTACACTGTGCATTTCCTTGTCTTGCACATTTTAATTTACAYTCATTGTTAGCATTTTTATAAATGAATGTTAGCACCACACACTTTCTCTGRGGATGTGGCTGTGTGGAAAACCTGCCAGAAAGATCCATTTGTCTGCTGCTTCACTTCCTGCAGCTCATCCCTTGGCAGACTGGTGTGGCCTCACCAAACATTTCCCACCTTCCTGCTTTTTAGTGTAATTTATTTTTTTTTTCATTAAAAGGATATGACATAAGTTATTAATAGATTAAATTTCATTTTACTAGTATTAGATACAGACACATTCTTGTAATGGACAAAGAGAAACAGATTCTCCTGGCATATGGAATGTTTTATTAACACACCATGGATGGCACATTTCATCTTTCACTGCTAAAAAGGCATCACTTCCACGCTGAGAGATTAACTTCTCTCACAAAGTTAGCACATGAATATTTCAATTCTTCCTTCATGCATGAGAATTCCGAACCAAGACTGCAAGATCTTTGGAAAACCTCTCCCTGTGCTTGAAGACAGCTCATGCAACTATAAAATGATATTACAGCACAATCGTGGTCTCGCTGTTCTTTCTACAAACAGCAGATGAATGAGGGGACAAGGTGATAATATGGGATTMTTTTCTTATTTCAGTAACCTCATTAATTTCATTTTGTTCACMCTTTGATCAGATTTTGTTTTCTTGGAAATATTAATATTTCCACGTACATGCACTTCACATAAAAGATTACAAGTTTCTAGTTCAACAAGAGAGGGAGATGGAAATGGTCTCTGTCAGAGAGATGAATGTGGGATAAGCCATGATCCTTCTATGCACAAAGCTGTTTCARTACAACATGGGAACTACATTTTTTTAGATTACATTTTATCAAGAAAACTTTCTACCAGATACAGCCACTTGGGACTGATTACAAGATCTTTCACTGCATGACAAAAAAAAAACCCAAAGCCACCACAAATAAAGAATCAGAGAGAACTGAAAAAGAAAATCTGTTCAAACTACCATTAAGTTTTGCCATAAATAACAACAGATGGGAACAGTGGCTTTACCCAAGGCAAAGGAGATCACGGACAAAAGAATGTCAGCAGCACTGTGAAATGAGTAAACAGGGACTTTTCCCTGCAATTCCGAGCCAATAAATCGCTGCCATCCCTGTTTGTGTGTGGCACAGAGCAGCAGCGAGTGCAGACAGGCTGCTCATTACCGTGATGGATGGGAGCCCCCCGCTGCCACCATCCCAGGGATGCGTCTCCCCTTGATGGAAAGCACCGTGCCAAGGGTTCTGCTGGAGCTCTTAAACACGCTGCTGCTGTGGCTCAGCTCCCTCGGCTCGGCTTGGAGCCACTCAGACCCCTTAGCTCAGCTTAGAACCGCTCAGACCCCTTAGGTCAGCTTAGAAAAACAAAGCTCAGCTTAGCACCACACAGCTCAGCAGTAAATGCAACAGCCCCGCATTATGTTACCAAAACAACACTGTTTTGGTAACAAATCCAAAATATCAGCACACAGCTCCTGTGAAGAAAAATAACGAGCCAAAGCCATCACCACTATTGGACTGGATAGTCAAATAACAGCACGTGCCAGAGTGAAACTTATGGTGCATTAAAAACTACCCTTAAGCAAAGTGGGGAAAGGATTTTATGTATGTTTTATGGTCAGGATCTCAAATACTCCACAATTATAGCCCTAACATTCTGGGAGAAAGTTTAAAGGTGTGGTCTAGATAGAGCAAACATAAGGGGTACTTCTTATTCTTTATTCATCTGCATTAGGATGTGGTTATATTTCTTACTGCTGTTGCCTAACATAAAAGTTGGCAAACCTAAGAACAGGTGTGTAGAACTTTAATTTTTGTCAAAATTTACATTTATCTTCTCCTTCAGCTGGGAATCTAACAACACACCTTAGAAAAGACCTTTCGCATCAGAAATGCTCATTTGTTCCCAAACACTATGAATACATAATAAAATGATAAACAAAGAAATCTTAAGAAGAATATAATTATTTTTGTCTCTTGCATGCAACAGCAAAAGATTTTAAATAGTAAAAATAACAATCTGTGCCTACACAGGATGTTCCAAGCAAGAGTTGCTACAATACTCTCGTAGTCACTGCTATGAAGTGCTCACCAGCAAATTTACTACAAGGAGTAAATAAGGGATTGATCACACATCTGCATGAAGGGAAGAGCAGAAATTGGCTTTGTTTCAGAGTTTTTACCTGATTCCCAGCTTTAAGAGGTGTATCCTGCCTGCAATTGGCACMTTTTACTTCCCATGCAATGCTGAGCTGAGGTCCACAAAGGAAAAGGGCGAAGTCACCAAGCTGCCCACTTCCTACAAAAAAAAGGGAACTAGCAGATCTGCAAAAGCAATTCTTCTTTTCTGTTAATCATATGGAAATCTTGGCAGGAATCCCTGGGGAACAAAGAATCTTGTTCTATATGAATAGGCAAAAGTCAATTTAGCTGGGCCAACTTCCTGAAACAACTGCTTGTACAAACTAAAGAAAGGTCGTTCACAGAGCATTAAAGACAACTCTGCACAGTCTTCAGTAAATTAAATCCACAACTGACACTGACTGCTAAACTTCCAGAAAACTCTGGGACTGACTCAGATAAGCATTTATTAGTTTTGTCTATATCCCTTCATTCCACATGACTATTTCTCAATTGCCTCAGGCTTAAGCATTTATTTTGTCAAAGCAGTGAGAGCACAAACCAAAGCTTTGAGCTGCAACGTCTCATGGCTGGACACACCACTGCAGCCTCGGGGAGAGACAGACCAGGAYGTGCCTGTGCAGGGTTCACCTCCTGAGCCCACAAAAACCCAGGTTTCATTTTGGGAAACTTTTCCAGGTGAAGCACTGAGCTAAGCCATGCTTTCCCTGGTGCTCTGGCTCCTAAAGGGAACTGYCTTTCTCACCAGACTGTGGTGATCCATGCAGTGCCCCATTTGGTGGCAGTTCCTGTAATTTCTCTGGTGCTCACAGAGCCCGAGAGTTGTTCGGATGTGTGCCCTAAGATCTGCATTTATAGAACACCAGCTGGTGCTTCACACCGAGCAAGTTCTGCTGTTCCCATCGCACTAGCAGGCCTTGCTTCCCTAAATAGAGGGGTGTTAAAATTATCCACAGCGTTATTCATCTATTGCACCGAACTAAATAGCGCTTCCACTGATTTGTGATTTTTGTTATTGTTTTCTTAAAATGTACTCCCAGTCCCGAATCCTGCCGTTTGAAGAGGGGGTGTGATGACAGCTATACATAGATCCTCTCGGGCTGCTGCTTCCAGCAGCGTCTGAAATATAAATTCCCGAGCGGCAGAAATAGAAATTCCTAAGTGGCACTTTCGGAATCAGAATTTTGGGAGGGCACGTGACCGAAGCCCATGGCCACAGTGAGAGCTATTTGCAGTTCTGTCACCAACCAAAAAGCCACTAAACAGAGAATTTACAATGCTCTTTTCCACAAGGCACACGAAGATCAGTGAAGCATCTTGAGCCCAGAGCTCTCGGTTCTGCACGTTTCCCCAGAAAAGAATTGAGGGAAAAAATTATGCATAACACTATCTTCTAAATCCCTAATAACACAAACTCAGGCACTTTGTGCCACACCCAGCAGCAGTCAGAAAGTGGGGCTGCTGCAGGCTGGAGAAGAAAACTGAACCCCCTGTGCTGGTATGGCCATGATAAATCCACCAGCCTGGTGATAGGGGATTTGGTTTTACCACATCCACACACAGAACAAGTGCAGGGACAGAGACACTTCTGACACATAGAGGTAAAGCTAAAATAAAAATAGCAGAGAAAAGAAGGAATCCGTGGTTCATTGTTGAAAGGGAATACCAACACTGCCATCCCTCCAAGCCCTGACAGGTTCCAAAAGCACCTGAGCACTGACAAGCCAGAGCTCAATTCCATAAGGAGGCTACAGGGATGGATGTCGGAGTTATCACAGACATGCAAACACTCCAGGAGAAAACAGGAAATATTCCTGTTGAGATAATCTACCAAATGGGAAATCTTGAGAGGAGACAGGGCTGCAGCTGTCAAAATGTGATCTAGGGACTCTGAAAAGAGAGAGAGGACAAAGAAATCACACTTTGGCCTTAAGGAGCACAGTCACAGGGGCTGCAACTCCACCACACCACAGGGCATGACTTTCCCTTGTAGCAAGGCCCCTTTCAGTTTATGACAGGATTAAATGTCCTGAGATTAAAAGATCCAAACTCAGCAGCTCAAGGTTTCAGTTTGGATTATATTGGTGATACATACAACCAATACCCTTGTCAGCCCTGACATGAAATCTGGGTTAGTTCATTACAATAGGTCAGATAATCTTCTCTTATGGGCAAGATATTCTAAATTATTTCCTTCACTAACACCAAACTTCTCAAATAGCACTTTGGGGTTGAAAGCAGCTAAACTCAAATGGCTTCCAACAGACAGGTTTCCCATGTTGTTTTTGTTCTTTTCCCCTTTGACTAATGATCAGACCTTGTGGGCTGGCTGACAACACACCTCTGGGGAATGTCAGTGCTTCATAACGCAGTGCCTTTATCACAGTGTGCGAAACAGCCAGGATTATCTGTGATGGTGAGTCAATGACTTTAGTCTGATTGGTGATTTAATTACAGCTAAGAAATGCTTTTTGAAGTCACTCACAGATGAATAATATTAGTCCCATTTTATTCTTTAAAAGTGTTGTTGGTGAATTCGGTCTGAGGTCCTAAAAACCACATCACTACCAAAGTACAATGATTTGCTTTTGGATTTTTTTTCCTGACATCGATTTAAAAAGGTCAATTCCTCTATTCTCTTTGGGCAAGGAAGGGATTTTTTAGCTCTACAAGAAGATACAGCTACGCTGTAAACAGCATTCCAGTGTTATCTGGCACTCCACAGATGGCAGTAACTGAGATGTGTGTTAACAGCAGGATGACACCTTTTCCTGCAATTAACCTTTGCTATAAGAACAGCCTGAGTGGTCAGTCAAGGAGAAACATCTAAGGGATCCACACCTTCAGTGCATGTAGGAAAAGCAAGGTTATAGTCACCTGTGACCCCATGGGGTGCCTGTGTCTAAAGGGGGGTGTATATTTATATATATATATATATGCATTAAAAAGGTAATTTCGCCAATATTTTCGGAAGGTTTGAAGCCACTTCTCAGAGTGAAAAATGAAATTAATTACAGCTCCATGATTCCCAACCAGCAGTCAGTTCTGGCAATGTCACATCACCCCCTCAGTGTGCTTCAGAAACAACTGTAAAGTTTTGTGCCTCGTTATTTGGGTTTTCATCTTGAAAAAACCCAAACATTAAAAAGTGAGTAATGACAGGAAGTTCTCACTTTAGACTAGTGAAAATCATGATTATTTGGTGTATAACACGACAATGATTTCCATGACAGTCATCTCAGCCCTGCTGTGTGGGGCTGTTTAGTGCTAAGACATTTTAAAAAGCAAACCTTCAGTGCGGAAATGTAAAGTAAGTAAAATATGCAGCCATACTACCTCAGTTCATGAAAAAAGATTCAGAGTACACACCTAAACACCTCTCACACAGCAAACACCGATTTTGGTAACACAGTTCAGATGTTTACAGTAGTTTAATCACATGCCTGTTTGAAAAGGATCAAGATTGCAAGAGGCTGCTTGTATGTTTAACTATCAAAAAGCCCATAAAGCCTGGAATCATTCATTTAAAAGTGTGGGTATTTAAAGTCTCTATTTTTCTTCCATAAATAACTGGTTGGAATTCCATCCTAAGCCGTACACGACCCCTAACAGCCTCAAAGGCCAGCTGCAGATGGTGCCCCTTGACTTGCTGACGCACGAGAGAGTTTGAGGTCAACTTCTATAAACTGCTGGCACATTTAGATCCCTCCTGAGACCCCAGTTTGTTGTGTGCCTGTATATCTTAATGATTTCAATGATTGCAAAGTTCTGTACTTGAATACCAATACCAGCTCTCAGGTCCAGCCCCACAGTCAGTGTTGTGCTGTTGTCAGCTTACCTGGGGTTAATTCCTCACTGAGCTTCATCCATATTTTCTGGTTTTTAAACTTGCAAGCTTGTTTTTAAGATCTACCAGGTTAAAAAAGAATAGCGACTCTTTAAATTTTACAGGAGGGGGAAATAAAGGACTAAAATTGCTATTTTACGTCTGTGCCTTTTTCATTCCTGGTCACTCTTTTGCTAACAATGATCATGAGAAGCCTAAAACAACAATCATGCTCTAGTCTGGCAACCAGGAGTGGTTTTGATTCATTGCACATTTACCTGTGTCATTGATTTTCTACTCCCTAGCGAGCAAATATCTGGCAACTCCTAAATTTAAGCAAGATAACAAACAGAACACCGAAGATTTCCATTTAACAACGCAATAGATTCCACTGATTTGTCAGAAAATAATCTTCCTTTTCCAGAGAAAACAAAACTCATATTCACACAGCTGCTTTTCAATGCTACCCCCATCTTTAAGTCTAAACTCTGCTGTCAGTTGAGCCTTTAGAAAAGCCTTTAAACACTGCCCAGAAACAAAACAACACTCACAAACAGGTTCTCTGGGCAGCCCACACTTGGGTACACCCTAAAATAACTCCAGGGTTTGATTGTACCCAGTGGGTGCCAACAGAACAAACCAGTCCAGCACAGATGTCAATCAGGGCTATGCTCACTCCAGCTTCTACTACACTTCCTTTTTCAGAGAAGGATTTTCAGGGTATCAAAAACGCAAATATAAAATCAAAAATTAAAAAAGGAACATGGGGTTAGGACACAGTAAAGTAAAGAGGAAAGTGGAATGCAAAATAAAAGTGGAACTGGGAAGTCAAGACTCTGAAAGCAATGAGTTGTTCTATAAAAGTCCTTTTCTTGAGTAAGGACACCATTAACACCATGGCAGGATCATATCCCTGGCCACTGTGTTCTCAAGAAACAAATCAAGGAGCACTTGATTTCCAGTATAAAACTTTCCCTGATTCTTTAGTTCCCTTTCTGTATTTTCAAACAATGCTACCCAGGATGAGGCTAAACAAGAGACGTGGCCCAACAGCCACGAGAAACCCGCGGAGAATGCGAAGTGCACGTCTGCAAGGAAACGAGATGAGACAAGCAAGAGGGACCACAAATATTCAACATTTGTTTCATTCCAAGTAACACGATTTCGCTCAGGAGCAGTGCACTTCGTGCATTCCAAAGGGCCCCTCGGATCACTGCCAGTCAGGCTGATTTAGAATAATGAAAATCGCTGCTGTGCCCCTGATTGTTGTACCTGTTGCACGTGTAGGAAACCAAAACCGAGCTGCTTTTTTTGTTTGTTTTGGTCAGGGCTGCAGCTTTTCGCTGAAATAATTATACTACACTGCTACTTCACGTAATTCCCCTCCAGGTATAAGCTGGAGAGATAATGTTATTACTTGGGAATAACACTTAGAAGAACTGTACACTCAGGAGGGAAGAGCTGCTTCACTGTGATGAAATAGATAAATTGGCACTTCTCCGGGTGCAATCAAGAGATATGAGGCTAAGTCTGCATCTATTACCATGGCATCAAAATGCTGTGATATCATCCTTGTAGCAGCCCTCTGATGTAACTCTATCTCTAGATTACAGAGAGAAAGCCAAAATCAAAACTCGAGAGGCAAATACTGCAGCAGGATTTAAGAAGCTGGAACAAGACTTAAGTGGAATTCACGTGCTTGAGTCTCAGGATGCAAAATTAAAAGCCCTATTTAAAGGGAAAAAAACCAATCCCAAACATACTTACRAAGAGAAAACCGCCAACAATAACTGGTCAATTAACCAAACAGTGAAAACTCCCTGCTGCTGTCTAAATGTTTGCTCTAAGGATCTCTGGGCCTGCAGAACAGTTGTGCATCAAGTTTGGGGTTTTTTCTTGGTGCTGAACAGATTGTTCTCAATCCCAACCCCACCTGTTGTGATCCACAGCCTGGGTTTCCTATGCATGTTGCTGATTTCCCTAAGAAAAATATTTTGAGGGATTTTTTTGGCTTTCCATTTCCATTCCTCAGCAACACCCCGCACTTCAGTGAGCCAGCCCTTTAAACTGCTTGGTTTCTGAGCAACAGGGTCAGTTTATCTAGATATGAAGATATAAAAATTAAGGAGGAAAACCCAAGCCTTATAAACCGCTTAAGACAGCTAGAACAAAATACAGGGAATTAATTTATTGCACTGAAATGAAAGGTCAGCTTGCTTCACTTTTAGGCCAAAAAAAAGCATTAAAAAAAAAAAAAAATCCTCATTTAGCACTGTGAAAATCAAAATGACAAAGGAAAACAGAAACAGCATGTTCGTGGTGACAGCTCTCATTCCAAAGGCTGTTCGTGTATTCCACCCATGTCCCATCAGAAATGAGGGACTGCGGTTTTGATGCCCATCTGCAGGGGAGGATGGGATCACCACAGCTTTTGGAGAGAGGAACACGCCTCTGATGCCTCGACAGTGACCCTGGTTGGACAAAGTGGCTGTGATCTGCAATCCAGGGAGAGTCCTGCCTCCTCTGGGTTGCAGTCCAACGGCAGCACTTTGCCAGAAAGCACACATAGGACTCGAGTCCCTCCTTCAGGCTCCAGCTGCATGCAAGACCTGCTCTGCAGTGACTCATTTTTGTTGCTCCAGCCCAGCCTCTTTGAGGATTTAAGCCTCCATGACCTTGCCCGGGTCACATTCTGCTTTCCTGCATAGCAAGAAGGGAAGGCTGACACCATAGTAACCCAAATCCCAGCCTGAAACCATGGAAACAGGATCATCTCGCTCCAGGCACGCTACCGGAGGTGCCCAGCACCACCGCGAAATATTCAAATGGAAGCAAACTGCGTTCCAGAAAATCGATTTTCTGACCCCGATTCCTTCCAATTATTCCAGTGTAGGATTTCAGGACGGACTGGAGCTCCCATTAGAACCTTTGAGGGAGCACGCTTGGCGATTTCTCTGGATGCATCAAAGGAAGGGTGGTTAGAAAATTCTGCCCTGAGATTCCCTTGAATCAGTGGTACAGAAAGCCGGAAGGGTTTCCATCTGTTCACCTGTGGATATCCTTAAAAGCCTTTCCCGTGAGTTTCTCCTTTAATACAGAAAAATGCTACAGAAAGTACCACTGGTTGTGCAGTCTAACCAAAATGGAGAAAAAATAGGGAGAAAAAGCCTTTCTGCACTGACCAGCTCCTTTCATTTTCATCAATCTTGAGGTTATTTGTAGCCCTGATAAGTGCAAGATTGCTGCTTTCAGTTTCATTAATCTTAAGGTTATTTGTAGAAATAACAAGTCCACGATTTTCTGACAGAAATGTGATTTCCACGGGATGTTTTTCCTTTAAGCAACGAGTAATGCAATTAAGAAGAGAGAAAATGTAGCCCTACTCTTCAAGCTTTTCCACAGGCTACCACCGAATTTACGACCTCTACGCCTACAGTTTGTCTGGCACGAATAAAATCAGGTGGGGACCACAGTCTGTTGTGTCTCACAGAATCCAAATAACTCTGAGTTCCCTAATGGAAAGGTGCAGTGGGATGTGCACACACCAGGAAAAAAGCAAATGGGACAGAGAGAGCAACACTGGGCAGGGCTCAGGGGATACCATTTATTCAAACATAGAAGTCATTTATGAGAACTGAAGCAGTTGATTAATTACAAAGGAAGAAAATGTTTAACACAGAAATATTTTCTACATAGAAATATTTTCTACACAAAAAACAATGAAAGATCCCAGTGACTTCATGCCAGATTGTTTCACAAGGTGTTTTGCTGCCTCAGTCCCGCTGAATCCTTATGGAACAGGCTGCCTGGAGGTGATGGCTTTTCCTGACGGTAGCTGGTATAGGTTTTTAAGCCAGAGAGTTTCTTTCAGAAAACAATTTTTAAAAAAAACCCTAAATTTAACTGTCAATATTTTATTATCCACATAAATGTCAAATCCTTTGGCTAACATTACTATTTTATTGGCATTAGTCTCCTGACACGCTGTAACACATGTTAATTGCGCACTGCATAATATTTCACTTAATTAATTACGGCCTTTCTTCCTGATGAATGTCCTTGGCTCGTTATATTGTTAGAAAGGGTAAACAGGAGCTCACCACTTAACTTTATACCATTAATTTATAAAGTATTTCTCCCATTCTTCCTCCTCATCTTTTTTTATGCTAAATAGCTCTAATGCACACAGCCACATGCAGAAGCTAAATTAAACGCACAGAATATTCATCTGTGAAAAACCAATTTGTGTGGAAAATGCCCATTATATAGAAGCAGAAAAAGATAACTTCAAATTCAAGTCCATCTTTGAGTACAGGAGTGCGATTTGCCTGTGCAGTTCATCAATGGCTAAAATACCTGAAAAGCAAGACCTATTTCAGCCTGTTATTTGGGGATTTGGGGCAAATACGCTCGGCTCAGAAATAAGTAAATGAAAGGAAAGCTAATTTTATTTTTTTCTAACCCTATTTCCTGTTTGTCTGAAAAGCACATGAAGCAGCCAGCCAGCCAGCTAGTCAATGATATTAAAAAAAAATCATTAGGCTGAAGGCAACAGCAATATTATCATCTGATTAACAACAGCTACCAAAATATCATTAATTCAATAAGGCAATGGAAGACCTTATTCCCCTCATAGACTCCTTCACTTCTATACAAAGAAGTCAAATGAGAAAGTGCATCTTCAGCTGCACAGCCCATGCTGATGAGCTGGGACAAGCCTGGATTGTGCCCTTTTGAAATATTTGTACACACATACAAACACTTTTAGTGCCCCAAAACCATGAATAAAATATAAAAATAAACACTTGCTGTGACCCAGCCCTTGAGCTGTCCCTCTCCAGCTGCAGCTGAACCTGCAGAAAGTCTCCGTGCCAAGGGACTCATTGCTGTGGAGAGCATAAAGGGTCTCCTTATCTCAAAAATACTTCATCTTCTAAGCATCACACATTTCTCCCTATTCCAACTGTTTTTGACAGGCCTGCCAGCAGTTCTCCAGTCAGCAACAGGGAATTACTGGGACTATTTTATTCCTCTTGTGCTCCACGCTCCAGCCCAGGCTGCCTGCTCCCTGGTGGTGTCCCGGGAAGCTCATCCCATTAACTCGCCCTGGCATCAAGGTGCCTCGAAAGTGTGTGAATACATTGAGCCTCATATTTACACACCTATTAGTGGCTAAAAGCCTTCCCTCTCTCCAGCTGGAACGGCATTATACCCATTTGAGCTCTTTTTATATCAAATTTATTTGCAGGTAAACACAAAACAAACGGGCTGATTCTCTGGCAAACAAGGTGTTTGGAGCAGCAATGAATAGAAATTGCAATCTGACAGGTTAGCTCTCCTGCTTAAGTTCTGGGGCTGCTATTATGGTTGGGAAAACATTTATGCAAACTGCTCAGAAATTTGCTTTGGTCTACTGCCCATCCAATATCTTATTTCTCTGATGGAGTCTCATTTCAATGTAATCATATTCCCAGTAAAAATTGAATAGTGCAGGAATGGGAGATTCAACACAAGTTATTCAGTTCAAAATACAGGAAAGACTATTAAACGTGGCCGTAGGGTTTTTAGGAGGGGGAAGGGAATGTTTACTTGACTCTATTTTAAATACATTTTATGTGAAATTTTGATTTTATAGTAAATATCCCTGCTGATCCCTTTGCCACTTCCTTCTGTAGTAAACACGATCTGGTGGAAACATAAGGCTTATTTCAAATCCTAAAAGGTAATTAAAGCTGAGACAGTCCAGAAAAACAACAAAAAAAAGATCACCGATGGCTCCTCCGTGCCTAAGGGAAGTTTTAATTAAAAGTCACAGGAGAATAATCTGCAAGAAACAAAAACGAGATGGCTGCTGTTAATTTGCCTGGGTCTCAGGCAGATAAACAGTAAATATGCAACAACTCAAGTTGCTGTGCTTTTGTTCACTTTAACACTTCCTGGCAAAGCTGCTCCCTCGTCTCCTGTGTCCKGAGTGCTCCTTGGCAACACCAAACCTTTGCTCTCCCGGTGATGGGGCTGCAAATCCCACCACGGGAACTGCAGCACCTGCTGAGCCTTGGGGCCAGAGCTGGGCATTGGCACCAGATGGATGAGGAAGGATCCCAGCTCATCAGTTCCTCTGGCATGAGGAAGGATCCCAGCTCATCAGTTCCTCTGGCACAAGGAAGGATCCCAGCTCATCCATTCCTCTGGCATGAGGAGGGATCCCAGCTCATCAGTTCCCCTGCATGAGGAAGGATCCCAGCTCATCCATTCCTCTGCACAAGGAAGGATCCCAGCTCACCAGTTCTTCTGGCATGAGGAAGGATCCCAGCTCATCAATTCCTCTGGCACAAGGAAGAATCCCAGCTCAATTCCTCTGGCACAAGGAAGAATCCCAGTTCATCAAYTCCCCTGCATGAGGAAGGATCCCAGCTTGTCAGTTCCTCTGCATGAGGAAGGATCCTGGCTAATTTGCCACAAGCTCCTGAAGCAGTCCAGGTATGGAAACCCCTTTTCCCCAGGAAAAACTCCCTGCTGAGGCTCTGCTCCAGCTGTGGGACACAGTCCTGGGCTCTCAAATCGCCTCACAGAAGTAGGGCAGAGAACAGCTCTTCTTTGCTCTTTTTCCAAAGAACAACAGGCACGGGAAGGATTCCCCCTCCTTGCTGTCTCCACTTTTGTAAGGTCTTCATCAGGCAACTGCAGTTTGGAATTCTGAGGCTCCAGCAGGTCCCCACTCAGGATGAYGGCGCTGTTTGCTGGAGGAAGGGGACAGCCTCTCCCTGCTCCTGCTCYAAGCCCCGAGCTCACAGGGATAACCAGGATACAGTTTCAACGTTGTGCATCCCACTGCCCTCCACAGCCATGAACCTCCGGAATCACAGCAGTAACTGTTATCCCTCCTGCTCCTGGCCTCCAAGAGCCCTGCCAAATGTTAGATCAAGGAACTTGGCATCTGCCCTCATTTTGGGAAGAAGGAAGCATGGTCGTTTGTGTACATACAGAATCACCACAGCTACATTCATCTGCTAATTAGATGAGCAACTGCCACGGATTTAATTCCTTTCTTGCAAAGGGCAAATTTCACCATAGGTGAAAAGTGAGCACTTGTGTTTGCTCAGAGATCTTTTCCCAGCTTCATTATAACCGACRGACACCACAGATTAAATCTAGTAAGGCAACATCTTTTTCTTTGTCAAATTAATTTTTAGTACTTTTCTGCATTCATGACAAGGAAAATCACATCTGTTTGGGGTTTTCTTCTTGTTACACAAGTAAAAATCTCTACTCCCACTTCCCTACATTCCCAGTAATTGTGAGTTTCAACAGGGTAACTGCTTACAATTCAGACATTTCCAGCTAAAAWGAGCAGCATATCAGTTCTTCCTACAGTGCACATTGAACTGTGCTATTATCCCACACACAGCAGGTGCCAATTTTTACCCCATCATCAAGTGTCACAATTATAAGCAGAATTACTTGTTAAAGTTTAAGAAGCAGATAAATAGCAAACAGGAATGTTGATTACCCAACAAATGTTGCAAAAAAGGGAAGATGTCTGTGTCTGATGAGACCAGCACAATATTTTTTGTATTGTGGGCAAAGTTTATCTCTTCAGTATACAATGTTTGATTTAGAATATTTTTAAGGACTATTATTTTAAGCGTTTCTTAAGTTACCAATACAAGTATTTTTCATTATACTATCATTAACTACTGTGGCATKGAAAAACAGAGATGCTGCTGCCATTTACACTTCTTGGTAGCTGTGTTTAGAGAGAGGTGGAACGAGGTTGAGTCTGCCATGCTTTTCTGTCTAACTGGCCATGGTTCTTGCCTTCCAGCCATAAGGATCTTCCACGTGGAAAGCTCTGATCTGTTTGGTGCAGAACTGACAGAGCCTTTGGAAAACACTGACAATAAAGCAGGTGTGACTGAGCTAAAAGCCTCGCTGCTGCTTCTTGTCTGCTGTAATCAGTGTCCATCTCAGGAAACTGCAAACTGCATCCTGAGACAGGGGGGAATGAATGGACAGACAGGATGGAAAGCTTTTTCATTTCTTTCTCAGCAGCGTTAGTCAGTYGTGCCTCCAGTATTGTCATTCATCACCACCCACTAGAAATGGACCAACACAAGCTGATGGAACATCATGAGAATCATCCTGCCTTGAACCTGCCCTCTGACAGTGGCCATGAGCCTCATCCCCTGCCCTGCCTCCTCCTCTTCCAGAGCTCCCACTTCATCCTCCAGCCTAGAAGGGAGGCCCCAGCCTGGCAATGAAACCTCAGTCCCTGAGCAAACACTGCTGGGTTCACTGGAGTCTCCTGTATCCATCTCAGGGCCATGGTTGGATGCAGGCACATTGATGTTGCTGCTGGAGCCCCCAGCAATGCCCTGATGCCCGGGTTATYACCTCACCTTGCTCCCCAAACTCTTTGCCAGCAGTCCCCTCCTACAACCAGCTCCATCCACCCCCATTTCACCACTTATTTCTYGTTTTGGTTGGCCCCCTGCTCCTCCTAGAAAGACAAAATTGCTTCTCCACAGATTTCCAGTCTCAGCTCACTTCTGTCCAGAGCAGACTGCTGTGATGAGGTCAGAACCCTCCCCTTCCATCATTTTAATTTTATGAGATCCTATTTACTACCTGAAAATTTTGTTAGCTTCAAATTCCACTGCATCTTGTCCTTCTAAGCTTTATTCTCTCTGTTATTTAGAGGTGGTGTCAATGCAATCTACACCCCTCTTTCCGAAACAGTGCATTTCCCCCATATCAACCAAAACTTCAGGTGCTAGAAAACAACACTGCTGCAGAATTTGTGCTGAATGTGACACTCTGAAACTCATCCTCACCCACTACTCTGCTTCGTGAGGCCACCATATGTGCCAGGAACTGTCACTGTAACACTTGGATAATTACAAGGGTAATTTTGCCACAGTTCATCACCATCAGTTTAGTGCAGGCGATGGCACAGTGTCACACACCAAAGTCTCACCTGTGAAGTCACATGTGATTCAATGACATCAGTTCTTCTACAGCGGAAACATATAAATATCTGTACAAAGGCCCCAGAAGAAGAAAAAGAGTACAAATCCTCTACAGAATGTTAAGCATCCTCTCTGAAAGGAAACGTGATATTTACTGGGATAGATTTCAAGATAAATTGGAGCCAAATACAAGATTTACAGATGAGAAAAAAAACGTCATGGGGAGCAGATCCACAGTTCCCTGTGCTGCCTTTGCCACTGGCTGTTGGTGCTTCCAGGGAGCTGGGCAGGAGCTCCCTTTGGGATACACACCCCTCTCAGGTCCGTGGTGAGAGTGGGCTGCCCAAGCACCCACCCAGCCTTGTGGTCAGTGAGAACAAAGACAGGGCAATCCCTCACCYGTGACTGACAGGCAAAACACGCTCACCTGGCAGGATCTGACTTCATTTTTTGCCAATTCGCATAAATTATCTCTACCCCTTCTTATCAGCCCAGGTAGTACTCAGTCCCCAAGTGCCTAGTTTCCTCTCTCATGCACACATGCCATTATTACACAGTTTATATTTTTCCTGAAAAGCAAAGAAGAAGACAGCTTTTCAGTTACGCGGTAATATCAATTTTTCTGTGTAACTGTGGGGTTTTTTTGTTCATCTACTTGTAGCCTGACAGGAATGGGAGAAGTATCTTCCAGCAAAGCAATTTTAAAAAATAGACAGATTACTCATATCTTTATAGACAGTTCATAATGAATACACAAAGGAGGAGAATTTGACAKAAGTAGTGAACACACTCCTGAAAACTGGAAAGACAGAGGAGAAAGAAGGCTTCTGGTCTACTAGAGCTGATACCTTAATTAGGCAATTATAAGTATTAAACATTGCCAAAGCTCCAGGCCTAGTTGAATTACAGCTGAGAAATCAGTAGAAAAATGGTGAGGGGAAAAGGAAAGCCCTCGGCAGGATTTGTGATAACTCACTAAGGAAGGAAAGGAGTATATGAGAACCAGGGCAGCAGTTAATATGATTCTTTTTACTTTAAAAGGCTCCAAGACCATAGAAAGCCCAAGCTTCTTATCCTGCACTCGTTTATGCAGAAGACAGAAAATTATTAAACCAGATTTAGAAACGCCTGACTCAGAAGACCATGACAGAAAGGCTGAATGCAGAGAGAAAGGGGGTCATGGCAGGCAACTCCACTCGAATTCTTTTCATGTGTTACTTACCTGGAGACAATCCCAACGTAATGGACAATTTATCCRGAACTCAGCAGAGCATTTGATAGCGCAGCACAAAGCAGATTGATTTGAAAAGGTGGTGAACATGTTTGCAAAGGCCTGACAAAACCAATTCCAGCAGACTCAAAGACACGTATCAGCAAGGAGCTGGCCAACTGTTGAGTGCACAGAGAGAACTGCAGCTCCYGGGAGCTTACACGTTTGGATTATTTTCTGGAGTCGTGACCTTGGCATGTTGTGTTCAAAATTGTTACATTTGCTGATGGCGCACAATTTCTAAGGCAACAGAAACGGGGGAGAAAGGGCAAACAATTTCAGASTGGCCTGGATAATTTGGGTTTATAGCCTTATCCATGGCACACAGGCCATGGGCAGGCACTTAAAGGAATTCCACAAAGAAAACATGGAAGTGGGAAAAACCAGAATGTGTTTTGCTCGACACAAAGGATCCTCTTCTAACTCATTACAGAGAAAAATTATACAAATTGTGGGGTATTTATCATGAGAAGTATGTAGAAGAGGAAATTATTCTAGAAATGCACAATGGGATGTCACTGAAGAGCATCATAACCACRAAAGCTATTGAGCAATTTTGCTGTTCCAAATATTGGCTGCTAAATCTCTAAAAATAAAATACAGCTTAGATTAAATGCTCYAGAATGCTGGTTTTTTCAGACATCAAAGATTTGTGAATTCTCTCCAGGAGAGTGACAACCTCTGGATTCAAAACTGTAACCAGTTACTACTTTAACTTCCATATGTTGGATGAATATCAAAATTATTAAATTGTGTGATGCTGAATTCTTATTTTTTTAAAAGGTCTCATTTTGGGTTTGGTTCTACACTGAGCTATAATTTTAGGCAAAGAATTTTAGTTTTGTCCCATTTATACAGGGATGAGATGAGAGAGAAAATAATGGATTCAAATCTTTGGCACCACAGATTAGGGAAAATTAAAGAGTTTTYGAGTAGATAATTTCGTAGGATTACTGAAGAGAAAGCAAAAAAATGGATGTGAAAAACTGTCTGTAACTGGAACTAAAACAAGGAAAAAAATGGCAGCTTTTCTGTGGTATAATACATAAAGTATCCATCCTTTAAATAGACCCAGCATGAAAATAAATGAGGAATAGTGAATTAAGATGATGCTGAGTTTGTGGCTGGAAGAGTAAAGAGGTTGGGGTAAAAGGCACGYTTTGGTGAATCCATAGTTTCGTCTTTTCCTATAAAGACATTACTTTATATTTCTAATTTTTAATGTGGCAAGACAAAAGGAATTCCTGCCCAAGTACCAGCCAGTGAGGTGATCTGAAAGCCTCCRACCAGGAAATAAGGAATTCCTTACCTCCTAGCAAAAGTCTCCAGTCAAAAACATTTTAGGGGAGATTTTGCATTTCTGGTAGTGTGTGTATGTGATTCTGCTGATTTAACTGGTTTTTATGTCCTTACCTTCACTTCTAAAGCTTAAAGTGATAATTTTGGCAAAGCTGTTGCCTAATGACTTTCAAATATAATTAAAAACATATTTTGATATAAACTGTATTGCCAAAGTCAACTMTAGATCAGCTAAGTGAAATTAACCTTCAAGTGCTACCTGAATAACAGTAAACCACAAGGGTATGTAAGAGATTAGATATACTGTAGTTTAATTATGTGACAATAATTCACCTCATTAATCTCTTAGGAAACAATAACCACAACAGTTAAATACTGTAATTAACAAACCCTATTTCAAACTTAATTTTAATTTTATACGACTTTGCAACATTATCCAGTGCAATTATATAAAAGATAAAGGAAAGAAAGAGCAAATGTTAACTTCTCTGGAGAAGACATCCAAAGTATCCTCACCTCTTCCACCCATGACAGGACAGGAACACGGCCACCACTACTTGGACCTATTTCTGTCCCAAAAAGTGGAGCCACAGTGGCTCCACTCCATCTGCAAATCATCTCAGGATCTCTCAAGTCACMCTTCTGCTGTGGCAAGTACTCTGTGGACACTCCTGCTTCTCTCTGCTACCAACAATCCTAATTCAGATTGCACCCCCTGGGAGCACTGCTGCAGGTTTGGGTAACACACTGCAGCTTAAGGGTGCTGATTKAATGGGCATTTAGGGGGTTTTTTGCCCTTATTTTGGACTACACAAGTGTTTCCTAAATTACAAGCAGAAATAAATCCATCTCTGTTACTGCCCTTGCCTGAATCCCCCAGCCCTTCTTTAGCTTTTCCCAGTGTCAGGAGTGYTGTGGCAGGCACGGAGAGGAGCATAGTGCTCTCCATGGATCAGAGAACATTTCCCCAAGGCTGCAGTGCCTTTGTCCCGGGGCAGGATGGGGAAGCTGGGGATTTGTGTCGGGAATTCTGGGTCCCACACAAGCCCAAGGCAGGAGGASATTCTGGAGGTAAAAACGCGTGCGCAGCGTGAGCCCCTGAGGGTCACTGCCTCACACGGGGCTTGGGCAGGAGTCACGAACATTACAGGGGTAGGAAAGGAAATGGGGACAAATGGAGCACCTCCAACCAGCCAGGCAAGCCTGGCACCTGCAGCTTCGCAGCTCAGTGGTGCCAATATCAGAGGAAAGAGTTCTGCAGGGAGCTACAGGGAAAAACTCCCTGCTCTATCAACACACACA
Source organism: Amblyornis subalaris (assembly GCA_018881555.1). Taxonomy (NCBI): domain Eukaryota; kingdom Metazoa; phylum Chordata; class Aves; order Passeriformes; family Ptilonorhynchidae; genus Amblyornis; species Amblyornis subalaris. The sequence continues at coordinate 3,408,544 of JACAXG010000057.1, read as the reverse complement.
GAAACATCTGCTGCTGGGGGATCTTCTCTCTGTCTGCAAGATAAGGCTTAGTCTTTTTATTTGATGAGCTCAGTCTAAGTTCACCTCAGCTGCAGGTATTTCCATGTGGGTTAAGGCAGATATCACTGAGTTTACAGCTGTAAATCAAAACCTCACTTTTAAATATTTCTTTGTAGATCATATTCCTCATTCAAACACAATGCAAATAGGTGAAGTGTTTGTCTTGATTGCTTTGATTTTAGCTTTTATCAAATATCACTGATATTCCACAAAACTTCTGTAAAACTGCACTCTGATTACTTAGCTTCTGCTTTTTSACCTTTTTTTCTTTATAGCCCTCCAAGGAGAAAAGGAGATATGTTTATAAAATCACTAAGCAATAAACAAGAAGTTCATGTTCTCATMGAACAAAAAATAACAGCATCGAGAAAGTCATGTTCAAAAATATAAGCRTCTCAGAGAGAATAAAACTCATTCATTTATAACATTTTTCCATTAAAACAATGTAATAACTACTGAAGTTCAAATGATGTATGAGTGTCTCCTTGAAGATGATATTCTGTACATCTGATAAACCATAAATACCATAGAATGCACCTCGGGCAGAACAAGCACAACTTTGCGTGATCCTGAAAAATATACAGCGTGTGTGAGGGTGAGTTATGAAGGTGAACAAATTTAATATATCTGGCTGCCTCGTGGACACCCACAATTTGCAATTTAATCATCCCAAAGTTATGGTGTGTTTGTAATTGTATTAGATGTTGAGATAAGGCAGTGSTGGTTATATTAAGCCTAAAAAATAGCTCACCTTCTCAGGTTTATGATAGTTTGTAAAGGAAATAGCTACAAACAAGGTGAATTAAAGCGTTAGAGCTGCACTGAACAAAAAGACAGTGTACTGCAGACAGATTCTTGAATCCACAACACATCACTTTGTTATCATTGTCATCTTTTATATCTCCAGATTTATACACAGAGAAAAACCCCAGCGCTGCCATTCTGTGAGAGCGACAAGATTTTAACGTTTTTTTCTGCAAGCAGCTTTTAAGAACATCAAGATTTTCAAAATGGAGAAAAAATTGATCAGTYTTGAACCTCTATTTAACAACCAGAGGCACGGGCTTTATGCCTACAGACCCAGATCCTGGCAAAACTGGATCATATCAGAATCGCTATTTTATATTAAACAGTTTAAAATCACTGAATTAGATCTAGCTAGAGAAAGCTAACTTTGTATTTTAGTGGCTTAGAAACTTACCTGAAATAAAGCACAATGTTTTGCTAGCTTATTTTTCAATAAAATTTTCATTATTTAGAAGAAAAATGAGGCATTTACTTCTAGAAAGATGGAGAGAGATCATACTATAATAACGCAGGCAGGTGCACATTTTTAGAAGTAAAAGACCTTGGTTCAAATCTGTACTTTGAGTTAAGCAGAGATTTAAACATGATCCTCCTATTTTATATAAAATAAAAGGAACAGCAGCAACAGCCACTCTTGGGATCTGGACCTGCCCTTTCTTTGCTTTAACACAGGTGCATTTGCTCTCTTCAGGAGAGGGAAAAGAGTGGTATGAAACAGAACTCTTCATTCAAATCAAAATGTTATCTTCCAGAATTTTTGGGTTGAAGAATGAAGAAAACATTATTTCAGGTARATCTGAACCAATCCCTTTTCCAGGAGGGGTGACCTCATCACAGCGCTCAGGGCTCAGCAGGGAGCTCCAGAGAGGGTCCCAAGGAGCCACGTTGAGAAGAAAGAGTACAAGTTGCAGCAGGAGAGGTTTCACCTTAATAGAAGAATTGTTTTTACAGAGAAAACAAGGAAGCCCTGAGACAAGCTCCCCATGGATGTGGTAGAATCCCCAGCACTGGARGGTTTTCAAAGCATGACTAGACAGGGTACTAAATAGGCTCCTTTTCCCACAAAAGATTGGACCAGATGATCTTTCAAAGTCCTTTCCAACCTGGCTTGTTCTGTGATTTTTCCCTCAGAAGTTAGGCATTAATAGTAAGGACAACATTCTTTCAGATGCTGCAGTAAAAATAAAAAAAAAGAGTAGCTAACATAACATTCCTGTTAACTCTAAAGTCTTATTGCTCTATTATYGGCAAAAGCTTTAAAAAAACCCACCACTATAACACAAAACCTTCTAATTCCTCCCCAAAAGACAATCGCGTAACAAGATCTCTAATACAAAAGGAGAAGATTAATTGGAGAGCTGCCTTGAGAGACCAAATGTTCCAGACCTGACAGTTTTATAATGTAAGTAATTAGGGCAACATTATGAGTTATGTTATCGGAGCCAGCAGCGTGATCAGCCATTGTTTGTRTTGCAGGGTCTGCTCACGAGGGCAGCACACAGAGAGGAGAGCACCAAAAGCAGCTGAAGCAGATGTTGGTGGAGCAGAGCTGCCTCCTCGGCTGAAAGCTGCTCTCACCCTGCCAGTGCCTTCCGCGCGTTTATCTCCATCAAAAGAAATTTAATCTTCGRTGAAAAGAAAGACAAGTAACGTCGAAGTTAACCCAGAACGGGCTCCTGCGGGTGTCAGCTCCTTTTTTAAGGTGAGAATTAAASATGAGCACAGCAGTGAAGGGGTGGGGAATTCACCCAAACTGCACTAAACTCCTCCTTTCCACAACTGAACCCGAGCTGCGTTTCTGCCACTTTTTGAGCGATCTTGGCCCCAGTGGGGGAGTGAGCACAGGTCCCCCTGTGCTATTCAACTATTCAACAGTTGAAATAGTTGAATAGTTCTTCAATAGTGAAGAAACRAACCTAAAACCCCAAAACTGAAAAAAAACAGTGCCACTGGACCGATAATGCTAAAGCCAAAGGCTGTTTTTTGAATTAAACAGTAAGAAGGGAATTACTAAAGGGAAAAAGCAAAGTCAGCTTGATAAGAAATATCCAAGAAACATGAAAATTTGTAACAAAGCTGAGAGAGAGGAGGCTGACAGGTGATGTGTGGGATATCTGACTTGATACCTGCCAGAAGTGACCCCAACAGCATGAAAATCCCGGCTAAGCCTGAGGAATCTCAGAAAGTGAGGAGTTGTGCTGGACCCCACAGCGAGGACGGTGACAGAGGTCAGTGCAAACCAGGGCAAGTGCCTAAGGGCAAACAGAAACTGTCAGGAATTAGTTATAGAAGTGTTTACAAATTTATAGTTACATGTTAATAGTTCACAAATGTCAGCTATTGTGGCTAATCTACAGAATGGCTGATTCTTTCTGAATGCCTGGTTCACTGATGGCCAGTTAATTACATGCCATTAAATAATCAATAAACTGCTTGATTGGGATTTGATTTAAAGAATCCAAATTGAAGCTTTCCTCTAYGACAGCTGTTTATTCATCAAATCACCTACTTTTTTAGCTTTCTTTTCTTCTTATTTCTGTACCTGTCTGAGACTATAACTGACATCATATGTTCAAAGAAACGAACTGCAAGAGAAATGAAGCTTCTTCTGTAATCACTTGTATTTTTGGCTTTGTCAAATGAAAACTTGGCAAAGGTCATTGGAAGGATCACAGATATAGTAAAATAAGGGATGCTTATCAAAATCAAAATTGTAAATATTACAGATCTTCCATCACATAAATATCATCTATCTGATCACTTATGGCAATTTGTGACAAGTTTCTGCACTCTGACCCATGTCTGGTGTGCAGGTTGATCTTTGTCTTCTACTAAAGCCATAGAAGAGGACATCCAAATGAATTTTTTTATACCAGGTATCCAATTTTTTTAAATCAAAATATTATAAAGCAACTTTTGGTTGCAGACARTCAGGTCCTAAACAGCTGCTCCAATCCTTGCATTACAGATGGATAAAATACCAAGGTAATAAAYATCACAACAAAAACAGAGCCTTGTTTTACAGTTGAACCAAAGGTTCCAAATAATTGAAACAAAGTCAATAACGTAGCAAAGATTCATCTCAGAGGAGTACTACTGTAACCACTGAATAATTACCAGCACCAGTGTTTATTAGTATGCAAAGAAGCCAGATCAGTTTTGCTTCCAGAGCAGCTCAAAGGATAAAAAGTCAAGGAAGCAGTGCACATTACAATATATCACACACACCAATTCTCTGTTTGTTTCAGAGAACATCTTTACTCTGGAGGCACAGAGTGCAGAGCTTCTTGCCGAGAATGAAAAAAAAGCCTTTAATTTCTGTTTCCAGTGATGCATTGTGCCTTCAGAGCTCGTTCCACTGAAAAAGTACAAAGGTTTCAGTTTACAGAACTTTTGTCAAAATGATTACAGAAGTTGTCATGGAACAATTTCCAAAACAAACTGTGTTATTTTCCCTTTATGGCCCCCTTGACGTTTTTAGTTCTTTAGAGGTGGTATAACTTTCCATTCTCGCAAGAGTGGCAGTGTTTTCTCTGATAAATAGCAAAAGTTAAAAAAAGTCACAGGCAACTGTGAGTRTATTGAAAAGACAACATTTTTAAGCACTTTGGTTTTGTATGTATAAATGGATATGTGTATAGAAGGAAGAACTGAAGTAACAGAGGGAAGAAAAAATTTTTCAGCTGTTTCCAAGATTCTGCTCCTCACATAAGAAATTACTGACAAAATCCTTTTTGTCTCTGTGTTTGCATCTTTACAGACACATATGAGCAAATGACAGAATACAAACTTTATAGATGTGCTGTCAGGAGCCACACAAAACAAAAGGTGAACTGTAAAATAAAACCTTCAGAAATATAATGACTCATTCTAGCAGGACACGAAGGAACAYGGCACATCTGAAAAATCACAGCTCTACTTCATGAACATCAAATGAGAAGTTTAAAGAGGATGAACTATTTGCCACTGGGCCATTTTTTAAAAAGAGTGTTAAATCAAGATATGAGAGMTGGAGGGAGAGCTAAGAATTGGGTATAAATAAAGTGTCCTCTCCATAAAAATAATGGAAAAAATGAATGTTTAAGAAAATGTGATTGCTTGTAGTTGCCTCAGAGAAACTTTGTGAATAGCTGATCAGACCCTCTCAGCTGCTCAGAGTGTGGTTACATATTAATAGTCAGTGTAGCTATCAAAACTACCMCCTGCACTACAAATGTGTAACCTGTCAGGCAACAGGGATCTCAGGGGATGCACATCCTGCTGTGCTGCCAAGATGAGTTATTCAGTGTCTCTGTGAGTTCAAAGAAACAGAGAAAAGAGATCTTAGAAATATCTCGGTACTGAGAGTTTAGCACCAGGCCTGAGATGCGATTCTCTAATCWGCCTTTTGAAACAGAAACTGAGATTTAATTTCACTGGACAAGTCACCCACGCTGTTTTCCCAGTGTGCCTCACTCATCTTCCAGCTTCAGAAAGATGAGTAGTCTGAAATAGCTGCTTTTSAGTTTCCACACCATTCCACTTTCTYTCCTATTTAGACTTTTTGCACTTGCAGGTCAGAGAATCACGGAATGACATCACTTGGATGGGACCCCTGGCAGTCACCCAGTCCAACCTGCTCYGAGCTCCTCTCCTCAGAGAAGGCTGCTCAGGAATAGCCTGGTCCAGATTGGAGTGTTTGAGTACCTCCAATAGCTAACATTCCTTCCCCACACGCGCAATCTGTTCCAGTCTCAGGATAAAAATGTTATCCACACACACGTGTGTGTATATATATATRTRTAYACACACRYGTATATATATATACACATAAATGGAATTTCACACATTGTACCTTCTCTCCTTGGACTACCAATCTGCCACACACAACCCTGGCATTAAAATCCCAGCAGSAGTAGGAAGCTCCCCCAGTACAAATGCAAGATTTCCACAGGTTTGTGCCGTACCCCACTGAAACACAGGTCACCACATCCTTAATTATCCCTGGTACCCCTCAGGGTGTGAATGCACAAGAAGCAGGTGCCATGCCATGTTAAAATCAGGTAGACATGTGCTGATGTGTCTGCAACTAAACRGTGGTAGGTAAACACCCTGTACCACCCATTTTCCACTGATGAAATCCCAAATCCAAGCCTGGCACGTGCCACTGCTGTGTTTCCAAGCAGGTTCATTGTCTGYTAAGGCTCCATGGAAAGAACTGACCAAGCCCTTCCCCAGCACTTCACCCTGTGCAGGAGCAGCAAGGGCACCTTGAGTTAACACACTCACACCAGCCTTTAAAATTGCAAATACAATGAAACCMAAGAACTCCCCAGAGAGAAACATGGGAAAGGCAAAGCTGAATCCTGTTATCTGCACCAAAGATAGAATGATGAACCAAACTACAAACTGATATCCAATAACTTCCACTATTTTTTAAAGTATGCCTCTGGGAGTTTTAGCAACAGTAAATATAAATTTCTCAAGTATATGCATATCACTAACTACAAAATAAAATAAAAACCACACCAAACCTGTTAGAACATTAACCCAGCAGTCAAATTCTCCTCCTTGYGTGCAGATTTATCCTGATTCTGTGGGGATTCTGTCACACTTCAGAGCACTCAGCAGAGACCAYAATTAGCCAGAAGTTTTGCAGGAGACAAGATGATCCCATGCAAGTATTTGGCAAAGGACGTGCATATAAAGGGGAGGGCTATGTGTGGGCACTCAAGGTTTTAGAAATAAAAATAACAGAAGCACAAGTACCTTAACGACAAGACAAAACACTGATAATTAGATTATTTTAATAATATRTCAAGATGAGGAATAGCAGTCTTGGGAAATGGGACCAGTAAATGATTATCCCTCAGGTTTGTTCCACACTTYGTTGTTCAAGTGTGAAAACTTTGTGCATATTGCAAACTCCTCAGCCATATATTTGCTTCAACACAACATTAGTGCCAACAGCTTCAGAGCCACCATCTTCAGGAACATCTTGCCATTCTCATCCTTCTGGAGAGAATGGACTGCTGAGAAAGGTTTAGAAAGAAAAATGTACCAAACTAGATGTGTATGTGGATTTTTTTGAGATCCTTAAATAGGCAAGCAGGATTAGAAGTTTGTCTCTCTACAGAAATACCCTAAATGTACATTAATTTTAAACAAATAAACTCTTTGGATTAAAGCTTCACCATAGTGTCCTACACTACACCATAGTGTAAAATAAACTCTCTGGTGCTCAGTTCCAATAGCCACAAACTTGGTTGTTCACACACTGSATGTTTTTTATGTTAGCTTTGGAAAACATTTTCCTCACAAAATATTTTTTAAAGAAACCCCTGCAGACAGTGGTCTAGATCTAACAAACACARTTCTGGTAGCTGTGTTTGTGAGGACAAGACAGGAACATCCATGTCCTTGCAGCCCGATATTTCTGTAGTTAGAGGACTGCAGAAAATCGAATATTTGCAAGTTCAGGAGACAATTAATAAGAGGCAGAATTAACAATGGAAGTGACACGATGGACAACCAAAAGGATCAGTCTCTCTTTTCCTGTAAAAATTCCAACTGTCTTTTGCATCTGTACAAAAATAGACTAGTTCTTTGGTTTCCTTTTCTTTTCTGAAATGTGTCTTTCACCAAGTATTAACTGCATTTCAACAGCATTTAGTATTCCCAAAGACTGATATCCCTACCAGCAGATGGTTCAGCTGTTCCAATTTAAAGCACTATTTAAACAAGGAATAATATTTTGGGGGCTTTGTTGCTGTTCCTGGAGTATTTTTACAATATTCTCAAGAGTGACACACTTTATCAATAAGTCTAAAACTCTCATAGTGGGGAGGCAATAGAAAGATTTTTATCCATTCCCTGTCCTCCTTGAAATCTGCCTTGTGACATTTGGGACAGAGCATGTCACCATTATTTATTTACTAATCCAAGCCCAGGCAGGGCAAAGTGCAGTGGCCAGATCTGTAATGGATTTTCTGGGCCGCCTTGGACACCTCCTTTCAGCAGCATCTGTAAAAATAATTTTCCATAGTTTCTGAAATCCAACAGAAACTGAGTTTTAAACTCCGTAGGTTCCTAAAATCTTGACGCTATCATTCAAAACAGATCAATTATTTCCTGTAAAGCTGTTTTTAAATTTCTTTGCCAGCACATGACGTTCTGGCAGAGCGCTTGTCTCCGCGCTGCAGGCAGATGTGGCTGCAGATATTCACATTCATGTGTATCCACACAGATGGCACAGCTCATACGGTGAGACCCTGCCTTCAGATGGGACACTCTGGATTAGACAATTAACACCAATTTCTTCAACCCTGTAAATCTAGAAGTAGCTGCCACTTATATTCCTTCCTTGTAGATACCCAGGCCGAATCCCAGGTCCTTCAGGAGCTCAGACATCACCATGTGGTTTACTGAGTTTTTCCAATTAAATTGACTGCAGCATARGTGTCTGACAAGAAATCTGCTTTAAATATAAACGTACATAACCGAGCTCAAGTACAGAAATCGCTCACACAAATATGTTACAAAGCTAGAAATAGAACAATTAATTTCTAGTGTACAGCAATTGGGTTCTCTTTGCACAGATTATTTATTGCACGTGTCAACAGAACATGCACATTAATACCCTGCATATTTCCACTTGTGCTTCCTACCCTCACAAAAGCTGTTCTGCCATTCCTCCCTTTCATGTAGATTCTTTGCCCTTTTTTTTAATTGTCAAAACTCTCCGTAAGTGCAGTGAATTCCTCACCATTATTTTTAACTGTTTTTTCATGTCCCTTTGAATCAAACAGCTTAAAAGCTTTGGCTTCAACTGCACTTTTTGAACCTCCTGTCCTTATAAATATAGACACTTTTTCTTGATAGGATTTCCAATTTGATGTGCCCTGAGYTGCAATGCCAGAAGGATTACTTAAATTATTGAAATTTAATTCCAAATCGTGGTGGGTTCGGTCACATAACTGAAGAGGCTTTTCTGTGTACAGTGCAGGGACGAGCCTCACGAGCCTCCTTCACATCAGAAAGTTTGGAAAAACAGCCTTTGTAGGGCAAGCCAATTATACTTTAGTTTTCTTGGGTTCTGGGTCATAATGCCATGATTTCTAACATCACAGTTTCACATATTTCTACTGGAGTAGAAATTCCATGGGTCAAGATCAAGCCATTCCTGGGTCTCCAAATCTGGAAGCAAGAATGAGGATGAATGACAAAATAGTCTATCWGATTTATCACATTGCTGGCACCTCTTCCACCAGGGAATCAGATCCTCTGGCAAGAATCCTTATGTCTTTGGACAAGGATTTTGTGATCCTTGAAGTCTAAGAAGGAAAACCACGAGGAACATGAGGAATATATTGCACAAGCATCCAGTAGTGACAGGAAAGATGTTCAGGTGAATAAACAGCCAACACCAACRGGAAGTCCAAGGGAAGTCTCTGTTCCAGCCTTTCAGAAAGGTGAGATGTTCACCTTGCACATTCAAAGCCATTTAAAAGTATTGCCCTACAGTCAGGGAACAATAAAACTTGAACTCTGACCCCCTGCACCCCTCAAAGAGTCTCATTCAACACTTCCTGTATCAAASCCATTACTCCCATTAGAGCTGAAAGCTGTCTCTTCAAAAATTACTCAAGGTTCCTACTTCAAAGGTGAATTTTAATATTTTAATAGACATGAACTTGTTTCTTGATAAAAATGTTTCAGTTTTCCTTCTTTATAACATCTCTAGCATTATCCTATAGAAATTTTGACCTTTCTTTCCACAATAGAGTTCATCCCTCTACACAGACAGTATTTATCTTATGGACTACTTAAAAGCCRAATCTCTTTTGGGATCCCTGAATTCCTACAGGACAACTCCACAGAGCACCTACATGAAAATAGGGTGTCTGTGGGAAGAGCTGAAAATTACAGTTGTTCCACATTTTGTCAGAATTCACATTTGACATTTCAACAAGTTGGGATCTGTTTGTCTTCACTGCCTTCAAGGGCCTTTTTCTACTCTCTGTTTGTCCCTGCTACATTTGTCACCAAGCACTGTGTCCAATTTCCTGCACTAAGTACATCTAGATTGGAGAGAGTCCAGAGGGAAAGGGACACCAAGATGTTTACAGGGCTGCCGGACAAGAGAAACTCAGAGAACTGGGTTTGTCAGCCTGAAGGCAGAAAATTAAAAGCACTGCTCTTGCTTTAGCTGCGGTTACAAAGAAGGAAGAAGCAGATTCTCCTCAACCATGCACAGCAAAAGGCCAAAGGGCAACTGATAAGAAGTTCTGATTAATCATCAGGAATAATTCTCTGTACAATTGGAAATGAGTTGCCCAGAAAGTCTGTGGAATGTCTATTCAGCAGAGATAATACAAACTCGACAGGGCACAATCCTGATCTAACTCTCAAGTTTGAGCAGGACACAGAGCTACAAGGCCTCTCAAGATCTCTTCCAAGCTCAGTCTATGAAATATCCAAGTACAACCTMTTATTTGTTGGTTAAAAAAGACTCAGTGGATTCGTCCAGCCTATTTTTAAACATRCTTTAAAAGCCTGATCCACATTTTCACTTTATTCTGTAACTCTCCCCAGCTGAAGTTCCCGCACTTTTCCCCATTTAGCGGCTGCTCTGCATTTCACAGGCTTTCCCATTCCTGAGATCCCATTTGTTGCAGGTTTTCCCAGGCTAAGTGCAACGCTGTTTTTCCAGGAATCCCCAGCTGTGAGCACACCCAGAGGGCAGCAGCATTCCCAGTGRGCTCCCAGATGCACACAAGGGCTTTGGCAATGCATCCTTTCTGCTCRGTGCAAAGGTGCTCGTGGCAATGCTGGAAGCCACACTTTTGATTTGCCTCTGATCTCTCCAGAACATCTCCTGCCTTCAGCCCTGTCCACCACTGTGCTGGCTCTCCTCACAGCATCACACTTATCTCTTCAAATGGGGCTCACCAGAAGGGTTTTACCACTGGGGTGCAAACTCCTTGTGCTGGAAAGGGAGCTTGCCAGAAAGGTTCCTGTCTGGGGAACAGGGGAGCATTGCTTAGGGCAGGGTGAAAATTCAGCATCGACACTATTTTCAACTAAGAAGGAAAACAAGTTTTGAAAGATAGATATTTCCCATGCTATAGGAATTATGGGCTTTGACCAGCCCTAAAAGCAGTGTTTTCCTCTGAAATAAACTCGGGGAACAAAGCAAAAGAAGTTAAAACTTTCAGGAACCATCACTAAGAGTATCCCTCAAATGTGGCCTGTCTCATGTTTTGTCTGAAATTATGGCAGTGTTAGAAAAACAGATATGTAAGATCTGAGCCTTTTATCAATTYACCTTATGCTCTTTGGCAGGTGATGTCCAAATTCCTACTCTCTTCCTTTCTGTACAATGTTCCCTATTGCACTCTCTGTGGATTCACTGTGGATCACATCTATCCAAAAYGCCTTTGTGCCTCAAAGTTTTCTTTGACTCTAGTGTCCCTCTCATCCCTTATATTTAAACATGAGGTGAGAAACTGGGATATTCTCCCCAAAAAAATGAGGCAAACTTTTCTCCCTTTAACTACCTGAAATTTGAAAGGTTTCTGAAATTTATTTTCAACGTTAAAAGCAAAGAAAATTCAAAACAGAAGTTTTTAAAATAAACAAAAATTCTTGGGAGAGATTTTCTGTCAAAAAATGTGTTCAGTGAAGACTGTCAAGTAGGTAGWGTGAAAAAGCCCTGCTCTCCATTTTCATAAAGTATTTCTATCCCAGCATATCTTCATCTAAGCAGACTCTCTCTTTGATCTTTATGTATCAACAGGGCAGATGATAGAGGGATTTGATAAATCCCTGGCCAATAATRGGGAAAATCACACATAAAGAACTGGCCATTCAGTAATCTTTTTTCCCCAAAGTGAGCATTAAAAGTTAACAGACTGAAATATTTTTTGCAGGCAGACAGGAGGAGGCAACCTCAGCTCTCCGGTGGCACCGAATGTGGTCAGGACTGTCTAAAGTCCTGAGTGGTGATGTAAACCAATCCAAACTAATTGCTTATTTATTAATCCGAGAGCATGTGACCCCTCCTGTCCTGCACTGGGTGTAGGGGGTGAGGGTTTGGCAGTGGGGGCTGCAGGGGTGGCCTCTGCCAGAGGAGACCTGGGACAGGGACATTTGCCCACACTGAGGCACCAAGCCCTGGGAAGTGGCTGGAAATTGGCAGCTGATGGGAAGCTGAGATTAAATTTCCTTGGGTTTTGCTTTGCTTCTGCACATTACCTTTGCTTTTTTTCATTAAACTGCCTTTACCTCAAGCCAAGAGATTTTCACTTCATTTTTTCCCCCTGTCCAGCCCTGGGTGTGGGGTGGGAGAGCAGCCTCCAGCAGCCAGGGTCACCCCACCACAAACAGTGACCCATGGATTCATGTGTAATGAATTATTAATCACATTTAGAGCTATCAGAGCTGCTGGGCGTTCCTGAAAGGATTCCTGASCACACCTGACAGCGCCAGTTTCCCTGCATGTGCCCAGCCATCCACTGGCAAATTGGCAAACTGGACCAACCTCACTGAATGCACCACACTGCGAGAGAAATCTCCCCAGTCCCCACACAAAATCTGTCTGTAGTGGTGGCAGTGCTGACAAACAGCAACCAGGTACCTGTCCTTTCAGACAAAACAAATTTATGAGCCTGCTTTGCAAAGCTAAACCTTAATGTCATTTTTTTTTTCAGTTGTAATCACCAGTTATAGTATTTCTTCAAACCCATAATGGACTTTCCTCTGTGATAATTCAACATATTAAGCACAAACCCATCAAGAAATTATCTCAATGGATAATATGTCAAAATAATGCAATGTGTTTTCCCTCATATTCCGCTGATGGATTTAAATCCAGTCTTTAGGAAATGGTAATGTTGTTTGGAAGATGAATCTACTTATAACAGACACACGATTGACAAATGATTTCTTTTCAGACCAGCAATTTTTGAAGGGCCAGGTGGAAGGTGATATAAACTTAATGAAAGTTTGGAAACATAACAGGACTGAAGGCAGTGCATCAACTCCTGAATCTCCAATCAAGAAGGTAACATCTTTAATAGCTTTTTAGAGCTCTGCCTCTCAGAGCTATAATCTTAAGTTATCCAGCTCATGCAGCTCCAATCTTTTCCAGTCTCGCTTTTCTCCCCAGTGAGAGATTATGAAATCCATTTATCTTCACCCAGTAGAATACTGTAGCCATAGACACAAAAAATGCTGCTATCAAGCAAACAAAATGCAGTGGAAAGCCTTCTGATATATTTATTAACTGTTTAGTGTTTCTTTATTAGGGGAATAATATAAACTCAGCTTCTACAAAATCCCCAAAGAGTCAACRTAATTGACTGAAGTGTGATATTGCAATGAATACTGTAAAAATCAAGTTTACTTTCAGGAAAAATATTCCCATTTCTCAACTTTTTATCTAACAAAGAGCAACACCARCCAAATCCTGATTCTCTGATAACACACTCCATGTCCACCCTACTCAATTTTGTCACAGACATCCCAAGAAACAACCATGAGCCATCAATAAGCTCATTACCTTATCCCAACTTCTTCCAGGGACACAAAGTTCTACCCACCCAGGCTACTGGAAGCAGTGGGGCACAAATCTTAGAATTACTGCTGCTGTTGCAAAGCCAGCATCCTCAGCTGACACTGAAATTTGCCTCGATATCAACATCTTAGTTAAAACTGGATATTCTGCTTCCTGCTCCTGTTGCTCCATCCAGGTTCGGAAGGAAAATCAAGCTGATAACAAGGAAGCACAACGAGCAGGGAAGCAGGAACATGTTTGAACACCACATTGTGGAATAGATGCTCACATTTCACCGAGTGCTCCCAGAAATCTGTCTCAAAACTTTGGCATGCAGGGAGAAACTGTTGAGGTCAGGGAGCACAGGTACCCGTGCACAGCTCAGCCACCCTGCTCGGAATCGCTGCCTCCTTCTGGGATTCAAACCCCTAAAAACTCAGGTGAGCAGAATTGCTCAGACACGTGGCTGTCAGTCACTCTTGGGGAAATGGAATCTTTCCCACAATCTAGCACCAGGTTCAATTTTTACTCTCAATTTTTATTTTTACTCAGTCAATTCAATAACGAACAGAAGCAATGTTCCCAAATTTCACATCAGTGTTCAATTTAATTAACAGCAGACTTAAAACTCTTCAGACCAAAGTCTGAAATAATCAAGTTACTTTAATTTGGAAGAGTTTTGAATACAGTCTTATTATTTATTCCTGTTACATAATATAAAGACCAGAGGAATGAACAAAACAATCATTACCAACAGTAGTTGCARTTTCTCCGTTGCCAATATTATAACAACCCCAGGGAACATCATAGCTGGAAACCAGAGCKGTTCCTATAGAATTCCAAGGCTTGTTCTGTCCATGGCCAAGTTGTTCCCATGAATAAAGGGCATGTACCTCCCTTTTTGTCCTCACACTCCCAGATTCCCAAATTCCCAGGTGACAATTGGGCTCAGCCTGATCAGAACCAATAATCTTTTGCACCCCATATTCTCGAGGGAACAGGGTAAGGATATGGCCAATAGGAAACAGGCTAAGYGAAAACAGAAATTTCCAGTAGGAAATAGGTTAAATGAAAACACTCCAACAATATCAACAATAGAAAGAATTCACTGATGCAAGACTAAAAAAATGAAAAAGTACAACGTTAAATAAAAAAAAGGAATTTAACTTTTTGAACACAAAACTATTGAGAGTTGAGTCAATTACAATGGAGCCCAGCTTCCCAAAAGAAGCAGCGCTGGTACATGTTCCATTAAGGAAATTCTTTTAAAAATACTGGGTTAAATCACCGTTTGAAYGATGATTTTTACAAAACTGGGGAAAAACCACAATCCACAGAAATCTGCTGAATCTACCTGTCTATAAGAGTCAAGCAGATGCCTGTTCATTATAGTACTACACACCAGCAAAACATCCAAATCTTGGCATTTAACATTCTAAGCAAAAATAGGGAAACRCAATGGTTAGCTCTGAACATTCCTAAAATGCTGAAATGTAAAAATACCTCTGTGAAAACATTTTTCAAAATGCACTCATAGGAAAGAAATCAGAATGTACAAACTTTTCACCTRCAAGAAGGATTTAAGAACCTAGACTGGAAAGCTGTCCATGTGTTTGCTGTAACATTACTGGAAACGCGGAAAAATTTGGGWTAAGTCATCTTCAGTAAAGCATGAAATACTGTTCTAACATTGAGTTCTGTGTGATAGGAGATCAGTGAGAAGTTATCATGACCAACAATGAGACAATTTTGACAATCCCTGGAAGCAATAACCTTTTATAAACACCTTGACACCTTCAAGAATCCCTTTCCCATACACAGAGGACTTGGGCAACAATGACCCACGCTGCAGTCAGGCAGAAATTTGGTATTTGCCTCAAAACTCCCACAGACAGGATCTTCCTAACCAACATCTGAATTAATATTGTGCTGTAAATTTGTCTGGTCGAGTTTCCAGCCGAATTAGGGAGGCRCAGAGGACAGAAATTCAGCGGAGGGCAGAAAAGCCACAAAGACAAATCCTTTTCCCTCAGCTGTCACMTGTGAGACTGGAAGGTTTTATGTGGATTCAACTGTCTGGAAGAGTAAAACTTCCACAGTAAATACAGGCTCTGGCCAGCACTGCTTCTAGGGCCCTGACTCTTTTATTGCTCTTCATTTACCAATTCTTTCTGACACCATTTCCATTGGAACCAAAACTGTGCTACTCTCCTTGAAGTCTCTTTCATTTTGCTTAGTAGATTGAATAGCTGAGATTTCCTCAAATGTAACATTTAATAGCTGGTTAATTTCAAAGCACTCTATAAGTACACATCAATCTTGAAACATTTTTTCTAAAATTAAGAACAAACTGCCCCATCAGCATTTTATCTTTTTTTTTTTTCAAATTTAAATGATCTCATTTCAGAGTTTTCTACTTAAACTCATGATAAAAGCAGAAAGTTCATAATTTAAATGATTTACAATTGTGTTAAAACAAAACTTTTGAAAGGCACAAAAAAAGTGTTTGGATTTTTTACAGCTTTTCATTTTCCAGACATTCTTATCCTTGTTTGGGATCAAAAGTAATGACAGGATAAAATGGTAAACAAATAAACAAATACCCCTCTACACWTTTCTTCAACTCTCCACAGATATTTACCAGCAGATCTACACTCCCACATTTTTCTGGGTTACCATGGTAATGGGATTTCTCCTCTTGTTTGAACCAGAAATTTAAAAAAAAAAAAAAAAATGAACCACACTTAATCAGAAAAATACATATTCCGCTGCATCCTATAATTCCCTTCTTCACGGTAGCTTAAAGTATCAACATCCAGAGGCAGTGGGATTCCCGTGGCCTGGATGGGTTTGGGATGTCACATTATCAGGATGGTCCATGGCACAATGGCCAACTCTGCTGTGTTTTGGAGCCGTGTGGACGCTGATCAGCACTCCCCAGCTCCAATGGCTGAGCAATAATTCCTTCATTCTCGGACCCCTGACGGAGGCCAGCAGTGCACAGGCAGTGATAAGGCTTTTAATGCATGCAAATTTGCAGGGCATGATGCATTTAATAATCCCTCATCTGAGCGAGTTGTGAAGAAGCCAGCAGGAGGAATAATTAATTTACGTTAATAGCTCTCAGTGTGGTTTGTGTAGTGCCGGAGTTAAAAAAATGGAATAATCTGGAGAGCCACAAGTAGGAGTTCACTCCACTATCTGCATTCTGATCCTCTGCAAACCTGTGAGTGCACAATTAGATCCCAAACACTCAGTCCACTTAACAGACAGAAAATGCCAACAACAAACCAAACTAACACAGCAACGAGCCCAAGAGTGGGAAATCTGCTTTCCACAGGCACCGAGCTCCCAAACAGGGAACCATTCCTCCTCATCCCGCATGATGACAACTGATGGATCATCCTCATAAAAAGCCTTCTGAAGTCAAAATATTGATGGAGTAGTTGTACCAGGATGTGATACACCCTGTGCAACTGAATGGAACGATGCAAAGTGACATTAYCCCCATGAGCTCCCTGCCCTTTTAATCTCACCTTGGAAGATACATTAAGTAACAAGAATTCCTACAGGAAAACATGCTCAGCATCTACAACAGCTCTATTAACTCKTGGTTTCAACTGTTCAGTCTCCAAATCTCATTTAGTTCCCTTTTAGCTCCACCCTGACACTTGGGAACCAGCAGAAATATTTTGTTCTGACAAATGAAAATTATGATGAAGCAGAATCTATCTAYGGATAGAGGGCCCACAGAAATAACCTCAAATAATTTTATACAGCACATCCCCTATTTTTGAGCCAGAATGGCTCTGAATATCACAATTCTATTAATAGAATAACATGTGACTCGAGATATGACTCAGTGTGACCATCTATGAGCAAAGTGGTGGATTCAGTTGAGATCACTCACTTTAGAGCAATGCAAGAACTCAATTGCTTATTCCCATCCTCCATGTGGCAGGCTGTGTTTTGCTTTCCACTATGGATAAATCATTTAAGTGTCATTGTAATAGACACTATTTTCAGAACACAAACATTTTCTATCATATGGCTGAATTAAGGAGGCACASAGACTAATAGACTTTCCATCATATGGCAACAACTGCAGCAATCAGCAAGTTAAATGGAAACATTCAGTAGCTGCTGCCTAATGAAAACAATATGCTTACAATCTGCTCTGCATTAATCACACTTACAGAAAGCTGAATTACGTTCTCCTTCCTATGGCAAATATTATCTTACTGGGATATAGAGTTAAAGGGGGATCGGTGGGGTGAAAATGAAAGATGTGACAACATGGGGGCAGAGTTAGGTTAGGTTGCTCTCGAGAAAAAATTATTGCAAAGAATCCACAGTAGAAGAGAAGCAATGGTTAGGTAATGTCTCCTGACTTGTCCTTTATTTCCTTTGCCTTGTGTGGAGGAGAACCAAGTGAGGAAACAGGTGCCAGGAACACAAAGAGCCTTTGCCAGCTGCGGGGGATGCTGAGCACACCTTTCTGGACCTGGCAGGAATCTCCTCAGCAGCTGCATCCTGCTGCACACACACCCGGGGGAATACACAGACTTTTTTAGCATAGGGAAGTACTTTCTATGCTGCCCTCTCTCACAAGCACTGTGCTTTAGTGCCTTCCCTCCTCCTGAGGCTGTGGGCAGCAGGGATGTTCAAGGGGTGATGAACCCAGCTAATTASTGACCTCAGGGGAACACAAACAGAATCCTTCTGGGTAGAGAAGTTTCAATTCTATCACATTTTCTACCTTSTTCTTGAAGAGCTGGACTTTTTTTTCTTTTAGTCCCACTGCTCTTTGAGGGTTTGATGTAATTCCCAGTCACCTCTCCATCTCTCTGACACTCCCCATGGCCCAGGGTCCCTGCAGGAAGGAGGAGCTGCTGGTCACACATCACCACACCACAATTCTGGGTGCAGGAGGATCTCAGGATGTGCTCCACACCACTGTATAAACCCTGATTGCTCCTGCAATGGTGGAGCTTTACAAATGCGAGAGATTGTGTCACACACCTAATTTTTTTAAGTTTCATTTCAGTGTAGCATTTGTGTAATTTTTTACTTTTACTTATACAACATAGTGCTCAAAATGCCCATCTTGTGTATCTACCATATCTCTTCAGGAGGAGTATCACATAAATTTTCTAAGGTCTAGAATAAACAAATTATTTCAAAAGCATCAGGTACTTAAGAAATATGAGAAGAGTTCTTACTGGAATGCTGATCCATGTTTGCTTCAGTCCCCTCTGAAGTGCCTGCCAGCACCRTGTGTCACACACCAAAAGGACATTCGAGAGTGAGATCATAATGCAAATGTACCCCTGTCTGTGAACATACACATTTGTATGAYTGAGCTAAATAAAGTGTAGCCTTGCTAGAAACTCCCACTTTCAGAAAAGTCTAATCTTAAAAAGCTCCCACAAACAGAGCTTACTGCATTTCATTAATACTGATATCAATTAATGCTCAGAAAAGCTTAACGAAATTTTACATCGTATTAGAAAGGCTTAATGTAGAAGAAGGTCTTACTGATCCTGTGACATTTACTCCCTAAAGAATTCTGGCTATTACTGTACTTGCTGGTGGAGAGTTGAGTGGAAACAGCCAGCTACAAGTCAGGCAGGAATACCCCAGTACATGTGGAGAGCAGTAATGTAAGGAAAACACCCCCAGTCCTGCCTGTGAATGGAGGAGTGGGAGAGATTAGCATAACTCATATTTACAAACTAAAAACTTGCATAAATTAAGTTTTATTCCCCTGTAATATGAAAGCTCTTTGGCACATGGGTCAAGGCTTGATTCATAAAATTTGAGTCAGAGCTGTACATTTTGTAAACCTACTAACTCAGCCTTATGCATGACAAAGAACTTCAGGGTTCTGGCACCTTCCATGCAGAAGGCATCTGCATTTAAATGTCAAATAACAGAGAACATATTGCATCCATAATGAAGTTCTTCAAAGGCTAAACTCCTCTCACTCTTATAATCTCTCTGTCTTTTCTGTTGTCTGGATTTAAGTTTTAATTTTACCAGAGAATCTTCTACCCCCTTTTTCTTCTGGATTAGATGTGATCTCCTTATAGTGGTATTAGAAATACAATAAGAAATCAAAGTAAGATAATTAGATTCAAATGCCTTGTTGTATGATAAGGGAAAAAAGAAACTAAAATCAACACTGAAAAACATCTGCACTATAAAACACTACCAAATGCCAGATCCCACTGGCATTTTACAATGGAATTACTGATTATAAAGGGATTCTGAAGAAGACCAAAATAACTGCGATGCTATAGTCCATGATGGCCAAGAAAATATAATTACTTTACTTTTTGGTCTTCACCTCAACACGAAATATATGCAGAAATGAGGACACGAACTAAATTTGTAGCAGGAGGCTGAGCAAAAGAATTAGAAATATGTACTAGTGATTTGTGTTTCCTTTATCACACAAAGTGCTGAAATAGTAACCAGTTCCACAAATACAGCACTGCACATTTGCTGGAATGAACCACGTGGGGGTGAAACAGCATCCTCATTCTACTACTGCTGACCCGAAAGGAACTCTGTTCTCAGGCAAGACTAAGAAAGTTGAGCTTATATAAACAGCACTCAGCAAAATCCCCTCTTTCACTGCAAGAGAGCTGCAGGCACAGCATCCCCTGAGGGAAGTGCAGATTCCCAGATTTATTCCCTGCATTGCTGTGTTACAGCTTGGAATTAGCACCTGAAGGCCTAACCCAAAATAAAACAACAATTATTGTCAAAGAATAATCCTTAAAGGCTGATTGATGCCACAGAAYGCTGTTGTTCTCCAAAGTTTTTGCACCGGGAGACAAACTGCAGAGGTGAAGCTGAAAGCTTGCAGAGGGTTTGGGAAGGAATGGGTGAAATGTTCCTGTTTTCCTGTGTTCACCTGGGGAATTAAGTCATTTTTGTAGACGAGGCCAAAGCACGTGACTAAACTAATTTACCAGCGTTGTGAGAAATAGGTGTTACAGCACTGGGATAGAATAGGAAGCAGCAGAAAAAAAGAAAAGTTTGTTTGGTTTTTGGGGTTTTTTTGACATAGGTTAACACGTGGTAACCAAGTACTACGACTTTAAAGAAAATTTTTAAAAAGTTGTTCCCAGATAAGCTGCATAATTTTTAGGTAAATTTTTTACACGATGCTTGAAACTTAACTCCAAAACCTGATTTGACTTCCAAACGAGAAAGTAAAATGCAGATGAAAATGGCAAAATCTAGAATCTTCCCTTCCCTTTTACCTCTGCAAATCAGCAGCACTGAATGCATTTCAGTAACTCAGGAAAGCCTGGAAGAAACCAGCCCTGCTCTTTGCAGTGATTTCTCCCAGTTCAGGTGATGAGTCAACTCTTCCTGAATCCTATTTAAATTTCTCTCTCTGTTCAAATGCCATCAATTTTATGGAACATTCCACTGCAGGTTCAGCCATGGAAAAGCCAAATTGGTCAGAAAGTCACCAGGGTCACGTCAGGATCMGACCCAGAGCCCACTGAAGGCAGTCACTGATTTCCAGAGGCTTTGGATTTAACTCACACAGAGAATTGTTACATCAGGTAATCCTCAGGGAAGGCTGAGGAAAGATCCATTCATTCCTACTATTGAATAAAATAAACAGTGGGAGAAGGACCATTAGCAGACATTTGTTTCTGTCATGATCCAAACCGAAGTAAATTCAAAAGGCACTTATTTTCAAACATCTATTCTTTATCTTTTGCCCCTATTAACAGGAAAAATCTATTTTTTGGGTTGGTGCATTTCCAAAATAAATGTTACACTTTGAGTCTTAAATTTCATTTTGTATTTTTATAATAGTTATATATATCGTTTATGTCACTTTCCTGTATTTCTTCAAAGTAAGTATTCAACCTATTAATAAGAATCAGTAGTTTTTTGTATCTGGCAAAAATACTCTTTTTCAACACTGAAACCTGCACTCACTTGTTAAAAGAATACTTTTATCATAATTTTTTTAACCAAATTCATTTCCAGTTTATATGAGCCATAAAACCCTGGGTACCTTATTTGATTTTAGTGTAWTAGCACACAACTTTGGTTTCACTTGGGAATTCTTGTGAAAAATAATGTGTCACTTTTCAGACAAGCACAATAGAATTCGCTAAGATTAAAAACTGAAATAGAAGATATATCCTTCTCTTCCATCTTTTGAAGTGTTCTCAAAACCTTTTCTGTCATATTGATGATCCACTTCAACTTTTTCATCTCAATCTGATTACTTTGTTCACACTGCTTCAGAGATTAGGCTGAAAAAAAGACATTTTAGCCATACTGTTCAGCAAATGCCAAGAGCTCATCTTCATAACATCAGTGCTGTGTGATTACTTACATCACATTTCCACAAGTAGAGGATTAGACAGCCTACTGTAAAATCCACTTATTTCGCAATTACCAAAGGGAATTTTTTTTGTCCTAAGAACCTACATGCATTTTTATCAGTTGAGTTTACTGAAAAAAAAAACCAGTTGGAAAGAAAAAATGTCCATATTCCTTTCTCCCAGCAGATGTAATTAATCATAAATCTCGGGACAGATGGAATTGTTGTAGAGGCTTGGAAATCTCCACGATACTTCCAAACCCATTGCATTTGCTGTTTTGTGACATTGCAAAACAAACAAAAATTGCTTGGTATTCAAGTTCAATTTTCGTGTTTATGTTTCTATGTCTACTCTGCCCTCAACATTGTCTGGTTTATTTATTATTTGGCTCGCAGAATAGGCCTGCCTGGGCTCCGGACAGCTGTGTTTTCAGCACTGCCAGTTGTGTGCAGTTTAAAGTGCTCAGAATTGATCCACCATTGTATTGCTGGTCCACCACGAACATTAGCACAGCCAGCTGTCACCATTGCTCCTGCTCATTTTTTTCTGCCCCTATTTCTCTTTCTATCTGCCTGCACAGCCCCACGCAGCACCTCCTTCATGCTGAAATGTGGGATGAGCGGAGTTATTCCTGCTGCAAATCGAATCACCAAGGTTTGGTCATCGAGGCTGGAGTGAAAAATGCCCTGAACAGGCCTGAAGTTATTTTACAATGAGCTCCATCTTCTGTCCTTGCTCCTGCAAACTGTGTGGGGTTTTTTTGGTCTTCACCCCATATCATCCACAAGTCCCTTCTGCTAATGGAACACCAGGTTCAGATTGTGATACTTTGAAAGACACACAAAACTGTCTCACTGTTATAAAACTTGAGCTGATAGGAACCAAAACACGTTTTTCATCATTTTCAGGACTTGCTCAGCAATTTTGGTTTTCGAAGTTCTTAAGTGCTGTAAAAGGACTACACAAGCCCAGGGGAGACGGAGGCCTGAGAAGCTCAGAGTTCCAACCTGTCTGACACAACCCCTGGCATTTGCGCTGCACCTCCCTGCTGTGTCCTGGTCCTGCCTGGCCACCACTGGCAACTGCTGCATCACACCTGAGCTCAGCCCATGCACCTGCACACCGTGGGCAGAATTCTGATTTGCTGCACAGTCCCACTTCCATTGTTCCCTACATCCTGAAGCTGTTCCCTGTTTCCCAGGCACGATGCCGCCTGTGCAGTGTTTAATCATCCCTCTCCCTCCAATTATTTCACTCCAAAGGACATTCAGAGTATTTTCGTTCGCATACGAAATCATTTCCCCTGGTTTAAAAATAAAATATTAAAAATAAAGCCACCAAATTCTMAAAGCAACCAGGGCCTGAAAACCTGGCAGTTTCTCTTTAAATATTTCAGTAATGTATTCATTGATTAAAGTATTTCATACTCAATTCTGTGCAATCAGCAGAATTACCATTACTCATCGCATCACTCACTCTGAATCACAAAATGCTACAGCTATGAAAAGATTAAATTTGTATTGGCTTTTAAGCATTAATACTAAAATAAACACTTCAGCAATAAACATTTCGGCTAAGTGGCACTGCAGTCCTTTCCATAATCTGAGGAAAAATAAATGCTCATGAATTGTTTTCCATATATCTGAAGAGTTAAAATTACAGAAATTTCTGTTCATGTGCTTTTACATTAAAACTGACAGTCATGGGAATTTTTTCCAAAGTGTAAGTCTCTCAATTCCATTTCAGTGACAGATGCCAGCACTTTTAACTTACCCTTAAGTGAGTTTATTAAGCTCTAAAAAAAAAAAAAGATGGAAGTTCTAAGGACATGCTATCTTTACTTTTTGTTTGCTTGCCTGTAAGAAAATCCTCCCAAGTTACCTGTGCGAGAACTTGCAAATTTTAGATTAAAATATTTGTTCAGTATTTTAAATCMGAGCATTTTACTAATTCGAAATTTGACAGAGCAATACACACTAAAGGAATTTTAAAGGAAAACTCCTCGAGCAATTTAAGTTATTTATGTCCCTTTTGATATTAAACTAGCTGATAATTTCTGAACAGCCTGGTACCAGTAAAATCTCAGAAATCTAACAGCTGTGCTGGAAATACAAATTTGTAACAAAAACAGAGGTTTGAGAGCATTGTTCCACCCACAGGACTGGAATTAAATCCTTCAGATGAGAAGTTAGTTTAGAATTTCAGTCAAATACTAAAGAAGGACTGTAACAAAACAATGAAAGCACAAGAAATTTTATTCTTTCCATTTCCCTGATGTTGAAAATGAGAACCAAGGATCTTCTCCTATAATAGGATCATTCCCTAGGTTATTTCCTTAAATGTTCCCTGAATTCAATTCTTGATTCTAATCTAACCWTATTATTTCAACTCCCAACAACTCTTAACTAAAATGTTTACAAGAGGGAGAGCATACATTGTTTCTAATTAATTTACAATTACTTAGTTYGAAGTTAATTACATCCTCAGTCAGGACAACCCAGTTCACTACTAGTAATTTACCTCAATTATTCAAATGGATTTAATTGATTTTTAATGCATTACTCAAATGCAAACATAGATCGAGCCTGATGCTTTCCTTTTGTGAGACAAACCCTTCGACTGCTTATGATTCGCATAACTTTGGGAAGACTTCTCTTCATTAAAAATAACAAAAATAAATTTTAAATGAACTTGCTAATAATAAAATTGCCCTTTTTTTTTCATATTTCAGGCTCAAAACCCAACCTTGCAAATAGCCAAGTACCTTTGCAACAGTCTCAGAATACCAGTTTACCTTCCTACTGCTTTTGGACTTTTTCTGGGCTTTTTTTGGGTGGAAAATGACAGATTTCCCAGTGGAAAGGAAGTCTTTGTACAGCCAATACAAAAGTCCTGAGCACATCTCTGATTTGCATGGATTTTACAGAACACACCTTAGAGCAGATCCTAAACCAGACCCCAGAAGCTCAGCAGGGTGCCCAGAGTGCAGCTTTGGTTTCCAGCTCTTTGGGGGGAAAAAAGGAATACTCAGGTGGGACCCAACTCCAATGTCCAGCTCTGCTGATGACTCAGATCAGCCCCATCAAATTCACCCTGCTCTATTGCGCCAAAATCCTCATTTGCAAATTGAGGATAACTTATGGAGCAGACACAGATCCTGAGATAAACAGCCCTGAAGAAGCAGCAAGTGCTACTATTGATGAATTAGCTGTGGCAACACATCCTGGGAAACAAAAACAGAATTAAAAAAGTCCAACTGACTCTGGGAACAGCATTGCATTCCCCAGGATTTGCATTAGCACTTTGATCCAACGAACTCTGCATTTCTTTGGAGGGAACAGAACAGCTTGTCTCCACTCTCTATTATAATTACCACTAAACTGCACTGGAAACTTGGCAATTTTGAATTTCATAACACCCATGACTGACGTTCCTAATTAATACTATTGTTTTCCTCCTCTGGCTGAATTTCCTGAATGCCAACCTGCCTAGCACAGACTAAAAACAGACATTAAAGCAAATAGCATCAATGTTAATCTCCAGCACAAATACATTAAATGCCTCAGTAACGCACCCAGGAAAGGACAGCATTCCTATAAATAATGGATCATTGCAGCTTGATAATCTTTATCCTCCTTCACTWATAAGATGATAATCTTTCTCCTCCCCTGTCCTTGCCTTTGAATCTCAGTGCTGCAGTGGCTGAAGTGCATTACCAGCTCTCCCTGTCATCTGCCTTTGAAATCTGTAAATAAAAGGCTCTTCCAAAGGAGGAAAGCAAGAGCAGCCTAATGAAGACAATGCAGAACGCTCTGCTGCATCAGGCCYTGATTAATTCTTTTTACTTTTTGCCGTCTGAGCGTAGATCTGAGGCCAGGAGAGCTCATAAAGTTATGTATTTGGTTCATGCTGCTGCGCTGGGGAGACAGCTCTAATGTGCCACAGAGATCACAGCTCTCCAGGGGATCCCAGGCTGCTTCCAGAGGCACCAGCAGCATATTCAAARGCAGCATCACACCGAGCTGACATCTCCCCACAATTCACTCCTGAGCAGGGCTGGGCTTTATTTCTGCATCGTTCTGTGAGTATAGGAACTGCTCCTGAGTTCATGGCTGAGACTGTGCTGCAGGATAAAAATATTTAATTCATTATACATTCCTCTCATTGGAGAAATGCTAGACTTGCATTTTTACCTTTCATTTCAAATKGGATTTTTGATGCTCTCGGGGGACAAAAATCATAAAAAAGAAGTGGGATAATGTGAAAAGCAAATGGACTATTAGGGGTGATCTAAAACTATTTCATTTATAAATACTATATTGGTCTGGCCTCACAAACAGGCCAAAATCGCTGACATTTAAGTTGAACCCAAACCCATGATGTCTCAGTTTGGCTGTCTCAAGGMTGAATGAAACAGAATCACTTTGGTGAGATTGGGATGCAGAAAACCATCTTAACTTGGTRTGGCCAAGATCAGCTGGAAATCAGCAAAGCTTGGCTTTAATTTCCCACAGACTTCCAGCAGTCTAGATAATAATACCATTATGGTTTAGGTCCAAAATTTAAAATAATTTGTTTTGACAAATTTACACCGAAATAAAATGAAGAACAACATAGTGGTGACTTTAGCTTACATATTCCATATATTGATCAAATATATTTGAAGTAGAATATTATACATACAAATTCACCACATAGAAACATGTGGCTGATGTGCTTAACCACCTGTATTTCCTTYCTAAATTGGGCAGTTCAGTTCTATCACAGACCTCCCAGGAAAAGAAATTCCATAGAACTTTTACATCTGTCTTTTTGAACTCACGATATAAAGAGTTCAATAAATTTCTAGCCACGCCGACCTGGAGAGCACCGTAAAGCATTTAAACAGAGAGYTGGAGATTCAGTCTAAATGTTGGAATTGCGTGTGGAAATCTCGGRATGTCTTCTGTTTCTAGCCCTGCAGATTGCTTTCCGACGCCTCCCTTCCACGAGAACCAACAAACCCCGAAATAGAACAGCAAGGCTTGGAAATGCCACTCCGCAGTGGCTGCGRCTGCTGGAGCCTGGTGTGCAGCAGCACTCGGCGAGCCCAGGGCGGCTGTGATGGATTGCAAAGTCTGTTCCGTTGGAGACCGAGCAGGAAACGTGCTGGGCTCCTTGCCTTTCTCCATTTTAGCTCACAAAAACGTTAAAGGGATCAAAATGCGTTTGCCCGCCGAGTTTCGGCAAAGTGTCGGAAATTTCGAGGCACTGAACTTGTCGGTTTAAGTCAATCGATAGGCTTTGTTAAATAGTTTTGATATRCTTTTGGCTTATATTTCACTTTTTTAAAAAAATGTGTATCTAAATTGAGCTGCAATTTCAAAATAGAATAATTAAATCCACTTGGGGAAAAAATTTGAAAACACAGACTAAAGTGGGTGTTTTCCCAACTTCTAAACTTCACTTTAAAACATTCTGAGTTGGGAGTGCCACCRTGGCAACTTCTCTATTGTTTATGGTTTCAAATCCTGCAGACTGTTATTTTTTGTTAAAATGACTTTACAAAAATTTCTAAACACGTCTTTTTGCTTCAGTTTCAAATCACACAAGCAGGAAAACGCCAAATACACTTCTAGCCCTGGTAAGTGCTTTACCCACAACCTTGCCAATATCAAGCAGAGCATCCATCTACAGATCTTGTTGTGAAYGCTCTCCTTTTTTCACAAGGTCATTCAGTCAGCACAACACTCAAAGACCAAAAGCCTGTGCGTGTCAGAAGTCTTTTTTTTTYCCCCCTTGTCTGCAGTGTCATCTCCATCAAAGTTTGCAAAGAGCTTGGAAGAGGCTCCAGTCCCTCTGCAGCCCAGCGTTTTGTGGTGTGTCGTTTSAGGGAAGCTTTTGTCAGGAAAAGTGTCACAAAAATTTTCTCTGTGAGCCCCACCAAGTCGTGTGCTTCGCTATCAACACGSTCCTAGAATATCGAGCATTTCCCCGGCACAGCTTTGACAGGCTGGAGCACGTGGCGGCTCTAAGGATCTCTGCCTCACACCCCTCACCTCCCGACACCTTCTACCCTCCCACTCCTGTCTCGACATCCCCCCAYGCCCAGCCCCTTTCCTTGGATTCCCGTGACAGCCCAGCGCAGCTGCCAGCAGCCTCTCTCCTCGTTCTTGGGGATGTGCTGGGGGAACTGCACTCCAGCCTGGCACAGCCAGCCTGTCCCTGCTGACCTCCTCGGGGAYGAGATCACAGCAAGGCTGACAGACGTGGCACCGGGGACAGGGGCAGCTCTTTTCGCTGGGTTCTGGGGAAAAATATTTGTCATTCAAAAGTCTTCTGGTTTTGATTCGGTTCTGAGACAGACACCAGGCTCCCTGCCCCAGATTTCACCGGCTAAAGGGCTTCAAGACGGTGAAAAGCCAAATAAAAAGAATTTAAAACATAATTAAATAGGCAAACAAACCGTTAGCRGCCACAGTAATAAACCACCACTGTTTCAGCATCTGTTCCTTTTGCCCTTTTTGCTTTTCTCTGGTCTTGTCTTGGTTTTGTTTCCTCTTTGCATCTAAGAGTTCTTTCTAACGTGATTCCTCTTACTTATTCCAGCAGGAGTTTTAGTGTATTTATTCAAAGATATATGAAATATAGGGTTTTTTTGTAATCTTTTGTCCTCTTTTTAAAAAAGGACTGCAACTGTATATATGAAAATACCTGCAGTTGAATGCACAATGTTTCCAGCATGGGTTCGGGAAATGTCTTTCCCAACAGATGAGGGTTACAGTGGGTCCTGGATGCCAAGCAAAAAGCTGCAAAACTAAGGGAAAGGATATCATGTGGAAGGATGGGGAATTCTAACCCAGACAAACGTTTTACAAGAGAGAAAAGATTCAGTAAAATAAGGAGCTATCCAGGAAACACAGCAATTCTTCAGGAAAGTGTTTACACCAGGATAAAGATAAATCAGAGGAGTAAGAGAAGGTTTCAATTTTCGGAGAAAACTGTTGTTTCTCAATATTGCAGTGCTGGCTGCAGAGATAAGAGATCAGGTCACAGGTAAACCTGTTCTAGCTCCAGGGACAAGAGTTACAGTTCCATGGAGATGGCAGGAAGGTTCTCACTTAAATAACATAATAAGCAACTCCAGCTGATAAACTGAGATTGAAGAAGAAACAAAGAGAACCAGTAAAAGGAATACTTTTTTYCAAGGATCCATGAGAAATCAAAGGAGCAATCAAGGCAGAAGGACTACATGGACTTGAAGGAGATGACCAATACACAGACCTAAATTATAAAAGAGCACTGCCAAGTAACAAAAGGATCCCAGTGAATGTCAGCACATATCTGAGCTTATTCTTTAGCTTTCTTGCTTCGTGGGGGGAAAAAAAAGGGAGCATAAAATCCTGCTTATTTCCAATTAGAAATCAGGATTTAGAAGGCCAAATCTTTTTCTCAGCAGATGCATATAAATCTGTGGTTAATCTGACTGCTAGACAGGCATTTTAAGTGCACACTTCCCCAAACAGCAATCATGGCACAGCAACTGGCACCTTTTCTCAGAGACACTGCAGATTACCTCAGAAATCACCAGCAGAAAGCAATGAAGCGTGAAATATATGACCCTCCAGGTGAACATTGCCCTAACTCAGAGCCTCGTTTGTAAGCTAAAAATGTGCCATATAGGGTTTTTTATGGAGACTAACATTTAAAATGCTAATACAAATGGCATGCAGGGAAACATGCACTCTTTAACACACCAGGGCATCCTCAAAATGCAGGGCCATTACTGCCAGTTCTTCTGGGAGGGCTGTGGTGAGCCTGGGGTACGTGTTAAAACCAGATCCCAAGAGATCTGTTCTGTATCATCTTTCCAGACAGATCTCAGCCTCATCCACCCTTGCTGGCACTGTTTGCATCTCAAGGCATAATTTGTGACAATTTACAGATGCATTTTTTTATCGGTTTTGAACACATTCTCTGTGTCGTGCATGTAAAAAAAGTAATGAACCATAGTAAAAAACATATGTTAGTTGTGAACACTTGAAGACTTCAGCACAAGTTTGCTCCAGAGTGTGACAGAGCCTCTGGGACATGAAAGTCATCATTTAATTCCTATTTTAGATCCTGTGTGAGTAACAACACAGGTTGATGGTCAGGTCTGAACCATCACCACGTTCAGCAGAGGTTGATTCAGGAGGCTCTGCTGTGTGACAGGAGAGTGAAGCACACCCTGCTTGCAGAGCAACTGCACTTTGGGGAAGAATTRGGCTTTAAGAATCATCCATTTAACATTTCCCTTCACAAGCAWCCGTTTCTAAAAACCTGGAGAGAAGCAATTGTGTCGACAGGGGTCATTTCTTCCGTGTTCAACACCACTGAAATCTGTGCTGCCGTGGGAATTCTGGTTCTCCATGGCTAATCACAAGGGCAGTGGGAGCGTGGGTGTCTCTGTYCATGACAAGAGATTGTTAATCCTGAAGGGTTCAGGGGTTTCACTGCCTTGAGAGCCAGAAAGAAATGCATTGGAGAGTTCAGTACCACAAACTGGGAGATGAATTAGCTAGAGCTCCTCATTCCCACTTGGAGAAAATAAAACTATTGCAAACCCCTGGTTAGGATTCTTCCCTTAACTGAATAAATTCATCATCAAGCTGAACATGACCACAACCTGCGTTCTCTGGCTGCAGGTGACTCACCTGAGCTGCTGCTCTGCTGCTGCACAGTCAGTTTTCACCTACACACATGAAGCCAAGCTTTTCAAACRGAGTTTGAGGCATTGCTCCTGGAAAGTAGGCCAGGTGTATCAGGGGATCCAAATGCAGGTCTGTTCTGTTCCCTCTCAAGAGCCAGGCTTGAAAAGTTTTCCTATYGCTTTTTTTCTTCACATCTTTCATAGTATATCATGAGAACACACCCTAAAATGGTAGAACTGCTTCAGAATTAAAGACAAAAATCTCTGCTYTCTTGCTCATGCATTGTCCAATAACCACAAATGGTTGTTATTCTATTCATTTCATTAATGGGACCATGCCCAGCTCAGGAAAATGCTGCAAACAATTATAACTCACAACCCAGCACCCCACACGTCCTCATCCTTCCTCAGCCTCTTTCCTTTTTCCCCCCCTCCTGGCTGCCAGCTGCTGGTGCAGATGTCACTTCCTGACAGATGTTTTCATAAACCCCTCAGTTACTGTCTGCCCACAGATGAGACACCACAGAGGTGCCTGTGCAAACCCAGACTTTGGAAGCACAAGAGGATGAAGGAGATTCTGTGGCTCCCTACACATCACTCGACCCAGTGGTTGTTTCTTGCAGGGGATGATTTTATCTGCATCCTTCCCGACTAAAATAAAACAATGAGCTCAACAACTGCTTTTGAAACACTGTGATAACACATTGAAGAGGGGTGTAGAACTCCACCCTACAGCAAAKAGAGATCCTTGTGAAGTAAGGAAGTGACTGGAAGAGTCTCTGGCATGGGGCAGCCCAGCTTCCCCTCTGCTCCCCAAACCTCTCCACCAGACAGCCCAATCCTCCTGCCAGGCTGCTCCATTAAACTGTGTGCCCTCAGCAAAAAAGACTTTGCTCTGAGGCTTTAGGGACAGTGGCATCACTGGAATGAGCTAAGAGATGACAAGTTAATACCAAATCTACATCTTTCTGTAGAGCATTAACTCAGGTTCTGATCTTGGTCCATTTTAACCTGTCATCACTCCTTAAACTTCTCCACTACTGTAAGACAATGAGAGCAAMAAGCTTTGTACCATTACAACAGCTTTAATAAAGCAACGAGGTTTAAAGATTACCTCTCCCAGCATCTGAAAATACAGAGATAATTAAGCCTGATTTTCCTCAAAGCTTTCCAGCCTCCTAATGAGGTCTAATGGGTTGAGCACTGAAGATTTAACAACAGGTGCCTTTACACGGGGAGGCCACGCTGCCCTGGCACAAACAGCACCTGGGAGAGTCTTCCTCAGGAATGCTCAAAAAGGCCTCACACTGCTCCCTGCAGCAGCAGCTGCCTGGCTAAATAAATAAATATTCACAACTTGCCCAGGCCCTAGCCCAGACCCCAGTGCAGGAGTGTCTGCATCTGTCCCAGTTCTTGATTCATTCCTGTAACACACACATGGTTCCCAGTTGTGGGGTTAAACTTACACWGTTTGATAGAGGTTGGTGGGAAAGTCAGCTTTTTTCAATCCAAACCAGCTCATTAAGACATAAAGAGATGGAAATCAGTAGTTAGAGTCTCAGTTTAGTGAMTGCCATCGCTAACCACCACTGCTTGTTTTCATGTGCTTAAAGCAGCAGCATCTGCATAGTGAATTACATGATCTGGAGTCTGTTAATATAAAAACCTAATAAACCACATTATACTTAATAACCTAAAACGTATAAAATGTATTCTTTGATTTAATAAACATGCTCTAAATCATAGCTAACGCTCATATAAATCCTTTCACAAAATATTTTGGCCATTTTAATTATAAAGGAGACCTACATAAAAATAAGACATTAAATATAGCCAACTTTCCTGTGGAGAAACACATCCACGGCTCCCAAAATCCACCCCACTGGCCCTGGCAGCCCCAGCTCGGGGGCTGAGCACCATCCATCAGCTCCTGGCTGCTGCAGGAGGCAGTGGCAGGAGCAGGGCTAAGCGTTTTTCCCACATGAATAATAACCCAGGCACCTGGCACCTGCGTGTGACGTGAAGCGTCACAAACAAATGAGGAGTAATCGAGCTTACTGGGCAGAAAACGTTACTGTTTGATAAGAAAAAGTGCACAATAAGCAAACTAGAAGTAATCACCCTGAGCGCTTCCACCAGCTAAACAACCTTTAAACTTTCTGAGGTCCTGCGAAWCAACATGATGGATTAGCATCTGCACGAGGCTGTAAAGGGAAATGAGACACGGATACTTTGAAACCATCCTGGGACTTCGGTCCTGCCTTAGCTCTGTTGCTGTTCAAATACTAAAACATTGAGTTAACTATTTTAATGGTCCAGATCTTCCTATTGTGTTCCCTAGGCTTTTAAAGGGCTTGGAGAAATATTATTCAGGCTTTAGGCATTTGCCAAATTAACGTCTGGAGCCTGCCAGGCATTTTAAAAGGCAGTGCCAATTAAATATTTCCTTATATTGCACATTATTTAATATACTGTGCTAGAGATCCATCTTGCTAACAGTGCCCTTACTTGGAACTTAAAATAAAGAGAAGGAAAAGAAAAAAAAAGACCTTTTAAAGGAAGGCCAGGCTGATCCTTATGCAGATGGAAGGTGTACAGCTGGATCCTGCCTGATTTAGAAAGGTGAGCAGTTACTGCATTGGCTGGGTAAAATGTTGCCAGTTTGCTGAGAGCTTCGTTGCAGAGAGGTGGAAATTCTGTTTTACCATAGAACTACATTAATCCTGCCCTAGAAACCAAAMTTGAACTTGGACTCAAGGTTACCAACTTCTCACTTTTAGCAGACAGCGATTGCTGCTGTCATATTTTCCAATTCGTTGGTTTGGGGTTTTTTCATATTTAGCTTCTTGCTAAAGATTCCTTGGACCTGTTTTGTCTTTCCATAAAGATCCTCCTGATGTGTCCTAATGTACTGAAAGACTTCAGTGGAAATACTCTCTATTTTCACTAATAACAAGAGGAAATCTCTTAGTCACTAATTCCAACCACTACACAATAAATTCCACTGTGAAAGGAGAACAAATTCACACTCCACATGACCAGCATCTAAAAGAGAGATCACTGACAAAGTATTTGGATTCCCCAACTACAGCACCTTGAAGTTAAATCCAAGGGCTTGGATTTTTCCGTGGATTTATATTTCATATGCAGGCTTAGATGAACAGGCAGGGTAAAGAGAACCTGAGTGACAGATATTTGCTCATCTTCAGAATGCTGGAAGTTCAGGAAGTTGAAAAAATTGGAATTTTGGGGCGACAGCCATTGCCTAATCCTTTTGCTTTATAAGTCACAAGCTGCAAGGAAAGAAAAACAATATAGAAAAACTTGTCTTACTTTTTTGCTATGAGAAAGTTCAGAGAACAGAAGYATTACCACACCTAGAGCACCATAAAATCTGGGGAAAGCAGGGCAGGTACACTGAGAGCATAACAGGGTCTATGTGCACTACTGCCTCGTTTCAAAATTAGCTGTCTGATTTCTCCTGAAATTAAAGCGCATTTTTAAATGCTCTTTRGGAAACAATACGGTGCCATTCTGCTCCGGGAGGAGTCGGGTGTTTAGCAGGCAAATTTGCATTTGGCATACTTTAAATGCTCACACTGAAAGAAGTGAGAGGCTTTGTTTTGAAACACAAAAATATCACACAGTGGGGAAAGAGAGAGAAGGAGACAGTGAGAGCAACTGGGTGATGGACTGAGAGATAAACACTGTGCATTGTTGTTTATTCAGGCAGCCAGCAGCACTAAATAAGGTTTCCCAAATATCATTCCTGCAGTGATTAGCATCCTTTCCCACATTTAAAAATCATTCCTGAAACCCTAAAGCGAATTGATTTCTCCCCACTATAATTAATTTCCTCCATGTTTAATTGCAGGACGCTGCAATATTTTTTCAACTCTGCACTTTCAAAGTAGTGGATTAAGCCTGCTCCCTCCCAGCTCTGTTGGAGCAGTGACCAGTGGTGTGTCCAGGTGGGGGAGAACCCGCTCCCAGCCTGCTCTCTCCACAGCAAACTCCTCGGGTCTCCCAGCTGCATCCCTGCCTCRGGACAAGGAAAGCAGTGAAGTCAGCCAAGAGCTTCCACCATTGTAACCAAAGAGAGTTTGRGTGGTGTTAGTGCAGGATTGAACTGGCTTGGAATATTTCTGTGTTTGCAATATGGCAACTTGGCACTTCCCAAAAATCGATAATATAAATGTGGATTTTGCTAAAAACACCTCTGTATATTGCCAGGTATCAGTGCATCTTTCTGAGCCTGAGGGAGTTCATTTAGCACAACTTCACCAAAAATAACCAAATGCAGGATGTCGTCTTGGCAGCACATCACATCAGCTTTCCAGTCTCTGCCCAAGGATGACCTYCCTTCAGTACCTTTGTTCTTTTACTGCAAAAAACTACACAAAATATACATGAAGATGGCAGGGACTGCAGCAGCCAGGACTCAGCAGGGGCAGAGAACTGGGATGGTTCAGCCCTGGGAACAGGAGACTGATGGAAGCTCTGGCTCCCTGCAGCTCCCTAAAGGTTTGGGAAAGAGAGACAGGGCAACAAGAGGCAGCAGACACAGGAATACACAGGAACTCCTGGCTAGAAAGAAGGAAAACAAATTTAATCAGGAATATGGTCAAACACTAGAAGAGAGGCCCAGAGATGCCACAGGAGAGATTCCAGACTCAGCCCCTACAGAGCAGAGCAAGTGAATAACAGCATGAATAAGCAAGTGCAAAAAAATCCTTAAAATGAGCCTCTGCATCCCCTGATAAAATTCYGAGTCTTTCAGTGTCTTATTTCATTCAAGAATCAAAACCCAGTTGTGCCAAGCCCCAAACCCAAGATAACTTCATCACTCTGAAGCGTTTACAAGATGAAGCTACAATGACAAATTGACTGATAAAACAGGAAAAAAAGCACAGATGAACAATGAAACTGCTCAGAACAGAGACACTGCAGTGGCAACATCACAGCAGCACCATCACATTACGAGCAGCATCACATCCTACACACCATAATTAATTCATCATGGTGTCCAAAATTTCAACAAYCTTTTCAGCATGTTCAAGTATCTTCAAAGAATGAAGCCCTTTTAAAAGAAGAACGTGCTTTCAAAATCAGACTTCAGTGATGACTGAAGACGAACTGAAGGTGCACTGGTTAAAGACCCTTGTCATGGCCTTATTACAATTATAAGGCTGTCAGTGGATGCAAATTAAAGGCGTAATTGTCCTTCCTGAAAAGTGCTCAATTTCTGCAAGCTGGGTTTCTCTTTCCCCTGCATGTTCCCTCCTCTTATTGAAAAAAATACCCTCTGTAATCATAAAAGCTCCTACTCAAGAGCAAACTTTCTTTTATAACTTTAAACTGTTAAGTAGCTGCCTATTTTAATATTCCAATGGGTTGGAAATCACAGCTTTCTAAAAAGCAAAACACAGYGTCCTAAGAACTACTTTGTCTTCTAAAATGTTGACTTCCTCTAGACAAATAGCATTCTGMCCTATGGTGGGACAGGGAGAGAAGAAACCAAGGAAAACATCCTGGGCACACTGTTGGACCACAGAAACACCAAATCCTACCTTTGGAAAAGCTTTGCTTGTTTCCTTCCCTTGAACTTTGCCTTTTTGCATTGCTAATCTCGTTAATGGGCTCAGTGTGCTCTGAAATTTGCATCGTGAACACAAGCAGCCTGACAAGGAGCTCGGTGTGCACCTTTGTCACAAAGGTCACGTGTGGCACTGGGAAGCAGTGATGCCTTGCGAAGGTGAAGATGTTTAAAATGCAGCATCAGGGTCAGTGGTACAACAAGACTTGCCAGTGCCTTTAAAACATGAGGATCTGTGCTTATTCTTCTTCAATTTGTTTATTAATTAAAAATAAAGCCCATCCCTAAATTAAGTCTCTGACGATTGCTGTGTCTTTCGGGTTAACCCCAGAGCAGCCAGCCAGGCCTGCAGAGCTGGAGCTGTGCCCAGCACGGTGCAGCTCCAGAGCTTCCCATTCCCTTGTGCCATTCCCACACTAGCAGCACACCTGAGCACACAGGGTGCAGCTGGAATGTCTCAGCTCACACTTGTGGGCACTGACATTTCCCTCAGCCCAGCCCTCAGGCACTGCTCAGTGTCTGCATGGCTCAGAACAGGAGGGAAGGAATGAATGATGCTGCAAATCACAGCCAGCACAGCCCACACCTCCAGTCTTGGTGTGTTCACCATCAAACAAGTGTGTGTGAAAGAATAAAACCAAACACCCCGACCTRAGTACACACTGTATCTATAAACACCAATTGTAAAGTCTGAATTCATCTTCCCACCAGTGCAGGGTGCACAACTCGCACTGCAGCCCTGGACACACACCCCAGGCTCCAACCCCAGCACCTGGACTGGTGTTTGCAGCGAGGTTTTTCACTCCAATAGCCCATTCTAAAGCCTTGTTGTGCCACACTATCACTCTTACCCCTTTTGAAATGAATCAACCTCAATCTTTTGATTTTAATCGGATGAGTTTAAATCCTTCAGGTAGAAAACACTGCAAAACAAAAATTCCCCAAACTCCTTATGTACCTTAGCCGTAAATTTTGAATCACTTTAGTATTCTGCTGTAAGACAGGTTCAGCCATCATAAATGAGCATCATTTTGGTGGCTTGTAGAGCCCCAGGGCCCCATCCTGGTGGTGCCAGTGCAGCCTTGTCAGAGTCATTCCAATGGGAACTGCAGGGGCTCAGAGCCTGAGGAGGGCAGACTCTTAGCACAGTCCCTCGCTTGATTTATTGGAACACGAATGTGACAGATAAACAGGACCCACACATCAGAAAAAGCAGCAAGGCACTTTTCTAGGATCAGAGGGTACCTACAGAACATGAGCTCCAAGACTTGAAAGGGAAGGGCTTTGAGAGGAAAAAGGGTCTGAGCTGAAGGTTAATGACATGCACAACATGCACTGGGGAAGTCTGTGGCTCTTGGACTCAATCCTAAACCTTCAAAGTTCTGAATAAATACAGAATATTTAAGTGCCCTGAAAAAGCTCTTTAAAAAGGGACACATGACCCCCACACAGCCTTTCTGTGTTGTGAAAGAGCACCACCACATTCAGGAAAGGAGCTCTTGCATTTGCAATGCTTTGTTTGGCCAAAAAGAACAAAATATATTCCTTTTTCCTTGTTGTATTTATGTGATTTCCTCATTGTAAGGCAGAACAATTGGCTGTACTGATGGCACCGAGCACTTTGAGGTTACCCAACACACAAAAACAAATGCTCTGTGAAATAATCAGGTGTGAGTTCTT
This sequence comes from Amblyornis subalaris, assembly GCA_018881555.1. Lineage (NCBI taxonomy): Eukaryota > Metazoa > Chordata > Aves > Passeriformes > Ptilonorhynchidae > Amblyornis > Amblyornis subalaris. Next base: position 3,370,829 of record JACAXG010000057.1, on the reverse strand, counting down.
ACAAATCAAGAGACAAAAATCTTCCATCCTCCATCCCAATTAATCCGACCTTGAACTGGTATTTCTAAACAAAAGTAGGCAAGAGAGTACCACTGGAAATAAATCATCCAGCACTTTCCTTCTTTAAGTGGCTTGGACAAGACTGAGAGGGCTACAGAGCAGGGAAAAAAGGGACAGAAGGGGATGAATGAAATGGGCACRAACAAACCTCCCTGTCCTTGCTAGTTCTGCAGCAATTTCTCAAAATGCTGCTGACACCATAATAGTCCCCAGGGAGAACATGTTAAGTAAAGGGAGAGCAGCTCCATTTATCACCAGGGGGACGGCAAATTTGCCTGTGGAAATTCTGCCAACCTGCTGATGCAGCCAATCGGGAATTGGTGAAATCAGATATTGGCGAGTAGAAGTCAAGGTCAAATTACAGGATTTTGGTGTAGTTAGTGGGGATTTCTGAGATGTTCGTTCTAGAGTGTGTTCTACATGACTAAACTGCACAGCCACACCTGGGCTTGGACAGGCCAAAAAAACACTCTAATAACAACATGGAACKGGTAAACATTTTTCTTTGGGAAACCTGCGTTCCCCTGTCCAATCCTGGAAAAACAAAGGAAGTTTACAAGGTTTTGTCCACAAAGACTGCAGGTAGCATAGAGACACTGTTACAGCCGAAGTGGAAAAAGATGTTAAAATGCTGTGTTTTCCTAGGACTTGTACTTCAGGYAATCCACTTCATTTTAAAAGTGCTGTTCCTCAGATAATTCAGGAGTTAATTAAAGAAGAAAATCACAGGGAGATGGAACCAGATGAAAGGACAGCTATAGGTGAAAACAGGACCGCTGCATTCCTACTTCATTTATACTCCTCACTTCCAATTATGTCATTCACAACGGGAAGAAGGCAGAGTAGAGATGTCGTTATTTTGACAGAGCACATGGAATCCAGGCTTTTGCAAACACAGTAAAACCTTTTAATGCCTCGGTTTTGCTTCTCTTGGGTTGTAGCTGCAGGTAAGACTTTTGAAGCTGTCTCAGCCAGACCAAGCAGAGTGTTGATACCCCAATGTCTGTGGCTGAACCTCCTCTGTCTGCAGTTCCCTTCTGTAAAGGAGACATGGGAATGTTACTCCATTCGCAGGCACCTTACAAGCTGAGATGTTTATTCCCTTTCTGAAAACCTAAATCCCACAATTTGCTTTGCTAATCAGTTTTTACCTGCTTTCCATTCATTCTATTCCTTTGGGAAGATGTGCTCTGGACACTTCCAGCTATCTCCAACTGAGACTTCCCACCACGACTGGTGAGGTTTTGTCTTACAATTCCTACCCAAGCGGTGATGGGATATTTCACACCATCCTTTATACACTGGCCAGCTTCCCAAGCAAAGACAATTAATTAATTCCACGCCTTTCCAGAGCGACCTGGGATAATCCTGGCAAATGCCACGTTTTGGGCTCGGGGGCTGCAGAGCAGAACAACCATCTGCTCCCCAGCCTGGCGGGTCAGGCAAAGCAGCACGTGGAAATTGGATCCGCTGTGAAATCACTCAGGCACCAGCTCAGAAACTGCTAAAGATGCACACAGAACACGAGAACGTGCAGRAAACACTGATATTTTGTTCTGATTAGCAAGCAGAGCTTCACCCTGATGCCTGCAGGTCTAGAGAGCAAATACCTCTGCATTAACACATTACTTGGATAATCCAGAACCCTGGGACCAGCACATTAAAAGCAGCAGCATAAGGGCTCTCCCTCGTCAGATCTCATTGTCAGTTTGGGCTCAAGGACACATATTACTTTTCCAATAAAAAATAAAATGTTAATTCCAACKTACTTTTAAAGGGGGAAAGAATACAAGCATGGAAAGCTGCTTTATCTTGCGTAATGAACTCAGTAGTAGCTTATTCATCTGTTTTGTTCTGTTCAAAAAGCACTTCCTAACAGTCCCTCAGGAGAAATGTTCGGAGAGGCAGAACCCTGAGCAGAAAACAAATCACAAGGCCACTTCAACAAAGTCCACGAGCCCAAAGCAGAACAGATGCATCTCAGGCCCCTGCTAAGTCTTTACAAAGATCACATGTTGAAATATCAGCCCTTCCCAGACCAGAGTACCTCTCACACACATGAACAMAAGAGAAAAGCTGCAGCTTGCCTGTGTGTTGATGGATTGAGTGGGTGAAGTTCTGAGATGTAAAAGCACCTGAGACTGGGCAGTCATTTCGTGGTTTTGCCATGGGGAATGACAAATAGAATAGYTTTGGAGAATAGCTTTGCTGTCTGTAACCCTCCATCATGACCTAAAAGCGTACCTGGCTCACAGGTGTGGAGAGATGACAACCATGGATTTGTAGGATTCCATTTTACACAAGGACACAGAGGAATTATTCTCTAAATATTTCTCTGCTTTCTTCCAGATTACCACAAATACCACAAAAATCACCAATCACAGCTCCTTTTTGCAATGACCCATCACCACGCTGTGAGCCATGACACTTCCTTTAATAGTCTTAATAAGAACATTGAAGATTTAGTGCAATATTTCCATAAACCAAAACAAAAAATACACTGGCTGCACTTGCACAAAGCCCAGTCGCATAGCTGCAAAAAAATACCTTTTTTAGCTATGATATTTTTSCTATAGCATATAAAAGCTGCCCAATTTGTATAGAGCACTAAAAGGCCCCTGGCTACATGCTAGAATAGAGGATATCCAAACATGCCTGCCTTCCACCTGAGTTTTAATCAGWGAATGTAGGAAATATGTATGTGACAATGGTTCTGTCCCAGTTCTTTCAACTGAATAAATGTACTTTTAACTGAGAAGAAGAGATATGTCAGTTCAGGGCTAAAGCAATTCACAAAGATGTATTTAGGACTCGGGAGAAAAGATAAAAAGACTCCTGAAATTAACATTAATAGCAAGCACCCAATATAGTCTTAAAATATTTTAAGGTATTAGAGGCATAACACCTGAAGGCTACAAATGTGTCTTTCACAAATACTTCATCTAAATGAGGATCTGCTGCCGTGGTTACACGCCAAAATCACACACAAAATTGTGATTTCACACACACACACAGGCAGGTAAAGAAAAACGTGGCTTCTGCTCTCCAGAATATATTGAAATATTCGCTCCCAGGGATTAAGGAACATTTCAGGCAGACACAGCATTGAAATTCCACTCTCTCCAGCGGGATGTCACCAATCCKGCTGGGCAGCACCTGGCCCTGACCCGGGGCTGTAACAGGTACAAGTCCTGCAAAGAATATATGGAGCAGATCCCGTGAAAAGCATCACTGGAAATTTTCTGTGCCTGGGGAAATTCCGTGATGTAAGGGCTTGTGTGATTGTACTGTGAAGGTTTGTGTCACCTGTCCCTGCGTGACAATTCACAGAGCAGCTCACGGTGACAAGGCTGCACGAGAGGGGAATAAAACAGGCTCACCTAAAATCTGACAACAGTTAAATGTTGCTGCGTGGGGAGTTCTTTCCTGTCCATAATTATTCTATGAGCATAAAAATTCAATAGAGTGAAAGATGTGCTCCAAAAGATACAGATGGCAGATGGGTCAGCTGACCTTCTGCCTTTAAATACAGTGCTCTGAACACTACATTTCTGCATGGAGTTTGATTGGAAACAGCAGAAAGCAGGAAATATTAATAAAAAATTGAAAATGTTTGCTCTTTTTTGTGTGCGTAGTACTTTTTAAGGCTTTYGTCAAAACATTGACTATTCTCCCCCAGTTAGAATAAACAACCATCATAACTTTATTGGTAAATAAAAACACCACTTTTTAAATCTAAAAATAGCAATTCTATTTTCTCTATTAAAACTATGAAAACGGTAGGGTTTGAATGAAAGAGGAAAAACTTGTTTTGCAAGCTTAAAGAGATAATTTGACTTTAGTTAACTTTAATTAACTTTTCCACCTGCACTCTCCCAGTGAGCCRAGGGGGGAGATTAGCCACAGTATATGATGCTAACAGCAGTTCAATTCAATATTTATTATTCGTTCCAGTATTCTGCAGGAATTAATTCATTTGATGAGCAAACAGGCATTGTGAATGCTAGAATGGATTTTCAGCATCTCAGATATTTATGTCAGTGGAGGTAACAGAGGAAATGTTTACTTGTGAGGCCCTGGGTTGTCACCTTTTCCCCTGCACATTTCTCCACTGAGGTTTTCACCTCAAAACTCCCCTCACAGTGATCCAGAGTCAAGCCACTGCTCATGGAGCAGTTGGATTCTGTGGAAGTTTGTCTTCCTGGGACACATTCCTTCTCTGAGTGGGTAATTCTGGTTTTCAGTCTCGTTTCATTGCTGTGCATCACCTTTATTAATCATTTGTTTCCCTAGCTGCTGGGTTTAAATATTCATTTGGGGTTTAGATCTGTTGCCCAAATGTGGGTAATGAATTTCCCAGCAATATCAGAGTTGTGACTCCATTTATCAAAAAAAAAAAAAAAAAAGAAAGTTTCAAAGCAGGTATTTTAAGCTTTCTCACATATTGTAAAAGAACATCACAACTCATTCCTCCTATTTGGGTATTTTTGGACCAGATTTCAATCTCTCTCAAGTCCCAGTTCCCTGCCTTCATGCCAGTGACTCACATTCTGTTGCTGCACTCACGAAGTGTTTTATTAATGAAGATGGAATAACAAACACCCACACTCTGGCACATCCACTTCAGGCCTCACAGTTTTACTTCTCTTTTTACTGGTACTTTCACACATTTGTTTTCCATGTTTCAGATGCTTGGGAACTTGATAGCATCATTACAGAACTGTTTAATCAAGCCCACAGTTGACTCTGACAATATTTGGCATTAGTAACAGCTATAACTCACCACAAACATTCAACTGGCAACTCACTCATGTGAGGCTTTTCAGGGGCTTTTACATAATCAAAAATCATGTGGCATTAAACTGATACTTAGATACAGACTGTAATTCTGAATTATTCTACTACGGCTCTTTGTAGACATATAAGAAAAATCAGCAGATTTCTTCCAGTGTTATACATAAATTTAAAATAAAACAATAGCAACTTTGAAAAATTACATGTTCCCCAAGGAGGCAGAAGCCCCACTCAACTGACTGATCAAAAGACAGAATTAMAGGTGCTTCAGGTGCCCAAAAATGTGCAGGTTCAAAACCTGCTCAGAGAAAATCTTAGGAAGAATATTTATTAGAGGTTATTAAAGGCAAAAATGGGAACGTCCAATAAGCCATTATATCTAGGTCATAAACTGGGGAAATTTAGGACCACAATAAAGATTATTGCACATCTGCTGGTTCCTAGAGGTTTATAATACTTTTTACTGGCCATACTGGAATAGAGCATCGTGCACAATACCCTCACCAAGTACAACCCTTGTTGTGCTCTTAACAACACTTTCCATCTTACTTAGGCAGGAAATTACTGGCAGTTTTCTTAGGATGTAAATTGGAAAACACTGATGAGCAACAGGCAGAACCTGCAATTGCTTCAATTACTCTCATAACCCCTCGCTTTTTTAAAAACATCAATACTACAGATTGCTTTGGGGAGTTTATTTCTTCCTGCATTCTTTTTAATAGTATTCTGCATTAAATGGATGTTTAGCCATCTCCTCAGAAGCAAATCTATCCCTCAGCACAAACTTCCTTCACAGCTCCCGTGGAACTACACAAACAGCCAGGATAAGAGATCGATATCACACTCCATTTTCAGCTGTTTGGTCTTCACCCTAAATGCAGTCTGACTGCCAGAATCTCCACTTGTGGTAACTGCAAACTGTTTTAATTTTTGCACCTGATTTGTATTTATGATGCAAATACACGAACTCACATTGGACGTGTCTGTCATTCAAACTGGTGCCCACAAATCCTTACCCTGGGGCCGAGAGATTCCTGCTCAAATGCTCATCTCYGAGCAAATGCTTCGACCTTTCTCAAGCAGAATGTTCACATGTTTCAYGTTAAGAATATCCCAGTGCTCTGGGATGTGAGGACATTTATCCAAACACCCCTTGCAGCCATCTCTACGCAGTCACTCTTTTGGAGCAGTGCAGTGAGAATCAGAACATTCTGTTCTCTGTTAAATAAATAAGAAGAAGGTGATWACAGCCATTTCCAGAGGTACCTGAGGAGTGTGCTGGACTTGGCTGACTTGACCTCTCAGATGTCAAAATTTTGACCTGTAAAACCTGCTACCATTTGACATTTATACAGACCGGGACATTTTCCTCGCCTGCTCGTGCTGATAGGGCCAAGAGGACACTGCCAGTGCACACTCCCACCCAATCCACCACACAGGTTAGTTCTGGAATGAAATTAGACTGCCTCACACGTGATTTTTCCCAGGATGCAGTAAGACARCATCCTCCAAAGCAGGTTTGACTCTCTCCAGGAAAAGCACATGTCTATCACCAGCAAAAAGCACAGASCATTCCATGTGGTGCATTACCTAAACAGCAGGTACCTCGTTTCGGTCCCTGTCAAATTGGTGCTTTCCCACCAAAAGCAAAGAACTTGCCCGAAAATAAACCCCAGACATTTTACGTACCTGATATTTGTAGGCAACAATGTAATCATAGAAGGAAGGAAGGAAGGAAAGAAGGAAGGAAGGAAGGAAGGAAGGAAAGAAGGAAGGAAAGAAGGAAGGAAAAAAGGAAGGAAAGAAGGAAGGAAAGAAGGAAGGAAAAAAGGAAGGAAAAAAGGAAGGAAAAAAGGAAGGAAAAAATCTTTCTTAGAATAAGGAATTTAAAAACCCTATGCAAATACAAGTTTGAATTAATCTAACTTGGGGTTTTTTTAATGAAAAATGTTAGTGTTCTATATGCAAAAAAACCTTCTCTCTGACCATTATTACATCTATTCTGTGCCAGGAGCGAGCCCTACTGCACCGAATTCCCCAAGGAACACATTCGGGGCTGACGGGAGGGACTGGCTGAGCCGGGAGGAGCAGGGGCAGCATCTGTCCTGGCACAGCGAACCCAGAGCCCTGGGACCGAGCGGCAGGGTCCTACCGAACCTACTGCAAACATTACCCACATAAAATAGAACTTCTGAGTGACGTGACCATGGCTGAATCCCTGCTCTGGAGAACAATCCCCAGAAAGAGGAGCGCAGATTTCTGTGGAGCACAATTTCCTGGCGCTTGTCACTAGATGGCATCTTGTCATCGCGCTTTAAACCCCGCAGTCCGTCCCCACTGTCACCTCCCGGGACACAGARCACCGAGCCGGGGTCCTGCTGAGACTCCAGCTCACCACAACATAAAATCCTGGTTYGGCCAGCGTGCCGTGCACCCTGTCCTGCTGGAATTCACCTCAAAAATGGCAGTAAAATTATATCCATAAATTGGCTCTTAAATACACATCGTAATGCAAATGTACAAGTGATAGCACAACTGTTATAAAGGGGCCGTGGGCAAGGGTAAGCTGTCTAATTTATCTTTCTCATCCATCTTCTCTCAAAAGTTTTTATTGCTGGATTTTAGAAGCATGTTTTCTAGCTCGGTGTTTGCTTGGTTTGGTKTTTTKTTTTTTTTTAATCCTGGGTATCGATACCTCATAAACACTTAAAATGGGCAGAATGCAAAAGAAAACAAAAAAAAATATTAACTGAACTATAAAAACTTTTCATATTAATGATGCCCTGATTTATTTCCCTCTAAGAGACTGACAGAAGCATCAAAATGAACGGTGTGTGATTCCCAYACCACAGCTAACCAGAGCTGCTTTRACGGGCAGCTATACAACGATTAAGAGCCTTCCTGTGCAAATCTTCATGCAAATCAATAATTTTATTCATTTGTTTCCCAACAGCGCATTTTTGCAACTCCTGACTGAAAACTAAGCAAAAGGCAAAGATTCAAAGGGGAAGCAAAGCAAAGTTACCACATTGCCTTTAGTTTCCCTGGAATGATGTAGGCAGAGATTTACAGAAGTGCTCTGTGAAAGGKGTATTTCTGCCCTGTTTGTTAGAGTCTCTCCCATTCCATCCATGGAGCACACTCCACACTCCACCCTACAGCCAGCTGAGCACTCCCAGCAGTGGAAAACATCAACTCCTGCACAGCTTTTGCACAACTTTGATGCAGACTCAGCCTTGTCCTGCTTTATCTTCATCCCCACTCATTTATTCTTGGATCGTGAGGATGCTCCCAAGCCCCTCCCTGAAAGTCTATTAAATTCTAGCATTTAGAACTACCGATATTTGATTACTAACAGCAAAGGCATTTTTCCTCCTTTGCTTTTTGTGCAATTCCTTTTCAAAGAACCCCATTTCTTCTTTGGACAGGTTTTCCCTCTCTGTGTYGAGCTGCTGTCCAACCCCAGCTTTTCTCTCCACACCAGAATTGCGAATATTCAGGAAGATTCAAGGATCTTTTATCAAACCATACCCAGCATTTCAGCACCTCTCTGGATTCACCTGCTTGTTAGCACTTGAATTTTCTGCTATGGGAAATTGTTTATTTTTATTTTATTTAGTCTTTCACCTCCTTGGCTAAAGCACAAACACAGAAGTCTCTCTGGTGGTGAAATGAAGGCAGGCTGCAAGAACCGGCCAATTTCTTAGTTTCATCTCTACTGCCAGACAAGATGACACCAAACTTGATTTTAATCGATGAAAAACTCAAAATGTCAACCTGTGTCAACTTATCCTCGAGATCTGCTTCTCTAAGAATAATAAATCAGCTCCAACACTGTAGACACCACACCATTACCACCCCAGGCAAGGTTAACCCTGATAAACAACACTCAGCAGAGTATGCACCTGATTTAATAACAGCACACACGTCATAGCCTGATGGAAGGGSGAAAGGTGTCAATATATTACAGGAGTTTGAATGGAAGAACAACTCTTTTCCTTAATTTCATTTATCATTAAATAGCGTTTATAATTYGAGGATTTTCTCTATCAAACCAGTAACAGCAACACTGTCTCAGCATCTCAGTGATGTAGGAGWATTTTCAAGGAGACAATTTCCAGTGAAGACAGACTGCAGTCTCCAGCCATTGGGCCAACTCCTCTGTTGGGATAAAAACTCACAGCCACGTGCATTAATAATTAACAAAACGCTGCAAACAGATGGAGGTGTAAGGAACAAAACTCGGGATGCTGTACCTGCTTCTGACTTCTCCCATCTGCTGTGGATTAACACAGCACTGCATTTCGTGTGCCTGGATTCTCAAATGGGCAATGTGATGGAAAACTTTACACCATCTTCCCACAATAAACATCTCAGGTAAAATTCTGCCCTCGTGCTGAATTCCATTAATCATGAACCACTCTCCGATCCTCATGGTAGAGCTGTAAAGAATCTCCTTTCTTTTCCAGCAGTTCTACAGATTAGTTTGAGAAATAAAAACAAATTTAGGCAGATATTCCCCAGATTTATGGTTTTTACTCTCACAAGTGAGATCAGCTGTACGTTACTATTTGAGATTCCCACACAATGCACTTTCCCTTCTCCCCTCAGCAGAAGTCTCTCCCCTCCCACCCAACACATTATCCAAATGCTCTGTGGTGATGCTCAGGGAAGAGTTCTTTTTCCTTTCAGTGCTATTGTTCTCTCCCTGGTAGTGGCAGATTCATTTAATATGTGCTTTAAGAATGCTGGTGCTAAGATACATTCCATTCAACAGGAATCTGAAATTTAAAGAAATCCACCTCTTTTTTTTCTTTRCAAGCCATTATCCTCAGCTAATAGATATCCCTCCTGGAGCAGCAGCAGAGATGAAGTAATTTCAGGTACTATCACATTTCTATTCAGATCACAGGCAGCAATTCTTGCAGCAATTTTATTTCTCAGCAAAAATCATTATTGTCCCTTCTGAATTACCCTGAAGAGTCCTATTTCACTCCCACTACCTTTTCGCAACATTTCTTGATTAAAAACAGTGCATGATATTTGTTATCAAATATCAATATATAGACAAGATTTGGAGAAAGGGGGACTGGGGGAAAAGCAAAGACATTTCAGAAAACATAAACYTTTAATAAGCAGGAATGAGATTTCAAGGCAGCCTAAGAGAAGAGTAGGAAGCTGCAGATGGAGGAGTGCAGCACTTAGAGGAAGCCATAAGGAAAAGGGGCAGAAATGGCAGGATCCAGCCCAAATCCAGCCCTCCAGAGTCTGGCAGCCAGGAATTTTACAGCTTCCTAAAGCTTGCAATAACAATTCCTTCAGTTAGATTTTCCTAGCTCTGCAGGTACAACCAACTGCCTGATGAGATGGAAGAACAAAAGGAAAGGCTTGAAAAGACTCAATCACTCAGCTTAATGAAAACATCTTGAATTATTTAACAAACAATCTATTAAGCAGCTCTAGCTATCAGGAAACATGAAGTTTGATAGATCTGATTCCCTGCTGCAGTTTTATATCCCAGCAACTCCAGCMCTTCCAACGATGTAACACAGAAGTGRATTCAGCCTGAGATTGAGCTGCATTAGACTTTCATATAGGACCTGTCACTAAGAGCAGGAAAGGCAGCCAACAATTATTTWAAAAAAAACACCTGGAAATAAGCCTTTCGGGCTCTGGAACTGGGGCATTATTCAATAATTCGTTCTCAGGTCCATTTGAATTCTCATCTGTCAACCCTCCTTTTATTACCAGGCTGTTCTATAAGCAATGATCTGGCAACATACTTGAAAAATCTATGTATTCCTTCTCATCCATCACAACAAACAATTTTCCAAGCAACAACAGAGACAGTGTAATTTCAAGAGCAATAAGCTCAACTCTTAACTCATTATTTTTATGCCATTGTAGCGTGGCATAAGAAATATCACGAAAAACAGGAAACCTTTTCCTCTTCCCATCACAACCTTCTTCAGTACATCAAAATGCACTGSTAAACGTGCCTTTATAACTCTGCCCATCACCCAGAAACAAGCAAAAAATAATTAAAAGTCCAAGTTACTGAGGCTCAAGGAAGACGACTGAAGTCTTGTTTGTTGAGTCACTACCTCAAAGTCTGAGGACACTTTCTTACAGACAACCAAAGGATTCAGTTATTAAAAAAATAAATAAATAAAAATAACAAATTCTGTAAAGCCCCCAGCACAAAGTGACAGGTGCTCATCAAATCTTGTTCTGCTCTTGTAGCAAACCATTTTCTAGCTCGGAAAAAAAACATTCGGCCAGAAAAACACTGCATCATTCTTCAAAACATTCGTTTTTAACTGACACAAACCTAATTTCAATGCAAATGTATGAAGCACAAAAAAACCCCAAGTTTCTAAAAATAACCCTCCCCTTCTCAGAAGGTTATTCTCCAAGTTCACTTCTGACAGAGCCACAGAAAGGCTGTGACTTTGTGCAGCAAGGTGTTCCAGCAGKAAGAGTCAGTGCAGAGAGAATTGTTGAAAGGTATTCTTCCAAAACCCAGTACATGGGGTAAAAAAAAGGATTCTGTCAAATCAGCAGAGAAGCTGAAAATCTCTCGTATGCATTTTCGCTTTTCGAGATATTTTTGCATTTCCGTTGGTGTGACTAAGCAGTTTCGGGAGCCAGAGATTTCCAAGTGAAAGGCAGCGTTCCTTCGGAGCAAGGCCAACCACCTCCTCCTTTCAAGGAACTGGGAATGTTTGATGCTCCTGTTTAAAACAGCATTAATCATGCCTGCAAACAGGAAAAAAGGGGTTGCCAAACACTTGAAATAATGTGTATTTCCTTSTTTGACATAAATCAACATTCCTACAACCTCGAGTCTGAGGGGATACAGCTCAGATAATCAGAATAAAAAGGGAAAAAAACCCAAAACCAATGTGCATAGAGGGAGATAATGTCAATTCCTGGCAATGTCCAACCAGAGGCACTTGGAAAGGCCCTATAGCAAAATATCACTGTTTTAGAGAGATAAAAAAATAGATTACAGGAACTTGACTGCAGCAAATAGTTAACTCTTGGTGAACCAAACATAATACCTTTGTAAATCAAGTCTGTAACATCTTAGCATAACCTTGGKTTATGGTACACATTTCCTGCCGAAATACTACATGGAAAATGAAGAATGCAGCAGAGAGACAGGTTGGGTTATGTCCACCCTTTAAGCCAGGATAAGGTAGTTCCCTTTGGGTCCARTCCTGCTCAATTTTCAAGCCAACAGTGGCTTTGTTCTTGTGAACACTTTGTTCTTGCAAGGCACTGAACTCACAAAAAAGGMAAACAGAAGTTTGGGTATCTACCCTCATCCAGGGACATCAGTAAAATAAGAAATTCCAGAGGGGCTTGCAGTTGTACCCACCCTCCCATTCCCTCAGATTTTCTCCCTCCTCTACCCACAGAAGGCAGAGCCACAGGGCTATTAATGAACTTAACTGCAACAATTCTAACCAGTTTGCCTCTCTTTGGTGAGACAGATTTTCCCTGTACTGCATATTCACATATTAAAGAGCATTWAAGCCAATTCAAGTGCAGTCACTTCAAAAGCAGCACTTTTTGTCACAGGTAAGAGTTAGTGCCAGTGATTGATGACTGAAACTATTTAAAAGAAGATCTAAACTCAGTTACGAAATCTAATCTCTTCAGCAAAATGCTTTACTTACTGGACCTTGAGGACTGCTCTTGGCACTGGAAACCAGAGTCATAACATCAGATTTATAGTCCTGAAAAGAGAAGAGGGGGAAAAAAATAATCAGATTAAGCGTAATAATTGGCACTTTACACATCAGGAATAAAAGACCAACACTGAGCACACTACTGTGATTAGGCTCAGAGGAGCCATCAGTAAAACGTTTGATTATGGAGATTTTCATTGCCATTCGTCTTATACCTTAGACCCTTTTTGCTAAATTACACCCTTTTCTGGTTTTGCCATAATGATCCCCAAGCAGGCCAGCAGCCTGATCTCCATTTTAGAAGGCAGTGGGGTGGGAAGGACAGGAGGATGACACAGGAGGATGATACAGCTCCTGCCTTTCAGAAACTCAGGGAAGAACCCTATGACACTTCCTGAAYGAGGCCTGCACAGCCTCCACATGAAATTCGGGTGACAGGTTCTCAGCCACTCAAAATTCTCTCAGCATCTTATGACAAGTGACYCTCTATTCCATTAGGAGGACCTTGYTCTTTTCCTGCTTAGCAATGTTGTTCCAAGCCCCTGTGGCAAAGGCTGTGCAGGAGCCAGGCCCATGGCCCTGCTGGCTCACCATCCTCGTGTCAGATCTGCATTGGAGTTCACCCTAAAGCAATACAAAACMCCTCATTTCCTATCCCTCAGGAAGCTTCTCCCACATCCCAGCTGGCATTCCACAAGCCACAGAGCAGTTTGAGGCTTGGGCATGAGGATAATCTGAGTGCACTGCTGTTATTGCAATGCAGAAACAAGGCTTGGAGGGGTTTCAAACAGGGGATACAAGTGCCACTCTATCTAAATACAGAATAAATACAAGTGCAAGACTCAGATCAGTAACTAAAACAGTCCTGATTTTAAAAGGGTATGTTAGAAAGAGTTGGCAGGTTAAATTTTTGCCTCTTCCCCAATGAACACAGCCATTACATCCATATTTATATTTTGACAAGGTCTCCCAGGGCTGGCCTCCCCTTGTCTTGCCTTCCCTATCAATAAGTTCAGATTTACACGGCAAAGCCAAGCTACACAGTTCCTCCTAAAGTTTGGGAATAAAAGTAAGCTGAAATTGAGCCTCTCTGTCCAAGACAGCAGAGAGTAACTSCTATGAACTTCTTATAATTACCATCCTCAAGTATGCTTCCAGATATTCTGGATCCTTTGTTTATAGGAGATGTGCCACGATCYAGTAGACAGACCATGTTTCAGGGAGTCGGTGGTAATTCCCCACTACTTCCCCCTGAGCAYCCCCCAGTCTGTGAATTGTACAAATTAGGGCATCACTCACTCCCCATTCGACTGAACCATTGTAAACATCAACTGCTCCACAGCAAATGCCAACAAACAGACCTTGCAAGATGCAAATAGATGCCAAACTGCCACCAAAATCACCCCACAGACAAATCCCAATGTTTCCCACAAAGGAAAGCAGGCACTGCTGGCCACTGTGAGAAGCTGCAAACTGAGACACATCCCACAAAACCACCAAGCAAAGCTTCTGTTTTCCAGCCCTGTGTGGTTTAACAGTGCCTCCACATCCTTACCCACTGCTGTGCCACTGCTCAGCAGCTTTTCTCCAGGTTTACTCATTTCACCTTCCTCCCTCCTGTTCCTCCAGCTGAGCCTCTCTGTTATTGCTGCCCCCACAGCCATTTCACTGCTCCTGCTTTGCTGCAAACCCTACAAACAAACAAACAAACAAACAAACAAACAAGCACACCGTGCCCAGGGATGCAGCAGGGTGCATGTTCAGGTCTTTGCATTCCGTGCCCGTTACCCTCCCCTCCCTTCCCATCAGGATGCTCCTGTTCCAGAGCTCAGGCTGCCCTGGGATCACTGCTCCACAGTGCTCAGGAAGGACTGTGAGTATCCAAAATAACCTTTCTGCAGAGGTGTTCCTCTTGGGAGACTCCCTAGGAGAGGCAGGCAGACATAGACACAGCACATTTTATTTTACACAACTCTTTTCCGGAAGGCAATGCCTCAAGTTCCAAATAAATATGACATTTTAAGCAGCTATTTTGCAAACATACTTTTTTTTCCCCCACCCCAGCTAATTTCTAAGCATTGCACAGCTCTGTGAACCAGCAACAAATTAATAAACAGCTCTAGGCCAGTGCTGCGTGTGGGACCCCTCCTTGGGAAGCTTGTGGTGTGCTCCCCGTTAATAACTCACTCACCACCCATGATAATCCACAGACACTGAGCCAGAAAATAAAAGCAAAATTAGCAAAACTCCCTAGGTCAAGGTTATTTTTAGGGGGACAGAATTCCAGCAATAGTCCAGACTAATCTGAGCCTGTTAGCAAGAGCCCAAATCCCCTCCCCAGTAGCTCCAGACACTTGGACTGGTATCGACCAAACAGCCCTCTCCTGCATCRCAGACTGAAATTACCATTCCCTCCCTACAGCTGCAACAGCAGCATCCAGGGGCAGCTCTCTGACAGACAAAGGAGATTAATTCTCATCCTAATGATTTTCACATATAAGACACTTTACACAATTTCTGTATTTACAGCAAACAAAAAATTGGTTTGTGGCGTTGCTTTCKCACTCATTTTCAGGTAATGTGTCATAATAACATCTCGTACATGTTCAGGTTATGCAAAGTATTGTGCCACTGACAAATCATGTAACTATGCACTTGTCTTGGAGGCTGCAGGAAAATGGAAATTAGAGTTTCAGCACTGCAGCATTTGCAGCAGCACAATAAACAAAAACTTTTTCCCTGCTACAGAGCTACACTTCGTGTTCCTAGCAGTGCCTCCTCCAGGTAATTTCTTTTAGGTCTCTCGTTTCCATTAACATTTGTATTTTGAGATGATTTCTACTTGGTACTGGAAGGTGGAATTGCAGCAACCATTTACAGCCCATTTTGTTTTCAGGGGCTGTTCTGTTACAAAGGGCAGCTACGCTGTGTCCATGCCAAGCTTTCCAGAAGTTTCTTATGGTTCCCATTACCATCCATCTGCCCTTAGAGAAATCAAGAAATAGCATTAAAACACTCCCTAAATTTTATATGGGGCACAGCCTTCTCCCCACCTCTCCAACTGAAAGTCTGGAGTAAATGTCAGCTAACAGACATTACTATCCATTCTTCTGCCTTTAATGGGAAAAATAAATTTTGGCAGTCTTTCCCCAGTGTTAAAAGTCTTAGCTACTCCCTGAGGATAGACAGAATCAATGCAAGTAAGATCCATATTTTCTTTCTTGGAACACCACTACTTCCAGCAATTTATTTGACTGACTATGCCTTCTATTACCATGTAAATTGTTTCAGGCTGCAGGAAAAAAAAAGTATTAATCTCCCCTCAGTAAGTCATAAAATAAAGAAATCAATTTCAAGGTCAATTTAGTCTAAATAACACCTGCTGCCCTTTTTGTAACATGCAGACTCCTCTGAAACACTAAGTTGCTGTCTATAAAGGCATCAATACGTGATGTCTCACATAAATCAGGGGGGTGCATGGTACAGTACAGCTTATTTGAAAGTACCAACTGGGGCTGGGAAAAAAGATTCAGAACTGGTCCCTCACCATCACACCTTTTCAACACAAGCACGAGGCTTTGCAGCAGGAAACCAAGCTGAGGGAGCCTGGTGTCCRTAGGGGTCTGGTTCTGCCGGGAGCTTGTACCTCCCAAGGGTTTGGGGACATCCAGGGAGTCTCAGCTCCGCGCTGGGAGCGTTTGGATCCGTGAAGTGTGGGCAGCCTCAAGCAAAAGCTTCAGAGAGGCAGAAAAAGAAAAAAGAAATGGTAGTAACAAGAAGAAATCTTTTCTTCTAGTGGAAAGCAGAATGGAATGGGAAAGACTTGAAAGGAAATAAGGTGATGGTGCTTTTTTCTCGCCCTCTAATCAAGAATTCAGAAACGGGAAACAACTTTAAAAGTTCTCACCTGGTTCCACGGAGGGAAAATTTTTAAGTGGAAATTCATTTCTCTTTTGGTCAAAAATAGTCCAATCTTTCTTTTCAGTACACTTCATGTGCTTCCATTGTAGCACAAGGGTGCATTTGATGGCCCTAAAAGTGCTGTGCATTCCTGCCCTGTTCCACAAAAGTTTGCCTTGAGCTCTGTAACCTTCCTGGGCTGCAACAGGAGAGCTACAAAGCCACGGGACTGGGTGGACTGGCCACTGTGTTTCTCCCCACTGTGGTAGTTTTTYCCATAAGATGAATGCAACTATTTTTCCTTCCCCATGTCCGATTCACAGCAGTGCCAGTGCCTCACTAAATACAAAGTTCCTGACAGGTTTTTTATCTTTCTCTGGGTGTCCCAGCAGAAAACAGCCTGGACAATCAACACCCAAGAGCAGAAGGTCCTGAATGAAGCAAATATTCAGGTATCCTGGAAAGGGGATTCCATATTCTTGTAAGACTGAAAATAAAGCAGTGTCTTGAGAGGGCTGAGAACATAAGGATGCACAAGGCTGAGCAGACAGCAAATTGAAGTCAGTTCAGAGAAAATGGTTGAACATCAGGAACCATTTAAACCACAAACAGATTTTGGCTTCCCTAACAGAGATATAGATATATATGTCACAGCTCTGCTCCAGAATATGGAATCCCCCACAGGTTTCTCCAGGCATACAAAAATGATGCTTCCATGCAAGATGTTACAGCAGCAGAATTCTCTCTAAATCTGGTGGGCAATAGGAGGTGGTGWCCAGGGCCTGCCCATAATTTATTGCATGGCTGAATCTGGAAATTATCGAGGGGTTTCACTTCCTGTTCTGCACAGCAGGAACACATTCCTATTGTACACAGAGAAAAAAATATATCCAACTGTGTCATTCAGAGCAGGGGAGTAAACAACACTATCTCTGTTTCACAATCCTTAATTAGCACTGAAATGTGGATCAAACTTTTTATGTATATAGTCTTTATCTGTACGCAGCTTTATATTTWTGTGGAATTAAAAAATTCACCAAATAATCAAAATATAATTTAATCAACTCTAACATGTGCATATATTTATAAAGCATGATTTCCCTGTGATATTGTACCAGCAAAAAGGAATGCTTCCCTTTTCCAACAAATAACACTCAGTGAATCAAAGGTTACATGGAAACAAATCAGAAAATATGAATTCTCAGAAAAATCTGTCATTTATTGGATATAAGAAAATATTTCATTGTTGAAATCCACAGTCCTGAATCATATTTAATGCAAACTTGTCTGTGAAATCTCACTCTCAYGAGCCAAGGATAATGGCTGAGTGTCAGGAGCTGCCAATATACTGATTCACTGAGTCAAGAAACAAGGGTGAGATTTACTAGAAGTGATAAGCATATTAATGGTGTATCATCTGAAATCACACAAATACTCATTTTGCAGTTGAATGTGTCTAATAGCATGAGATCCCACAGCAGAAAAACAAACAAACAGAAGCCTGACATGGCTGTCCAAGATCTCAAAGGATTAGAAACACCAGGAAAGAGCAACTTTTTAAAAAGGGTTTATTTGTTGAGGTTGAAGAAACGGGAACAAGCACTAACATCAGATGCACAGCAGAAAGAGTAGTGTAAGGCATGTAAGGAACATTTTTAATGGGAAATCGTCTTTTCGATGTGCCAAGCAGAAGCTTAGAAATCCTGAACAACGAAACCCTGTAAAGAATACGGAGAGATGTTTCCCAAAGATGAAGAATGTGAGCAGTGCAAGGAGAAACCTGGAATATTCCTAAAATACACCTGCTCAGCTGAATTGTGAAGCATTTCCTAATCTTCAAACAGCCCCTGAAGCGGGTGAACTATTGCAGGATCTGCTGCGGAATCAAGGTGAAGGAAAAGACAAARCAAGTCGAGAGTTAAATAAATCCTCTCAAACCCCAATCACAAAGGAGAGGGCACAGACGAGCAGGTCTGACACTGCCCACGAGCCCCAGGGCAGCATCACCAGAGCTCTACCAAGGCAGGAGATTCCTGGAACCCACGAGCCACTCGGGGACGTTTGTGTGGGAGAATTAGGAGACAATGAGGAGCAGAATCCGCAGAGCAGTGTCAATCATCASCGGGGGCTCGGGGCTGCAGCAAACATCCCCAGGGATCTGGGAAAATGAGCGCTGCCCCTGGGTACAGGGAATGCTGGTGGTACAGCCCSAACCGCACTTTGTGAGTTCAGATAAGAAATAAAAAGTTTGTGCCTCTGTTGGAAGCTCAGAGGAACCCAGCTGGGCTGCATTTCTACTCCAAACAGCCCTTGGAGAACGTTTCTGATGACTCCTGGTTTTTACCAAGTGAAGGAAAAAGTGCTGAGCTGGAAATCTCACAGGAACGTTCTCCCGTGGCACCCCATCACCAAAACATCCCATCAGGAATTGCTTAATTCATCAACTATCCAACATTTTCATTAATTGGATTTAAAGGCAAAAGATCAGACACAGGATGTATCCATATTATTTGTTCCCCCATGCATGGAAATATTTCTTATGCTACAGAATTTTCAACCAAGGGATTATATTTTAAATTTATTACCTGCCTGATCGCAGAAGCAGGGTACTCTTCGCAGAAGATACTTTCAATGTGATTCTATGGCACCAGTGAGAACGGAGCAATGCACAGATCTGTGCCTCAGGATGTGTCAGTGGCACAGCATTAACATTATACTGTAGCAATACAACACCCACCTTGCATGCTCCTGCCCCAAACTGCTTAGCCAAGTTATGTCCAAGTTTCTAGGACTGAGACTTCAGAAAATAATCAGTATAAGCATCATGATTACGTTACTGGGAACAGTTACATGAGCCCGAAGTTCACTTATTTCGAATTGGTATCTCTTATTACTGTAAAATTAACAAGCATCTACATGGAGTCTTTCAGAAAAAAAGAGCAGAACATGCTTGTTCCAATCTTTGTTGTATTACATGAATATAAATTTCCTCTGTAGGGACTGCTGCTACTCTAATATAACAGAGTCTTGACTCAGCAAATAAATATTTCACTGCTGTGGAAAATTAGCAGCTTTTACAGGCTAAACAGTGCCTGCAGCCCCTCTGCTGTAAAGGCCCTTAGGAAACACAGCTCACTGCTCCTCAGCTSCCAGGTGAACACCCCAGAGCAGCTCTGGCTGGCCAAAGCATCCTCWGAGTTTTCCTCCCTGCTGCTCACAATGGCATGCCATGAATTCTACAGCCATGACTTTTCAATGAGGTCTCATAAAGATGTATATTTGAAATATTACCACATCAAACCTCGTGCTGTGGTATTTGGCAAGGAACCTCCCCTCATCTCCTACTGTGTGCACTGCCCAGGGCCTGGGTAGGTTCCCCAAGAGCATTGTAATCCCATTGCTTTATTCAGAAGAAAATTTAACATATGCACCAGCAGTTATTGGTTAATACAGGTATATAACTATAACACCAGCTCTCTGAATGCCATTTCAATGCACAGCTGCAATTCCAAGGCACCTTCTGCTCTTGCTGGTTTAGCGCAGATTTCTTSTGGCATGCACAGAAAAACTACAGTTAAGTATTTCAATTTCCCTTCTACTACTATTATTCATGTTATTTTTCAGGAAGGTTGATGAGGCCTGAAATAACAGGAGATTTCTTCCTTTTATTGAAGAAATACATATAAATGCAAACAAAAGTGAGGAATCAATTCAAAATCCTAGGATAGCTTTCCAATAAATAAAAGTGAAATGAAAATTCAGTTGCATGCAGCTATTACGAGCTCATATAACTCTCTGCCAAGATAGCACTTTAGCTCCGTGTTTATTTCTGTCAGAATAATGTGAGGAATGCTCTATCAGTTGGAACTGGATTACAATAAATAAGATTCAATTTAAGAATAAATGGCTCGAGTCCCGAGGGCAATTTAAAATTTGTATATTTAAGAAAAATAAATCTATATCTCTCGCGAGAAATAACACCTTGGACAGTAAGTTTATGAAGGGATACAAGCTGTGAAATGATGGAGCTGGTGCTAATGTGCCACAGTACCTGTCAGCTTAAGGGAAACTGCAGTAAAACACAGCAACCACGGAGAACGAAGGCAAACGCTCTGAGCAGGAACTGAAACATGCAGAGAATGGATGCAGCAAGAACAGAAAACCAAGCCAAATCCTTGGTTTGGAGGGAGAACTCCCTCCTCTCTGCCATTGGGTTAAGCCTGTTTCCACGATATGTTATGGAAAGGGGAATAACAGCGGCCAAAGGGGTTCTGCCAGAATTTTCAGTGTCTCTGTAGTGCTTTGAGATATCAGGGCAAAAAATGTGACTGCCTTCAAAACTAAATGAGAACTCCCTCCATGTCCCTCTGGGCTGGACCTGTATCTTCTTCCTGAAGATTCCTCCTCAAGGATGGGAGCGAAACCCAAAGCCATCAGTCGTATCTAAATCGATGATCCATAGACACACTTTGAATTTTGTCACTATTTCAAGACCTCAGATAAATGCCAAGCTTGACTTTTCATATGAAAGCTTTTTCTTGCTAATGACTTGCTTAAAAGAATCCACCTTCTCTAAGCTGCTTGACTGACATTTAATGTATAGAAATGTGTCAACAGCAGCACTTTCAGACCAACAAAACCATGATGGACCTAAATCAGAACTGCAGAACAACGGAGAATGTCTCACACAGACACAAGCCTACTTCACAAGCATTGAATTCTGCTTAACTTGGGTRTCAGTCCAGATTTTTACCAGTGAAAAGGTTCAGAACCAAACTGATCATCTCTTATTCAAATGTGCTCCTTTCCCAGGCAGCAGCCCTTGGCAGCAGCAGTGCCATGGCATGTATGG
The DNA here is from genome assembly GCA_018881555.1 of Amblyornis subalaris. Lineage (NCBI taxonomy): Eukaryota > Metazoa > Chordata > Aves > Passeriformes > Ptilonorhynchidae > Amblyornis > Amblyornis subalaris. The sequence goes on along the minus strand of JACAXG010000057.1, from coordinate 3,349,526 downwards.
AGACATTTCTGACAGTGACAGGGAATCCTTCAGGAATATCAGACCCAGCACCTTGTCTCTGACCTTGGCTTAACCACACTTTGACTGAGGGTGCCCTTAATACAAACCAGGCCACAAAAGAACAGATCAATTTCCACTTGTGGAATTTAGGCTGTTCTCTACAAACTGAATGTGTCCATTTAAAACAAGGGAAGCAAGCCTGTATTTAAGCTTCCTGAAAGTGCTCTACATCCCCTGAGCAGCAGCAACAGGAGCTCTTTGTGATGAGCAGTTTTACTAGAGAGTAGTTCAGCGTGCACAGAAACCTCTGAGCAAGGGACAGAGGGCAGGTGTGCTCTCCTGACGGAAATGCAAATGCAGCCAAACAACCCTCCAGACCAGAGCAATCACAGCACAGGCCTCTCCTTGAGGTCACACAGCAAAGCAGCAGGAACCCTCACAAAGAGKGGAAAACCTGGGAAGAGCTTGGACCCCAGGGACCCCCCCCTTGCCTTTGTGGCAGCCCCAGCCAGCTCATAGCCAAGCCCTGGCCATATTAACAAGGCTCCCAAACACAGACACCTTCCCCCCTCTAAGTCACAACGCTGAATCATGCCCCAAATAAAGCACTGAAATCAAACTTCTCCACAAGCTAAAACTTGCTGCTTGAAGTCACCAAAATGCTTTCATTTATTCATGATGAAACTTTCATCCCTTGCTGCTCCCTGAACTGGGCTGGGAATGAGAACGATTTGGGGCTGTTTGAGTTTCAAGGCATGAGGATGTGCAGACAGAGCTCTGGGTGGCTGTTTGCCAGCACAAAATTGTGTGTGACAGGCGAGAATTCGCTTCTGAAATGGGCATCAAATTCAAGGAAAGATATCTATAGCGCTTTCAAAACAGACAGAATTTCCCTAAAAATAAGCTTTTAGGAGGATTAAACAATTTCTGGCAAAGCTTACAGGACAGAAGAAACATTTCAAATAGTTGCTCCTGGTTTGTAAGAGTGACTTAGCAATTTTCCAACTCTTTATCAAAAACTGGTGAGAGTTTTCACCAATTTCACCTCGTGATGGACTCAGCACCCACACCCAGCTCTAACCTGATGTGGGTTCTGCCCCATCAGTTGCCCATCAGGTTCCATCTTGTGTACCTGGCACAACTGAGCCAGGCTTTTCCTAGGGCTCCAGCACTGCAGTCCTGCAGCACAGCCAGCTCCAGTGCTCCCTGTGCCCACAGGCACTCCAGGATCCAGAGACAAACCTGTCCTCACCGAGTCTGGTTAACCTCTGTCCATCTGCTGCAAGACAAACACCTTCCAGCTTTATGTCCACCATCACACATTCCTCGGAAATGACAAGACTGCCTTCTTTTTGAGAGAAAGTGAGGAAGCATTGATTTCACCAGAGGTGGATTTGCAAATGAAATTATGCAGAGATGTTCATTTCAACGTTTGCTTGGCTTTAACAAGCAAAATTGGATACAGCCAGTGCATTACTGCCAGCACATTGAACATGGAGACAGAGAAGGAAAGGGAAAAACACCAGCCCCCAGCTTACAGCAGCCAGTCTGCACAGAGAGCCGAGCAGCCTCATCCCTGGGCTCATGCACAGCTCTGACAGCCACAACTGGGGCTGCAGGGCCTGCTCCGACAGCGGCAGGATGAGGAGATGCTGGATATTTGCATCCAATAAACACGGGCTGGGCAGTGGACATCCAATAAACTCAGCGTTGGGCGGGACAGCACTGCAGCTGCCAGTCACTGCAGATCCACAGGAAACRGCTAAAATTCCAGCAGTTGTAGCCCGAATGAACGATATTTTGAACCTTCTGCTGCTTGTCCAAACGTCCCCCCACCCACAGGAGGCACATTTCAGCAGGCAGCACCAGCTCCYGGTGTCTTCATCTGTTTCAACTGGCTCCCTGGGTCATTACTGAAGTTGAATTTACATGGGAAGTTACTCTACCTGGGACCTGCTCTGYTAGCTGAGGCTTCCTGATCCTTAAATTAGAGTCGCTGGACTATAAATCAAACGGCACCTAGTCAAAAAAGTCACCATAGCAGTGTCAGAGCTCACTGCTTGGCAGCAGTGCTGGCTGTGCCTGTGAGGGAAGGACACAGTAAAATGGACAYGGAGTCAAAAATTGATGTTCCAAAGAAAACTGTTTTCTTTGTATGTCACGGAGCTTCCATTAACAATACCCAGCTTGTAAATAACATCCCTGCAATAAAGGTTGACTTTTTCTTGCTGCATGCCCAGAGAAAGGGCGGATTTTGGCACATTTCATATTTTGGCCTTCGCTCTTCCAGTCCTCAGGCACTGGAGCATAGGAAGCAATGGAAAAGAGATTATCGACTTAAAGGAGAAGAATCCTGCATGCAGATTRTGGGACTTGATAGCAGAAGCCATAATAGCCCTTTATATTCAGAAAAGAACTGATAAGCACTGCAACTGGGAGCGCCAATGTTCACAGAGCAGCTGCCTGAAGGTGCAAACATGAATTTAAAGCTAAGSCCACGTTACATTTTTGCCCAGCACAGCTACCAAGCTGTGTTTCATCACCCAGGGCTGAGCAGAGAGCAGCTCCATGCCCTCTCGCTGGAGGGAAGGCTGAGCTGGGAGATCAGAACCCTCCCCRCTCTGCCTGCATGCCTGGGGGAAGGAGGGACAGATAAAACCTGCAGAACTGAGTCCCCAGCAGAACAGGACTGACACCAAAACACTGACACCCCAGGGATGCTGCTCCCTATTCCCCCAGGCCCATACAATGCAGAATACTGAGAGCCAAACCTTGCTCAGAGCTSTTCTAGCCTTATTTTTAAGTCCCTAGAGCCTTTTCTCTGCCCTTAATTATGAAATTGAAGATCACTATGAAAATGAAGAAGTCTTTTAGGTTRTTTTTTGATTTACAACTAATAGTTTCAGGGTGAAGACTTGCTGTGTTGTAATGGTGTATCTCAGATTGCTTGAGAACACAACATATACAATTTTACAAAAACTCACAAGAGCAGCAATCCAAGGAAAGTGCTAAGRCATCTATGAACACTGAGGTTTTCCTCCTCATAAATTAGACACAAAATCTCAGGCAAGGCTCAGTCCAAAGGGTCAAACATTGGCTTCACCCTCACTTCATTGCTTCCCCGAATGTTCCTCTTTTTTTAAACAGCAGCACTGCTTAAACCTGGAAACAGTGAGAAGCGCACCTTCCTCCCGGAACATTTTGTGCTTGCATGCCAAGCCGTCCCGTGAATGTGCTTAAGGAGGATTTACAAGTCAATCGGAGCCGTGGCTCCGTCTGACACCCATCAGTCACCCCGTGCTGCCCACAGCCCGGGCAAGCTGCCTGCAAAGCGCCTTGTCAGGCTTTCAGGAGCTGCCCTAACCGCACAGGAACGGGCTCATGGCACTGCCAGGCTGTCACTCTGCATTCATCCACGAAAGGGAATAATTTTCGGGAAAATAATAATAAGCTCTCCTCACAGCACCGACGCTAAATGACCTGAAAAACTTTCCTAAGGGACCGCAGCCATAGAACAAAGTTTCRTTTCATCTTCATAGATCTGACAGCTCAATTTCCCGAGCTCCCAGGGACCTTCGGCAGCGCTGAACGGAGGCAGTAACAAATGTCAGTGTTTACTCTGAGATCTCTTTGTTAAAGCTCTCTGTACTCAGCAGCCCTTAATAACCCTCTTCAGGCACAGGCAGAGCCTGTTCTGCATACAGCAATGACTCAGCAGAGTGTGTCTGTTATACCCAAACAAGGTGGAATCGCGGTGTTAACTAACACCAATAACCACATCCCCTGTTAAGACACTCCCCCTGTCCGTGCTGCTGAGGAAGGCAGCTTGGTTTCCGAGCGCCACAGCCCCCGTGCTTTGCTTTTGCTTTGCCACCTGCAGTCCAGGACCTTCCTCGTGTGTTCTCACGGCTCCCATCTAAAGACGAGGCACTGCAGCCCCGGGGCTGCTGCTGGAAGGGCAGGGCAGGGCTGGGAATGCCACCCCACTGCGGGCATTCCCAGCTTTGGGAGGGTGGAGAGTGGTCAAACCATCCCACTGTGGGCATTCCCAGCTTTGGGAGGGCAGAGAGTGGTCAAAGCATCCCACTGCGGGCATTCCCAGCTTTGGGAGGGCAGAGGGTGCAGACCACCCCCCTGTGGGCATTCCCAGCTTTGGGAGGGCACTGAGTAGTCAAACCACCCCACTGCGGGCATTGCCAGCTCTGGGAGGGCACTGAGTGGTCAAACCACCCCACTGCAGGCATTCCCAGCTTTGGGAGGGCACTGAGTGNTTCCCAGCTTTGGGAGGGCACTGAGTGCTCAAACCACCCCACTGCAGGCATTCCCAGCTTTGGGAGGGCACTGAGTGCTCAAACCACCCCACTGCGGGCATTCCCAGCTCTGGGAGGGCAGTGGGAAGCAGGAGCAGCCGCTGTGAGAGGCAGCAGGGGCTGGAATCTCAGCAGCACCAAGTGCTGATGTGACAGGAGTGTGCTCGCTCTCGAATGGCATATCAGAGTCCCAGAGTCCAGCCCAGGGCAGGCTCCTGATGGAAGAGGCGCTCCAGGACCATCATCACAGAGGTGACCTGCTGAGCGCACACGGGCAGGCTTCAACAAAAGCCACTGCTGCGGCACAAAGCTCACAATTAGCTGTTTTCCTTGTAATTAACTGATCGCCCAAAGTTTTTCAAAAGTCAGCTCTGCGTTGCACACGCTAAGGTGGTTAACATGCAACACGGCTTTCCTGCGTCTAGTTTACAATTGGAGCTTTTCTTTCTTAATTAAATAAAAAGCAAACCTTGGCTTTCCAGTGCAAGACTTGACTGAGCCGACTTSACTTCCATTATTTAGTGAAAACAAGTAACCAGGAAAATATCTGGGGGCTTTACTGCCGTTTAAAACCACGTGTTTGATAAACTGTTTTCCTTTGATAGTGCATTCGGCCAAGAACTKTTTCTGAACACTACAACATTTGAAAAGGGAGAGAAATAGGATCAAAGAAAAGAAAATACAGGGGGGAAAAAAAGAAAATCAGCAATGGAACCAAAATAATAAGACAATTAATTAGCTTCAAAAAGCAAGATATACAACAAGAGTCATTCCATCTAACCCAGTTTTAAAAGCCTTCAGTTATGAAAACTCCACTTTCCYCAAGTCATTTATTCCATTTATTTCTTTTCGAAAGCTTTTCTTAATGCCAGATCTTGATCTCTTTTGCTGCAATTTAAACCCATTACCTTTTGCTCTTTTCCCCATGGATCTGCATTATCATCATTACCTGAGTCTCTGCAGCAACTCTTCGTGCATCTAAAGACTGCCAGTACAGCTTCACAGGTTTTCCTCTTCCTTATCCTAAGAAATCCCTGCTTTTTCAATCTTCACTCATATRCAATAATACAATGAATAAAAGTCAGTATTTTACATAAGTTTGGGCAGACGGTGAATGACAAGAGTTGAAGGTGAGCCAAAATGTGAAAGACCTTGAATTTGTCAACAATTTTTAAAAGCGGYATAGCACCTTCTAATTATTAAACTGTTAATATTCATAGACAAATATACAAATATATTTACAAACATCTTTGCCTTTGTGATATTTTAGCATCGGTGGATCAAACCTTAGAGGATTTCCATACCTATTTATTTCTAACCACAGGCACACCTGGCCAAGCCAGCCCTCAGAACCAGAGAAGTGTTCCCGAGCGCAATGGTCATTCCAAAACTCCCAAAGGYGAGGATTGCTCAGCTCTCAGGAGCTGGGTGTTTCACTCAAGCCTGGAAAGCACCACCACAGATGGCAGCTTCTGGCTCCAGCACCGAACTCCCAGTTGCAGCTCCGTTCWGATGCAGAGTTCTCAGCTGGCCCATAAAACCAGGGACAGCTGTGGAATTCAGAATCCGGTCAGCCTTGCAGATTATAAACTCCCAGTGCAGTTAGCCGCTCTCAKCCCTGCACTTGGAGACCCTGGATGTGTCTTGTAGCCAGGATCTCGGAGCAACAGTGCTTCTCTGAGTGAAGGACGCAGGAGAACACATCTTTCTGCATGTTCCAACGTAAAGCTCCTCGTTCCCACTCCTCTCTCAAACCCTGTTCCCCTCTTGGCAAACAAGCAGTGCTGCGGGGACAGATGGAAAAACACTCACACAGGTGCAGACAGGCTTTATTTGCAGAAATAACTCTCTAAACATAATTAACGACTAATGGCAGCAAAGAGCAAACACATTATTTGTCCTTTTTTTTTTCTTTTTTCTGCTTTGAACCCAGAAATAGCAACCCAGCAGGAGAAATACTCGAGTCAAATGAGCTAATGAGGAGACTATTCCTGCATAATGAGAGGCAGAGGAGTCTGTACCTGCCTTAGCCTGTTCTATTCGTGGCATCTGTGTTACTCTGCTGTTGGGACTCTGCACACACCTGACCTACACCTACCAACACCACCATTCCTAAAGTGTGATCCATGGAGCAGCAGCAGATGTTAAACCCTGGGCTGGCAGCTGCATGACAGAGTTCTTCACCTACTCCTAAAACCCGGTTACCTTTGCAAGGCTGAAGGGATAACCAAAGTCACTGCAGATTTAGAACACAGAAAAGAAATCCATCAACTAAAATGAAATATACTTCAGTTATGGACTGGCTTTTCTAATGAGCTGTCTTTCCATCCCAGCAAAACCAGAGGTGTTCTGTGCTAGAATCAGTGCCTTCTTACAGCTGTTCACTTCCACTCGTGAATGCCAAACATTTTAATTTTATATGCATTAGCAGCACAGTTTGAGAAAAACACAATATCCCCGAAGTTACCCATGCCATAACAAAAAAATTCTTCCGTTGCATAATGAATATTTTTACCTATTTAATCATTAGGTATCTTGATTAATCAAGGAAAATATTTCTTTGGTTGGAACTGAAGACTGAAATTTCTCCCACTCAAGTGCCTTTTGAGCCCCAAGTTCTGGAGTGGAGCTGTCTCAGGAAGCCTGAGCAGCAGCAAAGTCACCTGAAGGCTGGCTGAGCTCCCCCTGGAACAGCAGGGATGCACGGGAATCTGGGATCCAGGAATCTGGGATACAGGAACCCGGGCTCCTCTGTGCTTGGCACGGATACCTGCCTCGGATAATGCAAGCACAAAGGGAACAGACAGCAGGTAGAATAATGAGSTTGGGAAAACAATAGAGAGACTAAATCTGGTAAAAGAAGCATCTGCTAAAGCACAGCAGCTGCCCAGCCACACCGGGAGGGCTGCCAGTGCCACGGCAGAGCTCAGGCCTCACGGGGTACTCACAGATCGTTAAAAGAGAATAATAATGAAAAAAGTTCTCCTGTCTTACAAAWGAAAGAAATGCAAATTAATACACAGTTTCAAGAAATAAAGACGTGAGATTCACTTGAGATATAAATCATTAAATGTGTGGTAAGAGAGAAAGATCTGTAGCTGAAGTAAAGAGGAAAATTCCTAAGCATGGGAAAAGTTTCTTAAAAGGCAGAATTCACAGGCACTTGCTGTGAGACCTGGCTTCRTTACATGGCTCAGGGCCCCCGTGTTACAGTGATCCTCGTATTTCATGTGGATTATCTGTCAGAGAAGTTCAGGCTGTGTGGTGGAAGAAAGAGGCAAACTCCTGACAATGTTACTGCAGATGGAGAGGGGCACGGGGAAGGATGCCTCTTACAGCAAGACGAGTCCACTGGGACCCTGGGAAGGTAAATTAGGTTGGTTTGGAAGACACAGAACTTCACTTTCCAGTTGTACATCTGCTGTGGGACACGAGACAGGCAGGCTGGGACTCGGCTCCTGCAGAACAACCTTCCCTGGAGCCAGGGCTGTGACCAGCAGCATGTGACACACCCAGGACCTGCGGGGACAGTGGCCACAGTCGAAAAACCACTGCTACTGATGGCTAAACTAACCTGCCAGTACCCTGAACTAACAAAGAACAAGAAATTGCTAGCAATTTCTTAGAAATTTTGCAGTAATACAGATCTCCCCACCTTCCTGGATGAAAAGTCTCAGAAAGTTTCATCCCTTAGTTTAACAGTAGCCCTGTCTCATCTTCCATTTTCCTGTATGGGACTTTACCAATTGTGATCTGGAGCACATCACTTATGTCCTCAGAGAATGTGAAGGAACCAATGCCTAAATAATGTGATTACAAGAGCTACACCTGTCTTTTTTTCCCTTTTTGTTAAGGAAATTTTTAGTTTAGCTGATTTTTTTTTTTTTTTATTCCACAACTGCAGGGTGCCATGCTGATGCATGCCAGGCATCATAAACAGATTATTCATTCCTATGCAGCATCAGCTTCTTAAATGSTATATGCAGCTTGCCAGGCTGACAGTCAATGGAGCTCCTTAGGAAATATTAGGTCTTGTAGAAATATTTAGGACATTATAAAATCTTTGTTATTCAGCTACTAATAGTTCCATCAGGACCATTCAATCTATCAGGTACCTAGGTCTTCAGAATTATCATTATTTAACCACACATTAGTGGTTCCTAATGACTATGAAGATGCTGAGTAGGCTCTTATGGCATATTGATATGCACAGGAAAATGCATGCAAATATGTGTGTATTTACCTATTCGGATTGTTGATGGCTTGCAGAGTTAAAAGACCACTTAATCTGTTTCCCAAAATAAACAAAATTGTATAATCAGGGCACGTTCAAGAGTAACCACTTTAAATGGGCACATTAAGTAYATTTGTTTCCACTGCCTCAAAATCCTTTGCTAAATATGAGCAGTACTTTTATAAATAGSCAAAAGCTATAATTCCTCTTCCTTTGCCATAGCCTACAACAGGACACAAAATTCCTTCTGTCCCACAACCACTTAGGACATCAACTCTGTTTTTACAGCTATTTGGGCAGTTTGGTTGCAGCTGACCAGGGGGAGCACACAGACAATCCAGACAGAAGCAATTGCTGCCTGTCCCGAGCACAAATAAATCAAGCCAGAAGAAATGACAAGTTCCCTCGGATTAAAAGCAAACTACAGCTTTACTCCATTCCCAAAGTGATGGAATAAAACATATCCTAAAATAAAGAGAGGGTGAAAAAATGAAAGCCAAAAGAACAGCGTATTTTCCCCTGGCGTGTGATCCATGCCAAGCACAGGCACAGGAAGCTCCTGAAGAGCTCTCAGGAAGACAAAGCTGGAGCTGATCAGGAATCTCACAGTCTGCCATCAAATGGTTGTTTCAGTTCCAGTGTAGTGAGCACACAGTTTTAGGGAGAGGTGTAGGAAAAGGTCRATAACACCAAAAAATAATCACCTAATGGACAGTAATTTGTATATCAGGAAAATCCTCTTTCCAGTCATGTTCCCAAGTCAATAATTGTCCAACTCTTCCCAAAGTCAGAAGGCAGAGGTTCAGTCTGTGTTTGGAACAGATGGAAATGCCAATTATTCGCCTACAATGACAAGTGCTGTACAGATAGGCCACAAAATCAGAGCAATGCCCATTTTTCCTAGTTTTGCCATGAACCATAAATCACTCTCTAGTCTGACCTCCTGTTGWAATACCATTTTATAAGGTGCTTAGTAGACATAAATATTGAATATATAAAATACTGTATATGTGGAGAATATTAGATATAATATATAAATTTATAGCTGTGGTTAATTACATAATATGTATTCGAGATTTACACAAATACATTTTTCTATAATTGCATATTCTTTATATGGTAATAGAGACTATAACTATATAATACAGGATATAATTATATACAATAGAGAACAAAACTCCAGGTCCAGGGTTTGTTCAAATGGAAAATTGAAAAACCTTTACACAGCTTCCTTTCRCTTTTTGCCCAGAAGGAACTCTCAGTGAAGGTGTCCTTTCCAACCAGATCTGATTGGAACTCACTACACTGTATCACCACTGAAAACACCTCGAAACTGCTGAAAGATCCTGTAGGCAAATTGTATACACTTTGTGTGGCACAATCATCCAGATTTAACTGTGCTCACAAATCACTCTCACAAAAATCCCAGCCTGTAACTGAAAACAGATATATAAAGTTTAGTAAATGAAAGGATTTGGCACTCGGGTGATGAACAAAGACATCAGGAGGACGCATGAAACTTCTAGCACTCAGGCTCCTGCTTATTGATGGGTGAAGCTAGAGAGGCCCCGCAGCAGAATTATCCCTCTATGATCTCAATCTGTTTGCCATTGATTTTTCTTACACAGCAGTAAGTTTTGATTAACTTTAGTAACAGCAATGACTACTTCAAAATGCCCCGAATTGATCAGACATAAGGATTTCCTGTTAAGTACAAATTAAAAAAATATTTCTTCCAATATCACAATTAAGAAATGCCTCTCTCTTTGCAGTGTTTTCATCTATACTTTTGCAGTGCTCCACTGGCCATTTTGATGACTTGGAAGGTCATTGGGACATCTCCCAAAGAGGGGAGCTAATCCCAGGAAAAAGTTTTTCCAGGTTGAATCCTTTRGTGACTGCACAGCTCAACCTGTTAAATGTACCAGAAGATACCAGACTGACGAGAACTGAAAATATAAAATACTTGCAATAACCCAATACACCAAAGTAAACACACCCACACTCGTAAGCAAAGCTTCAGAAATAAAAGCTGCCAAAGCAGGCAATAGAACAATTCAGTGTTGTGTTATTGCACCAGATAACCATCTCCAAAGRCTATTTTGTCAGGGCTGATATGGATCTGAGTTTGGCTTCTAGAATTGCCTACTGCTTTCACTTACCTCCTTCTTCATAAATTCTCCACAACGGAAGCAAATGGACTCTCTCCTACAACTTCACACCTTGTAAAGGGAGCAAAGAACAAAGAGCAGGTTTGTKTTCCTCGAGGTTTTGCTGACACCCTTTGAAAGCTGCAGTTGTGGGAGAACAGTTCTCTTCCACTCATCAGGTGTGGATTAAAGCTGACAGCGCAACCCCCCCAGATCATCAGCTCACTGTGGCTGCTCGAGTCATTGACTGCTCCTGAGGTCTGTACAGCTGAGACCACCACACAGGCTCTTCCAAAGGCAAATTTTACATCTGCGTTCCTGTACTCTGGCAGGAAAGCAATACAAAAGCTGGATGTCAGCTCCATGCAGTTCGAGGACAGCTTCCAAAACACCTTCACTTTTCACAAAAGCTCTCTAAAAGTGCATTTTCCTCCTCCAGCTTGCTGGGAAGCACGAGTTTGTGGGGTTTTTTTTTCCAGGCACACTTGTTCAACGATAATCTGCTGCTACATTCCAGACCAGTGTAACTTACAATTTCCTGTATCTCCTCAGCATTTCATATTTTAAAGCCTTACGATCTCTCTTCCACAATGTTATCTAAAAATAACACCATCAGGCTGGCGTACAAGCCCACCGCAGGAATTTCACACCATGGCAGAGCAGCCAACGGGGAATCTCCCACGGGGATGCTCTCTGGGTAGTGAATGATGTGGATCTGGAGAGAAATATTGTGGAATCGATGCTAGAGATCGATCACTTAAAAGAAACACAGTCAGCTGGGACAGCATCTTTTCCAGGGCAGAAAGCAACTCTGCTGGAAAACCACTTTGTGCACAATGTACATTCRTATGCAGAAGTTCATTTATAATATATCTCAGGAGATGCTGCAGCTCACACGCAGTTATTTAAACAGTTTGGGGACTTTGCAAGAGAGATTTACTCTCACTCTCCACACATTTTATTATGGAAGGTTTATCATCAATATTAAACTTTAATTCCCCCAAAGCAGTGCATTAATACATTCATAAGCTTTAATACCTAGAGCTTTGTGCCCACCTTCATCATATATTGAGCACAACTGTCAAACAGCAGTTCCATGCTTTCCTGTCCTCCTTTTTCATTTTAAAAGGATTTCAGAAATATTTCAAAAGCACAGAGTCATTTTGATGCACTACATTTTGCCTAATTTTAAATGTCTGCCATGCAGAAAATTGAGTTTTATGGTTTTCAGAGTAAAAACAAAGACTGCAGACCCCCAGCTCTCACAGCTCATTCTTTTCCAGCAATTTTGCTAATCACATGTGGACCTTTWGGTACATTTATTATTTATTGCTTGCCCCTAAACCCTGCTCTCAAGTTCACCCGTAATCATTTGGGTTTTACGCCCTTTCATTATTTAAAAGTCATCCATTGCTTTGTGTAATAAACTTGACATTGGGAGTCATTTTCCATTAAAGATCAGTCCACTTTTCCAAATACTGTAACTACTTCCAGCAGGCCAATGCCTGTCCTGAGAGTGGCCTGTGCTTCCCATCCATTCTCAGGGATTGGGAAGAGAAAATCYTTTGTCTTATTAAGCAGCTCATTAGCACAATGGCACAGTATAACATTTTTCCTTCTGTGCTCTGAGCGGAGAGGAAGCAGCACCCAAGAACCCTGATTACACACAACACCGAAGGGGCAAGGAAGGACATGAAAAATAAAAGAGGAAAATAATTTAATTACAGTGAAAGAAAGCAAACAGCAGACTTATTAAGGGGGGGAAAATAAAAGTACTTCCAAAGGCATTCTCATTTGTCAGAATTGCTGCTGCTCTTTCCTGACACCACGGCACACACAGGGAAAGAAGGGGGAATTCAGGGATCATCAGCAGAGCTTTAAAATTGGCTTTTAGTATCTGAGACATTACACGCCAAGAACCAACACAGCCACAAGACCCCCCCAACTGTCTGGGAGTGAAACCTTGATTCAATCTGTAATTTAATTTGGCTTCTGCTGCCTGTAATTGCTGCCATCCCCAAGAACAGCTAGCAGGCACCAAGACAGAACACACACTTAGGACAGCGGCAGGGAGGGCTTTAATTAATTTTTAAAATCGTTGTATTTTATTTGGCTTTTGCTGCCATCTACAGTAATCATCACAAATCTGCACAAGGACCACGTACAGCACGGAGAGCAACAAAATAAACCTGCAGCACAGCACTGAGCTGGGCTGGAAAGGCACCAGGGGACTCCCACTGTCGCTGCAAGATCTAATAAACCTTCTCTGTAGATAAACTTTCTGACTCAGTTGGGGCCCAAAAATTCATTTCCAGCTATTTGTCAGCTCCRTAAATGAATTAACTCATGCACACAGACACCAGCACAGGCTTCCTCATCTGTGTGGATCAACGAGGCAGCAGTGCTGGTGCAAACTGAGCAAAGTTTGAATTTCCCTGTAGGACACTGTCACATGGGCACTGACTGGCTCAATTCAGAGTCTCATTTTTCCRCATGGCCACATCAGGAAAATATGGACACCATAAGGAATCCATTTGTTAATCTGCTCCCAAAGAGCCTTGTGTAATGAGAATATTTGTCACTTGTTATCCTAATTAATGTAATTTTTTACGTTGCAGGTAATACCAAGTAATCCTGCACTTCTTCAGAAACCTGTACATGTAAGAAGATGTTGCAGGATGAAACAAAAAAACTCTAAACAAGAATGCAGCATCTGTTTTAACATTAAAATGAACTTACAATTAAGCAATTTGAAGGCATCACACCTTAGACCCAGCCTACATTTTCAGTAAATGCACAATTTCCAGTTCCCTGGGGCTTATCAGTGGTCCCACTGTGATTTTCACCTCAGCTTTGTCGGTGCTGTATGGCAGCCTCTGAACCAGCCCAAACCCTAAACTTTAATTTCTAAACAGATTGAGTCAAATCTTTTTTTTTTTTTGTAATTTTTCTTTTGGGGAATTCCTTCTCCAGCAATTTGCAGACTCCTGCTGCCTTCTGCATCGTGACACTTCCTTGTCAGTCTGGATATGAGCCTTTAGTGGGTCTCTGAGGGGTAACACACTGAAATAACTACATTTGCAGCTGCACAGTCCGTTCAGAGAYGGGCTCCGAGGCAACTTTACACCATCCTTACTCCCGTGAGCAGGACCAGGCTCAAACTCAGAGTTATCCCAGCAGTGGAGAGCACGATTATCACCCTGTCAGAGCTGTCTAGTGAGGATCTTTGAAATCCGGTGTTCTCAGATGAACCTTAAAAAAAAGGTACCCAAGGCAAGACGCTACTGGAAAACCAATTTTCTTCACTTTCTCAACTCTATGGCAAAGATTCAATCTTATCTAGGACAAGCGCAGAAAATATTTCTGAGTGTTCAACAAAGCCAGCTTCGCTTCTTTTTAGTCATTATTTTTCATAACTCTGCGTGAGGTACTTAATTATTAGGTATTTTTARAAGGATGAACAGCAAAATATTTGTTGATTTAAACTTCTGCAATAACACAATCAAACTGCAAAAGATGCAGCATTTCAGCTGGACTGTGAAACCTAGTTTAAGCCATAACAAAATCTTCTGAAAATCAGCAAAAACCCATGTCAAAGCAAAYAGGGGACTGTTAACTATATGAGGTTATGAGCAAAATGGAACTTAGACTGGTTTTGCAGTRTTTTTTCTCTCTTTTTGATTGCTAGAGACCACAGCAACATCAGGTATAGCTTCTCCTACTGCTGATGCTGCAGCACATGAGGTGTGGATTCCTTCCCACTCCAGATCATCCCTTCCCCAGCACACTGCACTAACTCATGGCAGGAGAGGTGTTCCCACCACTGTCAAACCCCACAACAGCTCCAGAGAGTTCCATTTTTACCTCTCCCCCTTCCAGCAATCACCAAATTGCCTTCAGCAAGCTGTTAACAAAGGTCCTTGCACGCCAGTAACCAGAGATATTACAAWTATTAAAAGAGCTCCATGATCTGTTTTCCCTTCTATTTAAATAAGACCTAAAGCCAATTAAGAGAAAATAAACCTGAAAAGAGAGTAACATATAACAGTCTCAAAAAGTACCTGGTCTGGGGATTAAAAAAGTGAATCTTACCTGTACAAAAAGCCATCAAATTAGTTCCTTTGGGATTAGGATTATGCCCAACACTTCTCCTTTGCATAAAACATGCACTCTGAATTTTTTGCACAACTGCTGGAAATCAAATAATCTCAGAGCTGACCCCGGAGTGCTCTTCCCTACTCGCTGTGGATGTGGCATCCATGAGGATGCAGGCTGCCCTTCAGCCAAGGAAACAGCTTGCTCCAGTTCAGACATGAAACCTTCTAACCCAGAAGACAAGCTTTCCTCAAATAAGCTTCTTACAAGTTGTGAGGGGTTTTCTTGTTTTTTTAATTCAGTGTTTTATTAATAGAGCTGAAATCTGCAGGCTAAAAAAAMCACGCAATAAACCTAACAAAGTTGTTTGCAGTTTTGCCTCTGCATATTTAAGGTTATTTATCTATTATTTAAGAGTCCCATCAATAAAACGCTACATGAACCATGGYAAAAAAGCTTCAAACCTAAAAAAAACATGTTTACACTGTACAACACTTGTTAGAAGTCAGCCTATGAACACAGTGGGAAAAATCTCACCAAATTGGGTTTGAAAACCAGCATGAATCGTTTCAGAAAACCACTGAATGCACCTGCAGYCAGGCAAAACTTCTGTCCAAACCATGTTTCTAAACACTCTCATCATTCTGTATGGCTAACTATTTCCCAAATAAAAAATGATTATTAAATATCAAGTGAGAAAGTGGCATGCAAAGTGCAATTGCTTACAGTTTTAATAACAGAATTATTTTCATAGCATTACTACACAATTGCAGACATAACTTATTTGTTCACAGGGTACTGGATATCCAAAGAATTGCTAATAGGCAATGAAGGGTAGGAAATGATAAAATCTGTGGCTGCAGCCTTTTACTGCAGACCAAATAAGTAATAGAGGATATTTGCAGTTTGGGTGTGCTGCAATTAAAGCCACCACTATAAATTTATGACATATTCAAGAGTTGCAAGCTCTCAGTGTATTCACATGTACACCAAACTCAAACATTAATACCATAAATATATATTTCTATTGAAATTACTAAAATTATTTTATTTCTTGGAAACATATCYGAAAATGCTCAAATACAGAAGGTGGTGAGAAAGAAGACTGACTCTTGTAAAGTGCCACTCTGGTGCTTGGAAAGTCTAATTAATTACCAATTCTGTCRCCAATTCCCACCACAGCGAGTTAAGTCAGTTCACCCATTTTAGCTTCCATTTGTAGAACAGGAATAATGCTTTACCCTACTTTTCCTCAGGCATCATTTATGATGAACTCCCTGAAAGAACTCTTTTTTGGAGGCCTTTATAGACTGTTCACTGCAATAGACTTGCTGCCTTTTCAAATTAAAACCATGACCAGCGCCTACTTCACGTTGCTTTGCTGCAGCAGCAGCTCGTGGAGCTGCTTTTCTTCACAAGCAGCTGACAAAAAGCCTCATAGCTGGGCATCTCAAAGAACTCTCCAAAGTGCTGCAAATACCACGATTTTAACAGGCTGAATATTTTCATGCAACCCCGGAGTGAAGAATAGAGATACAAGGAGAGAAAATATCTCAAAGGGAAACGTCGCTTGCAAATCTTTTGTGACTCCACATCAAACTAAGCTCGCATTAAAATTAAAAACCAGTTAAAATAAAACTTTGCTGAGATTAAATGACAAGAAATGGGCTGCGTTCTACATCTGATAAATGTTGGAATCTGATTTCAGGGACACCCTCTGAGGTCCAGGAAAGCTGTGCCAGGCACAGCCACACACACAGGGAACAACTGGGCCTGGGTGTTACCAAACAAGTGATCCCTAAAATGTATAAATAGTTCAAAGTTTTGACAACTGATGATGTTTTGTGGAGTGATCCTCAGGTACCTCAACATTKCTTTATTCAATGCCAACTTTCTAACCTAACAARCTGCTYAGAGAGATTATTTCCCAATTTTGGTGACATGGAGAGGTTTTCAGTGATTACATTTAAGATGCACCGAGACCAAAAAWGTCACTGCAACAATCCTGAACGAGTTAAAAACCAACCAGACAGAAAGATACAAAACAGTCAATTATCTACTTATTAAATGAGGTGCACAGAAACTATGAGTGTTCCATGCTTAAGGGGTCAGTTCTGCACCCCCCAGGGGATGTTTCAGGTGCAGAGCAGCCCCTGCTGAGCAGTGCCCACCTCACACCTTCAATACTGTCCAAATACTGCCCAGAACTGAAGCTCTACAAACAGAATTGCTGAATTGCAACAGTCCTGATATAAACGATTTATTGTGCCAGCCTGACAGTTTTATCAGAACTTATCTGATCGGTTTTTCTGCAACTTGTCATTCATGAGAAACCTTCAATAATGCAAGAAAACACTTTGGTGATCATTTGACTGGCTTAACCTGACTGCCAAGTATTTTAAAAACGAACTTTTCGACTTCCCACTGATCTGGATCAACTGAGGACAGCTGAGCTTTGGTGTACAGAAGTCTCCACCTGTTTTTTGGCCTTCCCAGGTGACACTGAGGGACCTCAAGAGTTGTTTTATTTAAGGTACACCAAGAATAAGAACAGTGCATGCTCTCTGCTTCTCTGCCTACACAGAATTGGAGAATATCTGGACAAAACAGTTATTTTGGGGGACTTGAGCTACATTCGAGGTATCCCAATTTCAGAATCAAATGGCTCATTTTATAAAGAATAAGATGATTTATAGCAATCCAAGTTAAAAAACTCAGGGCATCCAAAAATCATCAGAAGCCTTGAACGGCTCCAAAAGTGCCTCTGGTCATGGTGGGAATAAAAACTGGCAGAACCACTCCAGGAATGCTTCTTAACTGGGTTTGGAGGGTGAGGTGGGGCAGGGGATTTCTTTGTTACAGAAATGTTCTCTCTCACTTGTCATGGCCATGATTAACACCATTAATTGGAGCCAGAAGAACTGCTGATAGCAAAATCAAACTCACAGCTTCCAAAGTTCAAACCCTTCTCTTTATTCCCTGTGGGTTTTCTTATAAAGTAGCAATTCCTGCTGAAACCAAACATCAGTGCTGAGAATTCCCATTCTGTGCACACCCCGTAAGCCACGGAGCATTGCTGCAGCTGCAACCTCCAGCCATAAATGTGCTGAACACTTTAGATTTAAAATAATGTGAGAATAACAGCCATCCTGAGCAGACACTGCTTGATCCCGAAATACAGGGGGGGTGGAATTGACGAGTGGCACATTTTATCTTGGTTGACAAATGCTCCCAAACAGCTGCAGCTCCGTGCTGAGTGCAGTGCTCGGGGAAAGCAGGGAGAACACAGGAATCCTTCAGCCATTCCCGTTATTCCCTAGGAAATCAGACAGGACGTGTGTCAGAGTGCCTGTTCCCACACCCGGCAGGGCAGATGGTTTGGGGAATTTGAACCCATCACCAGCAGCATTAAATCTCAAACACGGACAAACAGCAAGTGGCTGCACCGTATTTGGGGAAAAACATGTATTTCGGACAAAGCACATAATTATCTATACAGCAGGCCCAAAGCAATTATTGCAAACTTCCAATGGTAATGTTCCTGACTGAACAGAATTTAAATAGGTGTACAAGATGTGAGAAATACTTCAGTTATGTGTACAATGGGCTTYTCCTTGTGTCACCACGTTCAAAATGACCCCCTTGTCCAGAAGCAGAGTTTCCACACCTTCCACGGGATTTAGGCTGGACCTAGGTCAGACTGGTGACCAAACCAGCATTCCCTAAGAACTTTTCAGCACTCAGGAGCTCCCACTGAGCTTCAGGCTTTGGCCTTAAAGGAAAAATAACCCTAAAGGTACGACAGCAGTTATGAGAATGGCCTGAAGCAGCACAGCTGGAGGCAGCACAGAAAACCGTTAGGGAAGAACGACTTATGGATAATAAAAYAAGGTAAATAATTGATGTAAATCGTGGAAGTAAAGAGGTGAGCAGAAGGGTTGAGAGAGAGAAAATTGTTCCTAACAAGACAAAGGAATTGGACTCACAAGGAACCCCAAAGCGCAGGCAGGACTAAAATGAAGAGAAAAGGCAACAGAGGCATCTCCGTTTCCACGAACAGCCAAAATTTTCTGTCAAATTCCTTCAAAGTTGCCTGCAGACCACCCTTGGGTACATCCCTCGTGTACAGGAGTCTGTAACCTGCCTCTTGTYTCTGCAGGCCCTGCTGTGTGACAAATGCCATCCTAAAGGCATSCCACGGTGACAAACAGGACAGACATTGATTGAACCACGGGCAAATCAGAGCCTCTTTTATCCTGACTCAAATTAAGGCTTAAAAATAACTTCTGGAAGAGTACAACCCCACACAGGTGTGTCAGCCACRAGCGAGAGGCCAAGTGATGAGTGCAAGGGCAAGCCCAGCTTCCCCYGGGGACCAGGATGGGAAAGGACCGTGGCTGAAGGTGGTTTGTTCCCAGCTGCACCCTGAGCTGGGGCTGTCCCTGGGCAGGTGACAGGCCACCAAAYCCGGCCAGGGCACAAGGATGTCCATCTGCACCTGCACCAGCAATTGCTTCCCAGCTTTTACTGCGAGGCGACCACCAGAGCCACACCCAAAGCAGAAGGTGCTGATGGGTACTGCACTCTCACACTGCAAACAACTGAATTAGCTCCAACATCACACAGAAAATTCCTGCTTTTACCTCGGTTGGAAAAAGATGATGCACAACAGGCCCGTGATTAACTTTTCCATTTCAGATGCAACACCTTGAATCAGAAAGCTTGTCTGATGCTGCTGAGAGCAGGGAGACAGCAATTTCCCCTCCTGTATCATGCCCTGACAATGAGCTGACACTATTTTAAAAGCACTGAGCAATTTGAGAGGTTTCCAGATAGCAGAGTTTTAAATGCACTTTCTGAGCTGAGATGTGCTCAGCTTTTGCACTCCCTTGGGGAAAAAAAACAACCAAACCAGAMAATGATTACTCCCTGTATAATTACAAATGTGCTCATCTGAGGGAAGGGTTAAGGCCACGTGCTGGGAGCTGCAGAAGTGTCAGTCATAGAGCATTAAATGATCATATGGACAGAGCACGCTTTTAGGTGTGTTTTGCAAGTAAATCTGGCTACAAAGCACAGGCAGGAAGTGTCTCATTCCTCTCCAGCTGCAGCGTGGGGAGCAGGGAGAGCTGCTCCAGTGATTCCTCACACCACAGTTCATTACAAGCAAAAGCCAACACAGTTAATAAAAGATTAGGAACAGTTACAAGGGCATTCCACAGGAAATAAGAGCCATTTGATAGCTATAGCTGCCTCATCACACTGGTCCATATCCACTCCCTAGCCTGCTCTTCCATGTACTCTTTGCTCCCAGCAGCTACCAATGAGAATGGTGATGAATTTCATTTTTGTAGCAGCAGCAAAAATCCGAGTTCAACGCAAATAGAGGGAGGGGAAAATGGGAGATAAAGAGTGGAAAAATAGCAAAAATATTGTAATTACACTCTCCAGTAGCATTGCATCTTACATTAGGAGGGAGCCCAGATGGGAAGAAAAGTTTTGAAGCATTAAACAGCTGGATCAGACACGTTGCTGTGTCCACTGTGAGCCAAAGCTCACAGGAAAGACAAATTCATCTCTGCAAATAGATCCTGTCATTCACATCCTGCACTCTCATCGCATTTACCTGTCATGGGTGTGCATGACAAACACCCCAGCAATATCCATCACTGCCAAGACAAAAACTGAGATAAAAATCTTCCAATGTCCCTTTCACCTGAGAGACATTGGGGGTTGAAATTATGTTTATGGACTCTGCTTCTGCTTCCTCCCTGCCCGAGGCTGTGGGTGCTGCTGCAGGAACAAGGACAGGACACAGCTCCCCTGTGCTGCAGGTGGGAGCTTGTGCTTGAGCTGTGATGCTCAAATGAGAACTCGGCAAGCTCCACTCACCTGAGCTACTCCCTCAGCCCAAAGCGTGGCCAGGAAGGCAGGCAGCCCAGCACAAACCATCTCACTGCTGAAACTCTTCTGCTTGCTGTAACTGATCATTCCTGCTTGGAATTTACAATAAACTCAGTTTGGCATTGTGGACAACACCACACTGGGAGTAGTAGCTGTTACACCAGAGAGCAGATATGTTGTTTATATATTGTAGCTGTATTGTTTATATGTTGCTTGCTTTTAGCCTTACCCAAAATACTTTGGAAAAGTCAATTAAAATTAGCAAGAACTTATTAAAGGCAGAGACACACACCTGTAGTGTCAACACAGCCTTTGCAATGCACGTTTTTCCTAAGAAAATCTGATGGCCAAGTGTTCAAAATTATTGCTTCCCAGGAGACTCTAATGTTTGCAGCCTTTGAATCCTCCAGACATCACGAGTAGAATGGCAACTCCTCCTCAGCACAGCTTGATTGTCCCAAAGGGATTGGGAAGCGAGCCTGGCATCAGCCATCAGTCAGCATCCCACGTTCCAGCTGCTCCCAAGGGTGCAGGAGAAGGGTGGGAGGCAGGGAGGACTCAAACAGCCACGTGCATTCTTAGAAAAAGAGAGGTATTTCCTTAGTGCCCCAGTCTGAGCCATGAACCAGAGGTTAAATGACCTTTCTGATAAACCATAAATTTATGATGAGTTGTGATAATGCTGCCATGCCAAATCTCACTCTCCAGCCTCACACAGCCCTGCCAAGGGAAAGGTGTTTGCTCCACCCTGGGCCTGCAGCACACGGACAGGGTCCTCCCAGCTGGGCAATTCCAGCCAGGAGCTGTGGAGTGAAGCAGCTGGAAGATACCAGCAATGCCAACGTTAGGATCATTCCCTCTCAGCTGGGCAAAAATTTCCTCTTTGAGCTAACACCACTTTATTTGGAAGGGAAACTGCCTTGCAGAGATTTTATAAAGGTCCAATTTTGTTTGGAATATTCCTTAACATTTTCCTATTGTAACCGAACAGATGCAATTCCTTCCTGGAGTATCACAATCGTGTACAAACAATGGCATTTTCAATCACACATTAATTGACTACTAAAGGAAAGAAATGCTTCTTTTTGCAGTGATCTTTCATTGTGACATCCTCATGGATGGAAACCTGTGGCTCCCAGAACTGCTGGACAATTAGTGAGAATTAACAATAATCCATGCACACCTTGTTACTGCAGCCATGGATGAAGTGGTGAACTAACAGGGAGTGCCTCCCAGAGCCAGAGCTGCAAGCTGCTGTTTGAAACAACTCTGCTGGTAAAGTGGGTTTTGAACATACATTTCATTATCACAAAGGGCTCCTTTGTGATTCCCTGGGAATCATCTCACCCAGAGCCCCCTCAGTTTAATTTCTGTGTCTATTTGGGTCTTCGGGAGGCTGCAAGTAAATGTTTCTGCTCGTGCAGAGTACATGGATTTGCTTCCTGAGATCTGCCTTCTGAACCTTTTAGGATTTCATCTTAAATTCACATCTCCAGAAGGATCTGAGCAGCTCTAGAATTACTAACTTGGTATTTAATTTATGCTCCCATATTATATCACTAATCACTGGGGTCAAACCCTTAATTTCTCCAAATGTGCTCAGGCATGTTCCCACACACTTCCAGTGTGAACAAGAAGTAGAATTGTCTAAAATAGCCAAGTGCCTTTTTAAACCTACTAAAATTTAGGGATACTCAGGCTCCTACATGCACTTGGATCTTTGGAAAATCTTAACACAAATTAAAAAATCTACTAATGACTTGGAGCCTGGCCCTGCAGTCCCAGTACAGTAAAGCTCTTATGCTAATTCAGTGAAAACTGTACCAAAGATTGCAGAAAAAGGTTTTTATACGAAAGAAGAGTCCCAGAATTATTCCACAGCTGCAACAGCCAGGAGAGGAACAACCAAGGTCCAAACCAGACCAAAATGGAACCTTGGCCACGCAGTCCTTCTGTGGCTCAGTGCATTTAATGCTGGTCATCTGCAAATACTCCCTTTCCTCTTGTTTCTGGGCCCCCATTTCCCACTCTGCAAGTTCTGTTCCACACCAGTATCTGCAAACTTTCAGACTGTCTCTTGCCACGTCGAGCAACCTCTAATCAGCGTGACATGAACTCGGAGAGGTAGGACAGGTTTAAAACTTACTTTTGGAATCAGAATTGGTTTCTACAGGCCATTTTTTACATCAGTTGTCAGCACTTAGATGCCACAAAAGCTTTCAGCATGAGTAAGCAATGCCATTTAGAAAATCCATTTACTTTGTCTGCACCAGCAGCCGTCCTTCATCCTATTTTGTGAACATTTTAGGGAACAAATTTTACTTACAGGGGAACAACCACAGAGAGCAAATAGTGAGTTAATACCCTCAAGCCTGCCTAGAAGTAGAAATATATTCTAGATAGGTGGGATAACACACAACTGAATAGCCAGAGCTGAGGCACAGAGGCTTTTATCCAGAGATGGATCCAACCACAACTTCCACCAGATTAAGCTCACGCACTTCATCTGTGCAAATATGAGGATATTGCCTCAGTTATTATCAATGCCATAATTTAACTGATACATTTGGATCTACTTCCCACCACTCCCCCAACACCAGAGGTGGTTCTTTTAGACTTCCTAATCCTGCAAGCTTTCTGCTCTCCCCTAATCTGACACTCCCAAATCAAAAGTCACTCCAGCAGCTTTGAGGTTCTCTCTCAATAGTGATTTAGTTCAGGAGACAGAAAGGCTTTTTTTGCTTCTATTTTTACAGGCATCCATGGAAACTAAAGTCTCATTARAGTTTTAGTCATTTTTGATAGTTCGATGGCAGAATATTACATGAATACTACTCTCAGTAAAATTACCAATCAAGAGCGATAATATTGCTAAATTTATCAATAAAAATACAACAAAAAACCCCACTAATTGGTCTGTGTTATTTCTTACACAAAGAGGTGCCATTTTCTTCAGTTCCATCTACTGCTTTTGAGATACTATGTTCATAACCAACTCAACTTTAGGAACCAACCTACCAGCCCCCTCTCCTTTCACCTGCGTATTTTGTTTCTATTATTCCCTTCTAACTCCTATCTGAACTCTCAGTCATCCCTTTCTTCATGTTTTTCTTCTCTACTCTTCCACATTCCATAAATCAGGGAAGGAAAACCTTCTCACAGAGCACTGCAGCACACGAAAAACGAGGAAGGAGCAGCAGGAATGTCGCAGCCCCTCCATGGACACTCGCTCAGGGCAGTGACACTCGCTCGGTCGGAAGGTGCAGCAACCAACCTCAAAGCACAGGCAGATACTGCACGGCCAAGCCAACACAGCCCTCTGGGTCCTGCTGGTGGCACACCGGGCACCGTGCAGTGTCCCCCTGTCCCGGGAGTGGCTCTGTTCAGTGTCCCCCTCTCCCAGGGGGTGGCCCTGTGCCTCTGTCCTCCTGTCCCGAGGGTGGCCCTGTGTGCCGTGCACCCCTACGCCGGGGATGAACCTGTGCCAGTGTCCCCCTGTCCTGGTGGTGGCAGTCAGGTCGCTTTGTGCCGTGTCCCCCTGTCCCTTGGGCTGGCCCCCTGCCAGTGTCCCCCTGTCCCGGGGGTGGCCCTCTGCCAGTGTCCCCCTGTCCTGGTGGTGGCAGTCAGGTCGCTTTGTGCCGTGTCCCCCTGTCCCTTGGGCTGGCCCCCTGCCAGTGTGCCCCTGTCCCGGGGGTGGCCCTCTGCCAGTGTCCCCCTGTCCTGGTGGTGGCAGTCAGGTCGCTCCGTGCCGTGTCCCCCTGCCCCGGGGATGGCTCTGTACCGTATCCCCCTCTCCCGGGGCGTGGTCCTCTGCCTCTGTCCCTCTGTCCGGGGCTGGCCCTGTGCACTGTCCCCCTGTGTGCCGTGTCCCCCAGTCCCGAGGGTGGCCCAGGGCCGCTGTTCCCTTGTCCCGGGGTGTGGCCCTGTGCCAGTGGCTCTGTCCCGCTGTCCCGGGGGAGTGGCCCTGTGAACTGTCCCGCTGTGTGCCGCTGTCCGCCTGTCCCGGGGATTGACCCTGTGCCGTTGTCCGCCTGTCCCGAGGGTGGCCCTGTGCCGTGTCATGACCCTGTACCGTTGTCCCCCAGTCACGGGGGTGGCCCTGTGCCTCTGTCCCCCTGCGTCCCGTGTCCCCCTGTGCCGGGGATGACCCTGTACCGTTGTCCGCCTGTCCCGGCGGTGACCCTGTGCCACTGTCCCCCTGCATCCCGTGTATCCCTGTCCCGAGGGTGGCCCTGTGCCTCTGTCCCCCTGTCCCGAGGGTGGCCCTGTCCCGTGTCCCCTGTCCCAAGCCCGCCCGCTCTCCGCGCAGCTCCCGCCGTGTCCCGCAGGGGGCGCCTTTGGCCCGGGAACGGGCGCGGCTCCCGCCCGGAGCGCATCCCGAGCCGGGAACGCGGGACGGGCGCCGGGAACGCGGGACGGGCGCCGGGAACGCGGGACGGGCGCCGGGAACGCGGGACGGGCGCCGGGAACGGCCCCGCTCCGGCCCCCGGGGCAAACCCTCCACMGCCCCTGCCCCTTCGTGCCCCCACCCGCAGGCGCGGCAGCCGCCGGCCCGACAGCCCCGCTGCGGTGTGCTCGGTGCCACCGCGCAGCTCTGTGAGACAATCGTTTAGAATCTGACAGATTTGCTCCGGGCTCTGCAATCCCAAGATTTTCTCTTCGAGTCACTGCTCATAAAGGGCCGACGGCTCACCAGAAATCCATTTAGGGGCAATTCTGGGAACATACTATCACTATTTTCTTCGCTACATGAAGATTTCACTTCCCTTCTCTYCAGAGTTTTACATGACAGTTTCTATATTTTATTTTTAAGGAGTACACAGTCTTCTGGTTTTTTTACTTACCCATTAAGCTACTCTGTGATGACATAATTTCTTCCACAGTGTGCACTATTTTACAGATGGAACMATATTCTCCCAGTACATCAGAAGGGAAATTTAACTCTTCATCCCAAAGGGCTGCACTCTGGGATCAATACTTTCTGGACTGAAATCTTGGGGAAACTTCCTTAGCAACACTTTAGGGACTCAACAGATCTCAAGATACCCTAAATTCTAGCCTAAGAATGTTCAAGGGTACAGGAATCTGCATGAGGAAGAAACAGTTAGGAGGAAAGAAGGGAAATGTAGGGAATAAAGGGATTGAGTTGAACAAGGTGTTTGGAAGGAAAATCATTAGGAGCGATCACCAGACATAACACAATTGAGAGTTAAGCTTCAGGATCTATTCCAAGAGSATTTTGTATTCCAGACACAATCTTCTAGACCTGCATATTTGAATTCAGCTCTAGTCCAACATAAATACCAAGGTTCTGCTGCATTCCAGGGCGGATGAAAGACTGCCCTGGCACATCGACACACTCATGACATCATGTGCTGCTGTCCCGTGTGTCACAGGGATACACAGCCGTGCACAGCCCTCGCTGGCAGCTCCAAARAGGAACAACCCCACCGTGGGAGGTGCAGAACGGCTTGGGCAGCCCAGTTCAASCCCACAAGTGGAATTACCTCAGCCAGGGGACGTCTGTCTGCTGCACGTGGATAGCCCAGCCCTGCCTTTGCCCTGGGCACTGGGGTGTATCCATCATCCAGCTGATTYCAAGCTCCTAAAGAACACCTTTGTATTCTAGGAAGCTGCTTCCTGCGTTTCTCTGGATGCCAGCTACTCTCTGCTCAATCCATCACSTTTGGAGCCGGCTCCTGCCAAGAAGCAAATACTTCATTGAGTATTTTATAGCTATTGCATTTGGTGGAGACAAACTGTGACTACCTAGATCAGAATAAATAACGGCAATAAAAACAAAGACTTCAGAGGTTTGATTTTTCTTAAGCACATCCAAAGCCTTTCAACTTAGAAACGAGACAAGACACGACTCCAAGGAATGTGCCTGTCATCTACMGTGCAGGAGTCTACTCAGTGCTGGTCCCTGAGGTGGCACTGCTCATCTCTACAATTGAAATCATTTCCTCTTATTGTAGTAGAATCAGGAAAACGAACTGGTTGGACTAATAATGGAGCTCCATTGTGAAAATAAATAATTGCTCTATTCATTAAATGCTACACTGAGTCAAAAGGTCTGGGGTAGAGGCAAAGTGAAGAAAACTCACATTGAAAATTGTATTTCACRGATTTTCTGCCATTTCTTGGGATGGTTGCTTACAAGCAGTACATCCAGTGTGYGAGTGGAAGAATAGATGGATTAGTGCTGAAAAAAACAGCCTAAGTAGGATTGTTTTCAAAACCAGGAATTATTCCAGAATCCTATGCCACTACAGTAACATCAAATCCAATAATTTCAACGTTACAGTGAAGCGTTTGGAACAGCTACAGAAGTAATTTGAACAAACTAAGGAAAAAATGACAGAACACTTCCCTTCCTCCAGCTTCCACACCCTGACTTGTTTATCTGCAGACAGAAAAAATATTACAAGGGAACTTCAACACCTTCACCCTTCACTGGTCACTTCTCACAGCCTCCTCACGAACTGCTCCAAACAAGTTACACCAAATCAGCACCACCCCAGCCCAGCGAAGGCAGCAGCACGGAGGGAGCCAGTGAACCAGGAGAGGTTATTCCTGCTGGCACTGGAGAGCTGCAGCTTCCCTGGGGGCAGCAGGACAAGCTTTGTGCTCCCCAATGCCCCTCGGGGACACTCGACTCGGACAGACACATTTCCCATTTCCCAGCTGCCCTAGAGTTTGGAACAATCCTGTGAGAGGTGCAGCTCCTGCTACAGATCAGAAACTCATTGGAGCAGCTGCTTCCTCCTCCTGAGCGAACCAGCACTCAGCACTTGCAGCTATCACCTTCCACGGGGCTGGTGCTGTGTTAATTGAGCAAATTCCATCATTTCTGCTGTCTTTGACAGCCTTGTAAGGGTTACGAGGATGAACACCACAGAGTGCAGGGTAAGCAGGAAGAGCACAGCTGAAATTTGGCTTTGGAATTGCTAGGCAGAATTACAGCAGCAGCACAGCGCACATTGGCCGAATTTTCAGAGCTGTGGAATAACTTGAGGACTGTTAYGGGGCACACGGAGAGCAAACTGCTGAAAGACAAACAAGAGCAGGGCTGGTGCTGTGGGGAATGGAGCAAGGGGGAARAGGGCTGTGTCGAGTCAGAAGCAAACCATGTTTTTACTGCCTTTCATCCATGATAACTCTCCCAGGCAAAACAATTTTAAAAAAAGGGCTCAGATCTTACAACTTAAACTGTTTCAGTAGCTTAGACAGTGGACTCCAAGCAATCTCCACATATAAAACAGAAAGAACCACCATAAAGATCAAAATAAAACTCACTACTTCCAGAAGTATACAGAAACATCAGCTCTTGGTCACATACCTGCTCACAAAAATTAAATACAGCTATATCCATAAAACTCCCAAATATTTGTGTGTGTTCCGTGCAGCAACAAGAGGCAGCATCAGGGAATCAAAACTGGAACCACCTGCACCAAAAATGCCAGGTCATTGCACCAAATGAGACCTCAGAATTAGCAGCTCTTATTACTGGGGCACAGCACAGGAACCATGGCTACACCTGATAAAATATTGGCAGCAATGGATTTAATAGTTGGGCATTTTATCAAAAAAAATCCTGAGTAGTTTTTACAAATTTCAGCAAGGATAAAAGGTGACAAGGAGGAAAAGCAGAATCTTTACTCCAGCCCCGATTTAGATCCAGATTTGTATTTAGAAATGCTAAAATATTTTCATTCCAGACATACTGTCTGCATTACCAATTCTAACAGCTCATAAAAGGGACATTCATAATCAATTATTACAGAGCTAGAGCTGCATTTTAGCAATAAACTGTCTAACGGGAAATATTTTCTTCATAATGGCAAGAATGTCATCTTTTATAGCCCTTCTCCCACCAGTGACAAAGTGCTTCGATCTCCAAAATTGGAGGGAGGAAGAGCAAAGTTTTAAGAATGGAATTGTTCTTTATTAGAATTCTTCTTCTTAAATTGTTCTGTTGAAGTGCACAATCACACCCCCCACAATACAGGCAACCCTTGAAGGGTTTGGAGTCAAATGAGGAAAATTGATGACTTCCTCAGTCCCCAAAATGGAGAATCTTAAACGAAAGATCTTAAAGCCAAAGCCACAGATACACCTGGTCCCTATTTCAGCACACTGTGGGAACCTTGTGTGGCCAAGGGACAGCAACCATCACCTCCATGCCTCAATTTCTCCATACGGAAAAAATTCCTTACAGACAGGTGTATTAACAGTTACACAATCACTGACTGTTGTTACAAGTGTTGTAGAAACCTAATGTTCGAATAGACACACTGTGTGCATTTTTGTTTTACATACATGTGCAAAAGCATCAAAATCAAGCCAGCTTGTGGATGAAACAGTTTTATACTGGCTAAATCACTGACTGATCCAATTTACCACCCCTCATTTGGAAGCACCTGGATCCCACAACTACCAGGGTGAGGAATGTGCCAGCAAGGGAATCTGGAGAGCTGCATTCAGGGAAGAGAAGATCTGGAACTGGGGGCCTCCCACTCCACTACACATAGAAAAACAAAGATATATTAGACCAAAAAAAACCTCCACACCTATAAAAACCCAAAATGTGGCATGTTTCCAGCATTCTGGAAAACAGCCCTAAGGAAATCTGGTGGGAATACCTAAAAAGTGCAGCTTAAAGGCCACGATTTAAATACAAAGGAATTTGGTGTGGCAGTGACTCTGCCAGGCTGCTGTGCTGCACCCACCGGGCTGGGCAGGCTCAGAGTGGTTTAGCAGTTCAGTTCTATTCAAATAAGACTCCTAAATGTCTGAACTGTCTACTGAAACCTCTTGCATAAAACATTAACTCCCCTCTGAACACATTCTGGCATTCCCCTCTCTTGATCTTGTCTGGAATCAGGAAGTATCAGGGCACGATAAATAAGTGGATGAATAATAAAATAAATTTCAAAAAGTGTCTCCAAGATTTTATAGTGATTCCCCTACCTGCTTCCTCCTACAATAAAAAAAAAAAAGACAGGCTTCTGCTTGCTGACAGTTTTGAGTGGAGCTTTACAAGTTCTGAGGTGACTCAGAAGAGATTCCCCCGTGCTCACTCRTGGCACTCAGCGGTTCAGCTCATCCCATAAGCTGCTCCCGTTTCTCCTGGTTTCAATTTTAGCCTTTCCATGCCTGATAAAGGTCAATAAGTTCCKACAGCTTGAAAAAACAGCGAAAAAGCAGGGCCCACTTAGACCGTCAGGGCTTTAGAACACTCAAACCCCACGAACAAATCTACTTTCAATGCAGTTCACTCCTCTGGGTTACAGAGACCTCYGATGGCTCCAGCCCAGCCTTGCAGAGATTCCCCTCAGCACTGGACAGCTCCCGGGGCTTGCAGAGCCCCTCTTGGCGCTGGGGCAGCCCGGGGGGCTCCAGGACATCCCCCCCTCTGCACATCACCGCAGTGCCAGAAACCCCCAGGCCACTCAAAGCTGTGGCTCTTGAATCAAAGCAACAYCTCAGGCTGAAGCGAGTGATTCTGTGCATGTTAAAAAAATCCCATTACTGCAGGCAGAATCAGTTAAAAGGTAATTCTCCTTTACCTGAGAGCTGGGTGCCCACTGTCTCCTGGCAGGGCTGTCATTACCCAGCCAGGGTTGCCTTTCCTGCCCTGGGATTACCTTTGCCCTTCTGCATGTGCTCCCAGCCCCCTCACGCTTCAGTACCATAATGATTATTTTCACAGGGCTTCTCTGCCAGTGAGTCATTTCCCCAGAGACATCACAAGGTGGGCTAAGAAGGAGRGTGTAGAAAATATTAATTATGGGATGTTAAAAGCCCATGGAGAAGATTCAGGCTTGATATACCAATGCAACACACCCAGGCTCTGCACTTCGTTGCGCTGCACACGCAGGGAGGAAGGCAGGAGGCAGCTTCTGTTGAGTCACACCATTGTTGCATTCCCCCATGGAACATTTATCAACAGCTAAAATTCCATTCAGACAGGTTTTCAGTTAAGCAGCCAGCTTAGTCTTTGCTGCTCCTTTTAGTCTCAATGCRAACTGGGTGGTTAATCTCAGAAATTTCTGAAATAACACCCTTTCTTTGGAGTTTCACACACAAACAGCAATTGAGTTTGTTCTTGGGGACACAAAGGCAACTACACCAAGGTCAGACATATTCCRCAGCATTTTCCATGCCTTCCAGTACAGGAACAAGAAGCAAAGCACTCAAAACCCCAATTATTCTCTTGAAAAATTTGCTAACAAGCTAAACCCCTAATTTAAAAACTGCAATACAAACACACCAGAGTGCAGCGTTAGGGTCTCTCCCTTCCACAGGACTCCAGTGCAAGTGTTARGCACCAGTCCCACATCTGCTCTGCCCTGCTGTCTCCCTCTGTGTTTTCCAAGGATTCCACCTCGGTGTGTCCAGCTCTGGCCCCAGCTGCACCTCCCAGTGCTGGCTGTCCCAGAGCTCTGGGCGAGCTGCCAACCACTGCTCAGTGCCTTGTCCTGTCACTCCTGGTCCTCACTCTGCTCCTGCAGCTCTGGGAAGAGACTCTCACTCCATTCCAGGCCCATGGGAGATACAGCTCTGAAATCTCCTGTGAGGAACAGCTGACCCCACTGTGATCCCACCGGGGCACCCTGCACTCAGGGCTGGTGTGGGATGTGCATGGGAGCAGGATAACCAYGGAAAATGCTGCCTGTCCCTGCCACACATCCAAATGCCTCCTGTGTGTGGGTGCCAGGCTGCTGCCATGGGCAGGGGAAGAGYGGGGAGAGGCAGAGGAAAACTGCTGGGAAAGAGGATACAGTCCTTTGCTGCTTGAAAGAGGCTGTTGCTTGCCAGGAGATAGGAAAGATGTTGTTATTGCYGGGACTAGACTGGGTCTGGACATGGCTGGACCACTCTGGATTACCAGCATGGAGAAATCCAGGCTTTTCCTGTCCTCAGATTTTGGTTTTCATTGCCACACTCTTCACCTTCCTCTTTGCCCATCTCCACGTGTATCACTGCTCACGTCCCAGCGTTTTGGGACACAAATGATGGATTTCCAAGCAGTTTATTGTACTGCCAGTCACCTTCTACCCGTGCCCGAAGGAACTGTGAGGGTGGGACTGAATGCAGAGGAAGACGTGAGGCAGGTACTTATGGGATTTGGATGGAAAGCTGCAGGAAGGATGACAGACAGCAGGGCTGGGATCTGGCTGCCCTGGACTCTAGAGCTGCATCACTCCCTGCACATCCCTCAGTTTCCTCTGCCAGTGCCATTTGCCCTCTTATCTCCAGTTTTCCCGTGGGAGCCGGGCAGGGCTGTGCCTGACTCCCTTCCTCACGCATCCTCCAGCCTCACAAGAGCATCTGGGATATCAGAAACAACCCMGGCTGCCCCTCCAGGAGTGCTTTGAAAAATCCAAGATGACCTCAGTCATTTGCGAGCTCCACTCCCACATTTCACACACACACAAGTTACACAAATGAGTACGAGAAAAACTAAAGGCTGCTGGTGTTGCTGTCACAGATCCCACACGAGCAAGGTCTAGGACTAGGGGATTCACTCCTATAACKTTAGGGACCAGGCATTTATCTGTCCTAGTGCTTCCTCCCTCCCTGGAAGAAAGCAAAGATAAGGTAAATAGAGACCTAAGCAGGAGGCAGCAGGATCTCACAGCCTAAATCTCTTCATCACACTGGAAAATTCGAAGTTCTTTGKTAATTCCAGGTATGATGGCTTAGGTATGGGGAAAAGGCAAAGCCTGACAGTCGATGCCATTTCCTAGCCCAAAGCACAGCCTGTCACTAAAATAAAATCAATGCCAAAGTCACAACACAAAGGCAGCACACACAGCACAGCAGGCTTGGGAACCAGTGTCAGGGAGCGACCCACGGCTGCAATCCAGTGCAAGGAGAAACACTCGGAAAYGCCTGAGAAAGGGGTCCCAGGGCTAACCACAGCTTATGGATAAGGGAGAAGGAAACACAGAGACACMCATGGCCCACTGAAAAATTAAAATGGGCTATACAAGGAGAAAAACTTGAGGAAYCTCTCCGTGAACTATTCCTGCACTTCCCCAAATCACTTCAGTTATGCCCATCTCAAAGCTGTGTGAGAKTCACACTCATACCCCAAATACCCATCCCCTCTAATGAAGGCTAAATGTGGTAATCTGCCTTTGCTAAAGGCCAACACATTTAGCTCATTAAGCTGCTCTACTTCCCAAAAAGTGTTTGCTCCTTGGGGAAAATGGGCAAAAGCACCTTGACCACACTTGTGGCTGCACTGTCACYGAGCAGGGTTTTCTTCTGGATAATGCTGTGTAAATATCAACCACAGCAAAGATTAAAGTTGCTTGTGAAAAAACAAAAAAAGAGTATTGTGCTACTTCTCAAAAAATAAAACCAGCAGAAGGAAAGGGACTTGGATATCCTGAGCCATGCAAGAGAGAGGGAACTCATTAAACACACAGGAATGTACACAGGTTTCAGCTGTGTTGTTACACAAGCAAATACAGAAATAATGTACAGCAGCTTTAGTCTGCAGCCACACCTCCTGTAATTACGTTATTAAAAAAAAAAATAGAAAAGAAGACAGGGAAAGAACAGACTAGGAAAAAAACATGGGAAGCTGGAACAAAAACTGAGGAGCAAACCAAGAGTCAAAAAGTTTTCAGAGCCAGTGGGAAAAAACTGTGCCCGATGCCAGAGTTAACAGGAGAAACCCTGCCAGAAAGCTCTGCAGGGAGGCACCTATGGGAGAGGGAAATAGCAAATCATCCCCATGTGGAGCTGGGACAGTAAACTCCCAGTGATCACCCTCAGTGGGCAGAGAGAGGACACACTGGCTCAGTGGCCCTGAAGCCCTGTGGGGGAATTGTGGCATCAGCCCCACTGTCACTCAGAACCACAGCACTGAGCTGCTTCACCCTCCAGTTCTGGCACAGCTCCTTTCCATCACTCTTGTCCTTTCCGAGCTGTTTATTAGGACTTGAGCTACCTAATTGCCACCCTAATTTACACCTACTTTGGAAACTGCTTTATTGCTCTTTGTGCTATATTTAATCATTTGTCACTGCTACTTAAATGCTCCTAATACGGACGATTTCTTAAAGCTGCTGCTCATTTAAGCAGGACAACAGGGGTGGCTGCGGTGCAGCAGCTGGAGGGCTCTGCGGGCTGCTGCCTCTCCCATCGCTCCTGATGGGATGGGCTGGCAGAGGCTCGTCTTCAGTATTTGTATTTTCTGCTGCTCTTCTCAGAGCCAAGTAAATTAACGAGATGGTTTGTCGGGCTCTTAACTGTTCTGGATGCTGACAAGAAAATGGCATTCAGCAGTAAATAGATAATTTCTGAGGAAGAGCAGATATCGGAGAAACTGGAAGTTAAGAGCATGATTGGCAGCTTTTGTATATACAAGATCTTTATTTTCAACTCTTTTTGTATTATTCTGAGCAGAGCTCAAAATTTCCATTTTGGCCCTTGGGCATTTCTTTTTTTCTAGTAACTACAATTATTTTGGATTTAAGAATCTTGGAAAGAAAAAAATACCACTCATAACCCGCCAACTCAAATTTGCTGTGGGTTTGGTTTTGTTATTTTTTTTTTTCCTATCAGCACTACCCTTTGTTTTCTGAGGGTAGGAATTCATTTAGGTTGCACTTGGGGCCCTTGCCATAAAGGAGCAATTATCATTACATTGCAGTAATTGAAATTAGCATGCAATAAAGCACCTCACAGTATCTATGAGTCATTACATTCTCCTGCGAGTGATCCACAATGGGCATTTGTGTTCTGCACGGGAGGAGAGTGGCACTCCAAAATCCAGTGCAGTCAGCAGGAAAACGGGCAGGAGCTGAACTGAGCACATTCAGTGTACAAATAAAAGGGGAAAATTAAAAAACGAGAGCGTGGCWGCACATCGCCGTAGCTGATTCTTGCAAGCCCTGCAGTTCCTGGAGGTGCTCACTAAAACGAGGCTGCAGAGCAATTACTGCACTCGACACAAACAAACAAAAATGTGTTAGAGCTCAGCCCACCTCTGAACTTAGSGAACCTTTTAACTAAGCTCTGAATTTTCCTTTTTACTGAGGCAGAGGCTATACCTTGCAAGTCTCATCATTACCTATCAGGTTTTCCCTCAAGCAGCAGAGCAAAAAAAGCAAATCTCTGCTTTAGTGCTGTTCCAGGAGTGTCACTTCTGAAGGTCCAATACTATGACAGTTTGACCAGAGATACAAATTCTCTGATATTTGGATATCTTGACTTTAATWGAGAAGGTGCCCTCTCTCATACTAAATCATACTAAAATAAACAAATACCAGCAAACCTTAAAAAGAAACAGCACCAGAAAAKGTCCATTGCTTTTCACCATTTCTTGAAAGAACAACAGCTACAAGATCAATCTTGCAAGACAATGGACAATTTCCATGAATAAAAATTTTCCCAAGATTTTTGAGCTTCCCAGGGGACTCGGACACCCAGTTTCACTGCTCTTTCTTCATTTTACCATTGGGAAAAAAATTATTCCAGCACAAGAGCAGAGGGGAGATCACCTTACTGCTAAAACTGACAGACATGGGAAAATAAAGCTTTCTTTAGTGATTTGGTTAGCCCTCATCTTGGACAGTCCCCATTTCAATCAGCTCAGGGAGTCAGTGGGGTTAAGTGTCTTTAAGCAGGGATATTTATGTGGGTGTTCATTCCCAGCCCATGGGGCTGCCAGAATAGGCTTCCATTGACCAACTGGGCAATTAGRGGGATGAATGGCCAGCCTGGAAGCACAGGACAACACAACACTGCTCTTGCTGGCARTAATTCCTCACTCTGCCTGCCATAGGTGATTCCAAGTTTTCTCTGCTGCTCCTGGAAAAGCTGTTCTGCTTTGCACAGGGAGTCCATGCTCCCACRTCAGAAGGGGTGAGAGAACAATCCCATGCCAAGTGAATATAGCACCAAGAGCAAGGAGAGTGGAGGGTGGAGAGAACAGCCATTGCTACTGCAGCTAATAAAGTTTAACTCTGTATATTAAATCATAAAAACAGACTTACCTTTTGTCTGGTTCAATAAATATTTCATTACCCTACAGTGTTTAATATTTCACTTTTCCAAGTGGCCACAGCAGGGAAGTGATCAGACTGAGGTCCCCTCATTGCTATTCCATGGCACCTTATTTGACACAATGGTCCAGAAACAGGACTGTGCAGATGAACCACCCCCCCTGCAGTGGGATTGCAGCTCATTTCCCCACTGAGCAGGGCTGCAGGAGCAAGCCATCATCCACAGTAGATGCAGAGCACTAAAGCCAATTGTTCACACAAGCCTGTGGTACCAGCTGGGGTGAATCAGAGTGCTGAGGGAACAGGCCAAAATCATTCCTGGGTTGCTCTCCATCTCTGAAAATTCATGGTTAACAGCGGGGAACCCTGATTACTGGGGAAAAGAAAAGCAGAGCCTCCTGTCTTGGAAAAGGGCAAGTAAAGAGACCACCAGAGGTTGTTTCTAACCCAAATTACTCTTTAATTTCAACTGCAGTCCTCACATTTTAGGTTTGTTTTCTAACCACGAGATAAATGGGACCCACCTAAGCAGTGTCAAAGACTCTTTGCTCCCAGCTGTAATTCTGTAATGAGCAGGAGCCTGAAATGGATGTTTTGTTATGGCAACTTTCAGTCTAGGACGCAGAAAACATTTGAGCTTAATTTTTGAACTGGGCTGTTTGTCCCTGTGTAAATTTTCCTATCCCCAAATTATTCCCTTCTGCTGCTGGTCTGCTCAAGAGTTGGTGGGTACAGCCCTGTTCTCAGCAGTTGCTCMATGGAACAGAAAATACCAGGTAGAACTATGAGGGAGATCCCATTCTTTCTGCTGCCCCTGCACRTTTCCCCATTTAAGTGGTCTC
Organism: Amblyornis subalaris; assembly: GCA_018881555.1. Taxonomy (NCBI): domain Eukaryota; kingdom Metazoa; phylum Chordata; class Aves; order Passeriformes; family Ptilonorhynchidae; genus Amblyornis; species Amblyornis subalaris. The sequence continues at coordinate 3,312,962 of JACAXG010000057.1, read as the reverse complement.
CACTGAGCTCCTGAATTGCCCAGATCCTCCAATAACTTGCTTTCAATCTCATTATCCCAGTAATTTATAAACATAATGAAATGCTTCAGTCTTGACACTAATTCTTGCAAAATTTTACATTGGTATTAATTTTACTTCCTAGATTTTAATTGAAGAGAGTATATTGTGTCACAAGGGAAACTGAACATTAGTTCTCCTACTTAACAACCATGTGGTTTCATTAGAAATTACATTAGTTCCTCATTAAGCAACAATAATAGTGTAGAATTGGGATCAATAAAAAAATACWTTGCCCTAAGGTGCTGAATAGTTTGGTTCATTTATACTCTCATGAGCCAAATACTTCAGGATTCAGAATTAAAAACCCCCAAACTTTTATGCAATGCTTAAGAAATGTCTTTTTATTTCAAGTAATACAGCTTCAGATTGTAATGCAATAAACGCACATGGCTATGGCACAGCTCTGCATTCTGCAAGCAAAATTTTAATAATTAAGATCTTGCAGCATTTTAAGAACTGCCCCTCTAAACATAACACAGGTAACTTCAAACCCCTCTTCAGAGCTGACAGAATTAACTGAGATTCCCCCCTAGAGAACAAAGCACCTTTGCTGTGCCACGTGACACCAAACCAGCACTTACCCAGTTGCTAAATCCAATAAATCCATAGCATTAGGTTTCTGGGAATTTAATTACAAAACGGACATTTACACAAATCAAAGCAGACCTTTTAATCACTTCTGTCAGGTGAATGAAAAGCTTCAAAAATATGATGTAGCTTGCTCTCTTCTTACTGGAATCACRCATTTAGGGAAGTGTTTGGCCAAGAATAACACTGTGGGGTGTTTAAACAGCTCAGCTTCAGCTGGCTATCTAATAAATCTCATCAAATTTGCTGCTTCACAGAACTCAAACCAAGAGATGTCAAATATTATGTGCAACTACATTTCCCCCTCTCCTCGTTCCCCTTGTTGTTGTTATTTATTTTGCAGCAGCACCAACCTGTACCAGAGCCCAGCTGCTCGAGGCACCACACACCTACATTTAAAGATGCAATATTTGACCCAAAGAGGGCTGTACAGCACAGATGAAATGAAGTGCAGGTGAACAGTGGTGCAGAAAGAATACAGAACTCTTACATCCCACGAAGGAGACACATGAAATGTATTCATGCCCTATCAGGCTGCTGTTTTGGAGAGAAATGGGATCTATCAAAAGCTGAAACCAAGGAAACTGAGGGTATTAGACCATGTTCATTTCAATGGTGAAATGCTGAGGAATATTTGGGTTGTCAGACCTTCTGCACCGTGGGAGGGACCACTTTTAATGCAAGCTTTGTGCACTTATATTTCCCTTTTTAACTTAAAACCGGGGAAGATGTGAAAGCAGCTGATTCCTCTTGCTGCAGCCTGCCTTGCTGTTCATGTAAACACAGCCTGAGTAACCCAGAGCTGCCAGGTAGGAGCAGCTCCCCTCCAGCGTGCACACAGTGAGTGTCTGACACCTCCCTCTGCCTTTCATCCGGGTGTATTCCTGCATGCAAAATCAACAATACACACACAGCCTACCACGTGTCAGCCTGCAGGAASGCACAAGAGTTAATGAAAGGTGACAATGACATAAATAAGTATAAAACTGAACCAAGATCCTCAGCTGCTGCTGCAGTATTTCCAGCGTGTTCTGACATAATTTCACACCATTGATGTCATCGATGGTTATGACTGAGGAAGTGAAACAACATATTAAAGTTCCAAACCAAGCATGCCAGGTAACCGTGGAGAAAGCCATGGTTCTGGGTAGTAACTGGATTCTCACCTGAAATGCAGCAATTATTACAGTTTAAGTGGGTTCCAGGTCAGCAAACGCAGGGAGAGATGAAACAATAAAACACTAAGAACAAGTAATATCAACAATATAAACTCACACTGTCAGGAAAAGTGGAGAAAAAGCTTCATTTCTCTGCAAACTAAATGAATGTTATATTTTTTAAGAGGTCTGGGCTTGTGCTGTTTCGATTTTTCCTTTCAAGCAACACTGTATTAGACAAAGGCAGAAGACAAGATGAGAAAGCTCAAAAATGCAGTTTCTACTTGACCTACATTGTTCCAATTGATCACAGACAATTATAGTTGTATTTCATCTACTGTCCTCAAGCTGCCTCATATATTCCCCTCCAAACCTAACAGGCAAGCACAGGGCTGCAGGCACACAAATGACTGTACTTTTAATRTACAGCAGGCTGCAGTCTTTGGGATTGTATTGGATAGTAAATACAGATATTAGCTCTATTTTCTTTGAGAAAGGCTCAAATGATTACATTTCTTCAGTAGATCAAAGAAAATGGAGGGGGGAAATGATGAAAGAAAGAAGAAGAATCATCAACTAAAAAGGATAGAAAGCAACAGAGAGCAAAGTGATCCCTTCCCATCAGGTCCCACCACACCCAGGGTCATTAACCACASATCTACAGGAATTTTCTTGCTCAGAGTAACAGAGAAAAGCTACATTATTCTTTTGTTTCAAAGTCATGTGACTTAAAAAGAGCTATAACTGTTAAAATAATTACATTCATGATCTTCAGCTGTGTCTTAATTTATTAACTTTTTCCCCCTCTTATTACTCTCCACCACCCACACCAAAGCAACTGGAAAGCGATTAAAAAAAAAAGATTTTTCCAACTGATCATTCAGTTTCTGAACTCTAATTACCAGTCTTTGACTAAAAGATCCWGTTCTGGGATTCTTCAATAACTGTGTTTGTTGGTACAGTAGTCCCTACTGTAACATCTGAAAGTTCTAGAGATGTCAAACTCCACAGGGATGTTTTACAAGAGCAACAGGGGCAATGGCTTCCCGCTGCCAGGGGCAGGGTTGGATGGGATATTGGGAAGGAATTCTTCCCTGTGAAGGTGGGCAGGCCCTGGCACAKGTTGCCCCATCCCTGGAAGTGTCCAAGGCCAGGTTGGACAGGGCTTGGAGCAACCTGGAAGAGTGGAAGGTGTCCCTGCCCATGGCAGGGAGTGGAACAAGATGAGTTTTAATGTCCTTTCCAACCCAAACCAGTCTGTGACTGTGGTTTTCAAATAGAAACAGAATAAATGTTTTCAGATAACAGCTGACTGAGCAGGCCTACAGACCACACATTTATTTCTCTCTCACTTAACTAACAATCCAGATACCAAAAGAGCAAACATCGTTAACAAAGTGCCAGTGATCTGGTTTCCTTCAGTGAAGGTGTTTTCAGAGTTCCAGGATACASCACACATACTGAAATGCTGTGCTTCCACCAAGCCTGATACCAACAGCACTCCCCACCCTCACCCAGCATCTTTGTATCAGCACCTTCAATGCATTGRTTGGGAAAGCATAAATATCCATTGTGAAGGTTCTTGCTGAGCCCAGAGACCCTGAGTGGGCACACGGTGCCRTGGCTGGTCAGACACATGGCAGGAGACAGCCCCTGACGGGTTCATGATCCAACCACACATCACAGCCCAAGGGGGAGGGAGSCACTTGCTCCAGGACACAGAGCAGAGCATCAGCAGAAGAGCAGAGAGAACCAAGGTCTGTGGCAGCTCAGTGCCCTACTCAGGAAACCATGATGTCTCTCAAAATTGCAAAAAAAAAAAAGTATTCTGAATCTGCAGTTGTAATGATTCCTTCCCTTTTCATCAGTTTCTACTGAGAAATCGCTGTGCAATCTTCCTGACACACACAAAAGCTCATTTACTTAAAACAACAAGACTTATCCCAAAGGAAAAGACTCTAGAGAGGTCTGATTCCCCAGAACAAACTGTTAAGCAGGTCTTAATTCAAGAGCAAACAAAAATGTCTTGAAACTTGCAGTGCTGATCARAAAAAGCCATGCTGTTAGTAAAACGTAACTGAAAAGCAAGAAAATAATATTTAATAAATAATAATTATTGGAACAGGCATGGGCCCACCCTTCCTGTCCAATTTATGCTTTGTATGTACAAGGTGAAGCTTGGCAATGGAAGTTGTTACTAATGATACTKGGGACAAATATCTGTTGTTTCCAACTTGGTTTTTAATGGATCTCATTAAGCATTTAAGTTTCCTTACAAAGCACATGGCCTGTGCTTATTATTAAAGCAATCTGCATTTAAAACTCAGCTGCTCTTTGACCAGGTATCAAAATATTCCCCTTAAAATGCGTGAAGCCTCAGAAATCCCTCTGTGCCAGCAGAAAGCTCTTTTGTGCCCTTTTCATTCCCAGAATTTCGAGGTTTGTTCCAACGCGAGTTTGTAATTCCTGTGCTCCTTCTGGTCCCTCWAATGCTGTCAAGTGACTCACGGGATTGCTCAGCTTCCCTGGCTGTGGGGCCGTTCACTTGGACAGCTCTTGGCACAGCTCTGCCCATAATGGGCCACTCTGCAGATGGAAAGACAGAGCAGCCTGTCCATTTAGCCCTTTTCTTATTACCAGCACAGAGCAGCCAGTCTGCAGCTTCTCTGAGAGAGAAAACAGAGCAAAGATGCCTTAAAATGCCCTTCTCACATCACTACACAAAATTCAAATACCRTGCCCTTTCTCCGTGTTTGACAGGAGTTCTGGAGTTCACCGAATGCAAAATTCAGGAGTACAAAACTTTGTGGCTGTGGCCAAGTGTGTTTTTCCCCCACGTCAGACGTAATGAAGTCACACGCCAGAGCTGTGTTTTCTTCCCACTGCACACACATGCAAAGTGAGCAAGTGCTCTGGATGCAGACAAACGACTCCTGAACAGTGTTTTGAAAGTTAAACAGGATTAGGGCTCTAAAGTATCAAATAGGAGAATCCAGTRCACCAAATTAATCCTAATATTTGACTAGAAAATGCAGACATTTGGGCCCTCAATCTGGCAACATATTAAGCTCAATTGAAATAAATTGAATTTTAAAATGTACCTAAAATTCAGGTTTAAGCTGTCTCTTGTATTGGATTTCTGAGTGAAGGCCTTCACTAGATAAACACATCCATTAAACATCTTTTCCATATCACCAACTACTATGCTAAAATGTTCCAGTAGCCAATCCATTTTTCCAATTTTATAATTGTATACATTGTCTTTTGTGTCAAGAAAGCTGCTGCTTTCATTTTGCACTAGTGCCTGCTAACAGTTCAAACCATCCTTTAATACACCTTAACAACTTGTGTCGTGCTTGCTCCAATTTAACTTTCACAGAACTTGCACTGATTTTACTGATGGAGCATTATTATTAAAAACCCCTTCTCTTTATTAGAATAATAAAGAATCCTCCAATTAAATGCCCATTTTACTACTCACCCATCAAACCCTTAATTGTTGTAAAAGACATTCTAGTGGAAAAAAGTGTTCTTTGTGTGTTTAAAAGCAATTTAGTGTACTGGCAAGGACRTTTCACATTAAACACAGGGTTGGAAATACAAAGTGGGAACGAGCAGTAGATTGCCCAAATGGAGGGAAGTCTTTGCTGTTTTAACCATGCCTCTTACCCAGAATAAAATGAAACTGTTGTACAAACACACACAGCTCGAGAGGCAAAGAGAGGAGTGAACAATGAATATTCTACAATTATCACCAGCCTCCTATTCTGCTGTTGCAAGCAATGCCTATGAAATCAGGGAATTTATGAACTACAGTGAATTGGGATTAATATCACRCCTGGGAGGCACCAACTGCACCCAAGCACTGGTTAAAAGGGGGAAAAAAAAAAATCCTTCAAGAGAAATATATTTRGCAGTGGTTTTATTAAAAATCTGGATTACAGCTAAGAAGCTTATATCATCAGGAGGGAGTCYGCAGACAAGTTTACAGTTTTGCTTAGAAACTTTGATTAAAAATAACTGCAGCTAAGAAGTGTCCAACTTCCAAAAAACATTACAAATTTGAGGGTTTTTCAGTATGTGGCAGTGAAAACACAAAGTAGGGAGTTGAGATGAGCCTGAGCTACATTGCTCCATTCACATGTCAGACAAAAACGAATCCAGCAGTGATTCCTGACTGTTTCTAAGGACTTGGCAAAGATAAAATCATCCAGGTCAGAGGGGAACTCCGAATCCAAAAGCAGGRTCAGAACGAGCAGATCTTTGAAACCTCCAAGCAATGGATTCCAAACCCTCTCCGGGCAGCCTCTTCCAATGCTTCATTTTTCCCACAGTATTTTTTATTCTCAGCTTCCACCCAGTGGGACCATCCTCCTTTTCCCCAGAAAGACAGCCCCGGAGCTCATTACCTGCCCCCAATCTGGAGCCATGACATCCACGAGGATGCATCCACTGCCTCCTCCAGGTCACTGACAAAGGCATTAAACCTCACAGTTCCAAGGTGCACCTCCAAGGGCTCCGTTTGGAGCTGTTTTCCAGGTGGGATATGCAGCAGCACAGTTGTATTTTTTCACTTCAATCTTGTTTAACAGATACCACTAAGGTGCAACTTCCTGGTTGCTGTTAAAGCAGGCTTCTTGAATTCAATAACAGATTAATGAATAACACTGTGTCGAGGGTCAGCCCAATAAGTGGGCACAACATTAATTTTACCAGGTGGAGCAAACAGGGGTCTGTTCACAGCACAAAATGCCAGTGCAGGGGCAGGGATAGGAGAGAGTTCTGCAATCATTTCCAGAYGGATCAGAGCACTGGGGCACGCACTGTCCTCTGTAAATAACAGCTGCCACCACCACTGCCCTCACTCAAACGTGCTAATTGCATCCTGTTAGCAAATGATGATGCAATTAATCAGGGGCACCGTTTCTCTTACACCACACGCTCCTCTGGTGACCTAGAAGAATAAATTTAGATACACTCCTGCTTCTTAAATGTCCAAAGTCACGAMATACAAAGGTTCCTCCAAGCATTGCCAAGGCTTACAGCTTCTTCTTGCCTATCTGAGACACTGCAGATCACCCAGGCCTCAAGGTTAAGTAAATGCAGCAATTTATCAGGGACCTCATACACATCTTCAAATCTTTTTCTCAAATTCAGGGGATGACATAATTCGGAGGATGCAACCTTCTTTCACAGACCAAGGCATACTGGTACGTTTTCCTAGGGTTGCAATTCCTATAAATCACAGCAGCCTCTTTAATTTGAGGAGATTTCACATGGCAATCTTGCCCTGCACGTTAAGAATGGTTTATTTGTGAACTTGTCAAAGGTAACTGCTGCTGCCTCCGACTTTTTTCAGGAAGTCTGCCTGGTTTTCATTCTCATTAACACTGCAGTCTCCCAGGCCTTTGTGATACTCAGGATAATTAATTCCCAAGAGAGCTTCTTTCGTGCATTAAGAGAGAAACTTCCAGCTCTTAAGGGAAAGACACCTGTGGCCCTCAGATTCCTGAAATAAGTCAAAGAAAAACCTAACACATCAACCTTCCTTTCCATTAGCTCTGCTTACACCAATAACTGGTAAGCAATTCCTTGTTAAGCCAAAACAGTGGCTTAACACACACAGATATTTGTAGCAGAAGCACATGGGACAAGATATTTGCTGGCACACTGGTAGACACCAAACMTCCTTCAATATACTGCAAATACGTGGAGTGACAAAAGCACCACATCATTACTGGGCATTTTCAGTCTTTTGAATGTGTTGCCACCTTACAAAATTCAAATAAAGCTGAAAGAATAGAAATTCACTCAGTATGAGACATTGCAGCTGACTGAGCAGAGCTGGACTTTAAAAGCTCTGTAGAGAACAGGATCTGATCCCTGGGCACCTGTACCGCATTATTTACAACCAGCTCTTCCTCTCACCCTTCCAAAATGACAAATGAAGCAACTGATTATRGAACAAGGCAAGTTAAATCTATATCCATATGCGTAACCAGGTGAATATTTTATTTTTAACACATCAGCCTATGTAAACTGCAAGCTCTTCCTTCTGCATGATATCAACATCAGGGCAAAAGCCTGAAAGCCTGACTTGCCACCACTRCTTGAAGAGACAAGGCCCCCAGGGAAGCAACAAGTCACAGCCTGAGAAATCAATTGGCATCCACATCATCTTGGATGAGTCCCATAGTGTCCCTGTCCTGCAGGTTCCAGTCCCCAATAGCAGGGAGCTCCCATAACCCTGGGACAGTGCTTCCAGCTGCTCGAGGCAGCTGGATGCTCTCACAGACCCTTCAGCAGGGCCCTAAAGGCAGAGGCTCTCTGCATATTCAGTGCTGCAAGTTCAAAACCAGAGAAAAACGCCCTAAGTGGCTTCTAAAGGAAAGAGAAGTGACAAGTAGAGGATAAGAGAACAAAAATGCTACGATCACGTCTTGACAAAAAGAGAATTCAAGCATGATTAAACCCTTTGCCAAAGATCAGRCAGGCATTTAGTGGCAAAAGCTGAGTGCCTCCTGAACCCAATCCAATCCCAGAACACGAAGAATCTTTGCTTTCTACTTTGCCAGTGCTTTTTCCCCCATACAGAACTAACACATTCCATATTTTTACTTAAAAGAAACAAATTCCTCTCACACCCAAGAGTCCTGCTGCTGGCAGACACACAGCCCTGAGCTCCCAAAGCCACCAGCCAGGTACTGCACCTCCCAAGGGAGCTGGTGCTCCCAGCAGCCACACATTCTGCAGGACTTCATTTCTCAGCTGTAAAACAGGGTTATCACATGCCATTCTGGTTTCACAGTACAATTCAAATGTGGAAATTAGTGATATTATTCATCCATTACCTAATGTTTCTGACATAAAAAAAACCAAGCATCACCAAGGACAAACCTGCCCAGCAAAACAACCAAAGTAGAACCCTGTAGGAACAGTAACCCAGTGTGATTTCCCATATATAAATTAGGAGTTTCTGAGTACAAATACCTTTTTTTCTCAGAGCCAGCAGCAAGCACCTCCCCAGCCTGATAGTTCCCACGGGAGCTACCCAGCCCTGAGGGAGCTGAGACCCTGAAACAGGCTCCTGCTGCCCACGCAGAGCCTCAAGGAACAGGGAGCTGATCCTGCCCGACTGGAGGCACCTGTGGGTTCACCGCCCAAACCCTGCCCTGCTGGGACTCATTCCCTGGGAGGAGGGAGGGAGGGAGGTGGCCAGCACAGTCACCCCAAACCCAGGCCACCTGTACCAGGAGCACTGGCAACGCCTGAGGGGTGAGGAGCAGCCAGCATGGGGACAGCAGCTCCTCAGCTCCACTGCCAGGTCCAGTCAGGAGGGACAGAATCCCCCAGCAGGGACACCTGGACACAGAGGTGTTCCTGACCGGGAGAGGACAAGGTCTGAAGCTGCACCAGGGGAGGTTTAGGTTGGACGTCAGAAGGAATTTTTTCCCAGATACTGGGATGGGCTGCCCGGGTGGGCGGTGGGGTCACTGCCCATGGAGGTGTGCAGGGGAAGGCTGGGGGTGGCAGCCAGGGCTCTGCTGTGCCACGGTGGGGATGGCTCACAGGCTGGGCTCGGTGGTCTCTCAGGTCTTTTCCAGCCTCRTTGACTCTGTGAACGGTGCCTGATGATCCCAGTGGATTTCTACAATAAAAGGACAGGGTTTGTGCATAAGGGGAGAGTAGAGGCTCTCATTTACCCCAGCTGTAGGAAGGTTTTTATTTCTTGCCTCCCCTTCCAGGATGTCCTTGTCCCCACCACAGGGCATTTCAGTCAGAGTGGGCAGGTAGATAACTAAACGGATTTTTTTTYAGTCTAGTTGGATAATCAGGCCCAGATGACCAACATTGTGGCAATTAACACCCTGCTGAGAGCCCTGGCCCATCTTCTCTTTGGCAAACTGAACTCCCCCTTCCTTCAGTGCCYCCTCTCTCCCTTTCACCGTGTTCAAGGGTTACTCAGCCTGCAGTACCATGTTGCTACATACAGAGAAATAATTTCCCTTTCAATCAAGCTAAGCATTACATAGTAGAGTATTAAGAAGCACAGCACGGTACAAAGCAGTAAATTTGCCATAATACATTTTGTCTGAGCAAAACAATGATGACAAAAAGCTCAAACAATTTATATGTTCCCGAGCAAGCATGGAAAATTTATAGAAGCATAATTCAATCTTACTACCTTACTTGAATAAATAAGAGATTAGTTGATKTCTAAATTAGTATAAAAATTGTTTTCATAATAATAAACCTATCTCCCACCAAAAAGGCTCAGAAATACACTTCAATAAAAGTTCTGTACAGATTATAGGAACTGATTACGTAAAAGCTTCGTGGCACAGAAATGGAAAAATAAGAAATTAGTTACATTGGTCAGAACTAACACCACCAAAAGAAACAGACTAAAGGTGATAATGGAAAATAATAGCAGGGTTGATTAAAACCTCTTATTTTAAAGTTGCTCAGAGAGTGAGAAAAGCTGTTTAGTGAAATAAGTTTACCTGCACAATCAGAGGCATTTGGGGGAAGATTGTGTGATTATGGAGAAGTATCTTTAGCATGAAGGGGCTTGGTGCTGGGGAATATGGACGAGGAGTTCAAGGTTGCTCTGACTACTCTTACAATGTATATAGACCTGCAGATAAGTAATTTTCTTACTCCTTTTATGTCTCCTATTATTACTATTACATTTAAAACACATATTTTAGGATACAAGGATGGTGTAGTGGGCAACACATTCGTTAAGGTAATAGTGCAGTTAGACTGCTTTAAAAACAACAGCAGCACCCAGACCCAGCCAAGAAGCAAATCACTGAGCCACTGAGTAGGGTGCTCGTGGTTTAATCCTGGAGTAGACCCAGCAGTACTAACACACCTTTCCCACTGTGATATTTGTGATAGTTATTACAATATTTGTTAATTAAACGCAGCAGCCAAGGATCCAACGAGATGGCAYCAGAATCAAAATTCCGAAGGCTTTGATTTTTTCCTGACTGTAAAATGGGAAAAGTGAGACCTATCTAGTTCGTAACAGTTAGTGGAAGATGTAAATCATTYCGGTTGGAGTCTTGGATATGGATTGCAGGTTTAGGCACAGCTCCTGACARGTGCCTGTACTTCACAGCACTGAGCTGCACAGAACCATCAGCACAAAGCCAGCAGTGCCCTGGGTCAGGATTGCTGAGACACAGGAACATGGGAAATCTTGGATTGTGCAAGGCCAGGAGCTGTGATTCCTCCCCAGAGCAGCTCAGCAGAAGGCAGGAAGCCCTCCCCTGCTCACAGGCAARGTGTCATTGATCAGATATTCAGCATTATTTTGTAGCGTTGAAAGGCAGCATCTCTTGGCTCCTGAGCGTATCCAAATTCTAACCTGAGAAGAAAAATAAGCCTCAGTGCACTCCCATGGCTTCCAAACCTCAATTTATACAACTCCATAAACAGAAATCCCTCCAGAGAGCTTGGGTTTTAAAGAACACACGCCAGAAGCGAGGCTGAAAAAGCAGCAGCACATCTTAAAACGCACAACTTACTGTGCCTGTCGAGTGACAGTCACACCACAGCAACGCAGAGCTTGTCTGGAAAACAGGGAACATCAACACACTTCCCATTCCATGCTGGGCACAGACAGAGCTATTGATTTTAGTGTCTCTGTAAGGTTGGATATATGAACATCAGGCTTCTCTCTCTCTGCATTCAGTGGAGGATACGTTTAATATTCCAGAAAGAAAATAATAACTTACAGCAGACAAGTGGTGTGAGCGGTCAGAAAGGTGGCCTGGTTAGAAGAGGGATGAGGAAACAAATAATTCCAGAACAAAAGGAAACGCCAGGCAGCCTGGGAAGCAGGAGCATCCTCGTAAAGGGCAGCTGGACTCTGAAATGTATGTGGGGTACCTACAAACTGGGGACATCCTCACATAACACTGGGGAGTGAGGGGGGGGAAAGAGAAAAATAGGAACTGTAATAACTTACTGTCTGAAAAAGGGGAACAGCCTGGGAAAACAGCAAGTTCCTGGACTGGCAAATGTCCAGGAGTGAAATCGGCACAGGAGACAGCACACAAAAAAAGACAACAGAGTAATGATGGAAGAAAACAAAATATTTACCAAAATTAGTGAAAAATACAAATCCATGGGACCTCTTAGGACCCTGTTTTCCCCTGCAGCTTGACACACAGACRGAAGCTGGGCTGGTGAAAGGCAGCTCAGGGATTCTGTACATGCAAATGCACACCCCACAGTTACTTAACCTTCAGGGCTCTCTGTGCTCTCCTACACAGAGTGAGCACTCTCGAGAAGGAAGAAATCAAATCTGAAAGCCCTTCACAGAGATAAAAAGTTCTATATATTATTTCAAGCCTACTCTGAATAGCTGATGCTCCTCTTGAACAAGGACRTTTTAACTGCTTTTACAGGGTGAAAGAGATTCGAGTGTGCTTCAGCAGAATTAGAACAATTATGTGCATTAGACTTCTACAGGAGCTTAAAGCACTTTAACAGGATAAAGAAGAATTTAAGTGCTATGAACTATAGAACAGTTAAAAAATGCATCATTTGATAAAGATTTAAACGAAGTTAATGGATACAGTAGCAATTATCTAGAGAGAGAATTGCTAGAAACAGATTTTGACAATAATCTTCTTTTCATGAATTCGGGGGAAAAGACTTTACTGCCGCAGTGTACTGTCCACATCTAGCAACTTGGTGAACTATTTCTTCCAAAACCAGAACTAAATTAGCACAGATCCACCTAACACATCTAATGCAGCTTAGGTGGTTCTTATTCTCTAATCRTCCCCACAGTGGCAGCATTTATTAAGTGACATCATTAGCAGGAATGTGCCAGTGTTCCTCCTCAGCCAAATTTCACTGCACAAATCACTTCAGCGTGAACAAAGAACAGATGAGAGGGGAAAATTAATTAGTTCAGTGCCTTATTCTCTCTCCTGCATACACACAGCAGATATTAGCTGCACACTGGGTTGCAAGGGTGTACAGGGAGATCTYGCCAGGTTTTTCTTTTCTTTAAAGCACACGGGTCCTTCTCACAGCTTCTGAATGACTGTTTTTCCTCTTCATGTCTGTTTTTCCTGCTGTGACTGTGCATGAAAGGGTTAAGTTGCTTAGAGCTGAGCAATTATCAAAAGAGAGAGTGAGTGAGGGGGCAATTTGCTGCTGTAGCTTCTCTGGCTCCAGGTAAAGGCTTTCTGCAGAACAACATCCCTCTGTTCATCACTGGATCCGTGGAGAGGATAATCTGCTCCTCGATATTCTCTCTTCTTGCTCTCAAAGTCTGAGGAGAATAACCTGGAAAAACCCACAGTGGTGGGGGAGTAGATGGTGAGAGCATGACCCCAGCTCATTTTTACTGAAGACATTTTAAGGGCCTTTCTTTTCAGAAGACACYGAACTCCCTGCTCTGAAAATCACACCTCGATTGCATCTCAAACTGGACATCCAAGAAGTTGGGTAGCAACAACATCAACAAAAAAAACCCCGTCTTTTAGGAAAGTCTTGGCCTAGAATCTCAAGTAGTCAAGGCTTCCAAGTTACRTTTCCAGCCATCAGCAAACAACATGAAAAAATGTGCAACATGGCATGAAGAACATTTCTGGTTCGTGATTCTAGTTGTGCTTGTTAACATGAAGCAGTGTGTAAAGCACAGTGTTGCTATTTCACAGTCACAAAACAGAATGCCACTAAAATCTCAGTCATCCCACCTTCCCRAAGGGCACTATCCATGGGATCATCTCATGGGAATCTACTTTAAATACATTTGGGGGGAGATGTTTTYAAACAAGAAATGCGTCAAATTCTGTATGTTGGACAAATTTAGTGAAAGCCACATGAGTATATTTAAATCCAAACCTGTCTCATTTGCTTAACATTATTCAATTATTCACTGAGTTTACACCTGCATTTAGTTTTGTGRGGCAGAGCTGAGCTGAGAGTGCTGCAGTTGGAGTGTAATGAAGTAAGMACAAAACCAATTAGTGCTTCGTGAAATGGAGAACTGGACTGAAAACATTTACATTTCTTCTCACATTAGCAGCCAACTAACCCGTACCAGCTTTATACACACTGCCATAATAGATTTGAGATTTTGCAGCAGAAGCAGCAGCTTCATTTGTCATTGTCCTGTCTGAGTCACACTCACTGCATTACCCACAATGTCACCCTAGTGTCTCTCTAGGCTGTTTTTATTGCCACACCAGGCTATGATCACTAAATTACAGAATCATTTATGTTGGAAAAGACCTTAAGATTATAGAAACATAGAATCCTTAAGGCTGGAAAATCCAGCCATGAGCCCATCACTGCCACGTCTACCACTGATCCGTGTCCCCAAGGGCCACAGCCACACATTTTACCCTCACACTGCCAAATCCACCAGGAATACRTTCAGGTACAGTGACTTCCTTCAGCAGGGAACAGGGAAACACCACGAGAAATTTACGCTACTCTGCCAGTTCAACAAGAATAAAACATGTAACTGATTAAGTCCTRATTAACAGTTCACAAAATGCTTCTTAATGTCCTGTGACATTGCATCTTAATTATCYGGCTGCTCTGTCATTATTTGCATGAGGGAAAAGCCTTGTGCAAATTTTCAACTGCTTTTCATTCCTTCTTCCTTCCATTTTTAAAGTAACAGAAACTATTTCTGTTTTCCTGGTGATTAAGAGGGCTGCATTTGAAAGGGGTCTGWGCATTTTAGATCTTCTACTTGACTCAGGTGTCATTAAAAGCTTCAACGCTTTTGAGAATTTAGCCCAAATTRTCCCAGTTTCACCTTTCAACATGCTACAGTCTACCTGGCAGGTTTAGGTCTCCTGCCAGTACAACCACCCAGGGTTAGTTATACGTTACAGGCAGTTTTTATAGTGCACTTGTTATTGTAAATTGTAAATTTATTGTAAATTGTTACTGGCTGTAAATGCAGACCTGAGATTAAACATTGTCACATCTTGGACAGCTCACTCTTAGCAAGATTCCTTGCCAGCTTCAATGCTTGAAGAAACATCTTCCACAAAAAGCAAGGACTGGCCATTTCCCTCCCTATGACTGCTACTGCAGATGCCCTCTTAAAAAAAAAAAAAAACATTTCAAGAGGAAAATTATAAGCCAAAATCCACAGTTACACATGTGCAAACCCCACTAAAGTTGGGAAAAAGAATACACTGGCTTGTGTCTCCAGTGCTAATGGCTGATGTGGCTGAAGGCACATAAGAAAAAAATAAATAGAAAAGCCTTTTGTCTGCTTTTGTCAGCTGCAAATAAAAATAAACATTCCTGTTGCCCATTCAAGTGAAAAGATAAAACATAATCAATATCTGCATCCCAACAAAGTCATGTGTTTGATGTGCTGCGAAGGAAGAGCCTTTTCCRGGGACTTTTCACTGCACGAGGGAAACACCTGCATAGGCAATGTGATCCCTGGCACGTCATCTCCACARTTCAGTGGGAAGGCTGTTCATAGGGAATACTCTTTTCTTCATGTGTTTGCTTATGAAGCTTTGCATTCCCCGACCTCTTCCCACTTTCTGCCCAAGGTGGATCTCGTCCTGGCAGCTGTTTGAAGTGCTGGCAGCGACGTCAGCAACCTGGAACATTCCATCTCCTAACTTCACCTCCACCCAAGGAAGGGAAGAAGTTAGAGAGGTAGAAATTTGTGCCAAATTAGGTGCAATTCACTGCACCCACGGAAAGAAAGTGTGAGCATACAAAATTCACATCTCCAGRGACCCCGTGTAGGACAGGAAGGGATTACATGTCACTGATGTGTTTTTAAATAGTGATTCTCTTACATGGCATGAGTTAGGCTTTACTTATTCTGTTACTGGTGGTACTTTTCACACAACTTTTTTTTGGATCCAAACAATGCCAAAACCTATCACCTGAGCCAAATCTGCTGATATTTTTATTTTCTCTTATGGTCGCATTTGGCATCTTTCACACTTTGCTTAACATTTCTTCTTTGAAATCACTGGAGCTCATCCACTAAAAATCTGCAAGGAGGAAAGCAAGCCTGTACAATAAAAGGGAATCATACACACAGCACCCACACACACAATTAAAATCATCAGTTATTTTCCATTCAAAGAAATAGGAAACCTSCAATATTCCAAATCCCACCCCGCAGTAACTTTCAAAAACCCTGCCATCCTCTTGGAGAACTCCTGTGAATTACTCTCCTGTGTTCACTTGTGCAGAAATCAGAGCTAACAAGATGAAAGCCTTGTTSTATCAGGTTTATTTAGCCTGAACAACTGTCCAAAGCACCTCAGCCACCTTCTGCTTCTCCCAAGCCACACACAATTCAGTCTGTGCAGTTGCACTCCTACTTTATGAAGCCCAAAATCCCCAAACCTAAGGTTGAAGTGCTGCGTTTCTCTCCAGATGATGGAGATACGGGGCCCTGCCAGGCTCCAAAATAAACCCAATTATCTTGTGCATTCCCCYAGCTGAACTCTCTCTGCTTCCAGGAACACAGGCAGGAGTGCCAGGTATCAGAGTATTCAGATCATGTCATCTTCCAAGACTTAAAAAGAAAATAATTATCCTGCAGTAATTGAAAATACAAAATGAGGTTTAACATCATGTTCTGATCTTTTTTATTTCACGCTGTGAGAGGATTAATTTACTGAAAATGGAAAGTGCTCCCAGACTGCTGTACCTGGCCTGATCCACCCCTCACACTGAGAGCTGGGGAGGTGTTTGGGGAGACAGGCAGAGGCTCCAAGCCTGACCTACTTCAGGGCACACAGGCTCCGAGTCAGGCTGCCCATCCYGCCTGCAACACAGCTCCATTCCAGGCATCGGCTCTCCCTGGATCTGGGAATTATTCTGTGCACYAGGATAAGGACACAAGGCTGTTCTGGAGACACTTCTCATTTCTCTGGCACTGCAGAGGTGCTTTTCCAAATCCACAAGATTTCCCTGTCCCATTATCCAACTGCCAGAGAGCAAATCTCCTCCCTTCCCTACAGAACTGCAGGATTATCCCTGAGTTGAGGTCCTTGTAWGCCCATGGATGGGTTTAGCCAAGACCATGAGTTTGCCAAAGCTCTTGGGGAGATTCTGCTTTCGTAATTTCTTAGTCCGGGTACCCTCCCCACCAGCASCCTCACAAAGTTCTTTCCTCAGATCTGATTTAGCCCAGCAATTCATTGGTTTTCCAAATCCCAGACAACCCCGAGCAGCCCCTTCTGAAGCTCCAGGAAGGATCTTTCTGTCCCCTCTGAGGCAGCAATTCGTGTCTGCTCCTTGCTCTGTGGTAGTGGCACCTCCAGTCCCTCCTGTTCCACCACAGAACCCCAAGGGTTTGCAGCTGCTCTCAAGGGCAGAAGGAAACTCTCTGTTCTCCAGGACGAACAACACTTATTTCTGACCCTTTAGCCATACCAATGCAAAATAAACATACAAATCAAACACCATCCATCACACGAGGAAATCAAAAGTGGTTTGGGGCAATTTCAGTGCATTATAATTAGYCATGCAATGTTGTTAAATCAAAAGAAAATAGGAGGAACCTTGACTTGTAATGAGTCATGAGTCCTAAAAAACATGCAAAAATATATAGACGCCTAAGCTGATAAGATGCCTTCTGTATTTTAATTTTATTCTTTCACCTTGCAAATCTTTACAAAGGTTTGCKGTGTGCCTCTCTGCATTTTACACGCCTTCAGTGTTTTTCAAGSCTGCCATTAACTCTTTTAAAATTTGTAGTTAATCTTAGTCATTCTGAATTTCTAGAAGTTTTTATATTTTCTGAATTCAYATGTCTTCAAAATGGTTTTTTGCATCTTGAAGAATATTTTCTAGATATCTTTTCGGGAATCAGGATTGTCACCGTAAAACTGTTGGATGAAAATGTCAAGGTTGCTCTCACTTTCAAAGTTGCCCAAATCACAAATGAGGCTGTGAAGCTAAAGAAACCTGCTGGAATTTCCACAAAGGTTCTTCGATACTGAAACTTTTCTGAATAACAATGGTTTTTAACAAGCCAGCATTTACAAATCAAATGTTTCACCAAAAAAATTCCCAGGAGCCCCAAGAGCCTGACATGGCTCTTACTCAGGCTCAGCCTGAGGCAAAGCAGAGCCTGCCCCTCGTGCAAGKTCTGTGTGAGCACTTGAGTTAACAAGGAGTTATGATGTGTGTTTTTAAAAATATATAAATAAATCTGTCTTTTTTGTAATCATGGACTTGTTCAGAGTGTTTTATACATATGAAACGTTAAATCTCACTGAGCTTAATACCCCTCCAAAAGAATTTCCATGTGTAATAAAAACCAGTGCTTAACATCTGGGCTCCAGGCTGTCATTTTAACCTCCCTACACTGCTCAAGTGTTTTATGGGCCTGACACATATRAACTGTAAAAGAAATTGTAATCTGGAGCCCTTGGAATAGAAACAGTGGATAAACCACTCCTCACATTAGGAAAAAAGTTTGTTTCTGAGAACAGAAGCCTAGAGAGGAGAGACAGGGTAGGCCCTGTCCCCTCAGCATTTGTGAATTTCTGGTCACCTCTGCATTTATCCTCACAAGYAACATTTCTGCAGAGTTCTCAAGGTGAGCAGAAGCTTGAAAAGGTTTGCCTGAGAATACTCAGGGAGTCGTCTGAGGCTCACAAAGCCCTTGGCCACAGCAGCACTCTCTCTATAAACCATTTCTCCCTGCAAACATCCAAAGTGACTGGCGTTAGTTGGTGCTGGGGTTCTTTTGCTGCAGTCAGCACAAGCCTCCTGGCCCTGTAATCTAGAAAGGAGCATAAAGCAAAGGAACTTCTGTCCCCACCTCTCCTTTAGTGTGCTCATACCTTTCTCTTCTCCTTTCCTTGATCCCTACAATCTGAATTCAATTGTGCTCTAAACCCCCACACCTCACCACTGTCTTTTTTGGCCCCACATTGTTCTATTTTTCTGTAGCCTGACGAATGCAGGGTGCACCTTGAAAGCCTCCCTGTTTCACTCTTCACAGGGCTTAAAAAGATGTAGTGCCTATAAATGTCTTTTTTTTGTTGTTGTTTTTTCTTTAATCTTTGATCAAGAGAGAGCTGTGTAGAGAAGAAACAGCACATAAACCCCATGACATAGGGAGGGTGGGGAGGAAAAGTGTTCTCTRCCCTCAGAAGGGAACAGAAATATTCAGACTTCATACACAGGTTTGCTAATGCTGTTAAATCTTATGCTGCCAAAAGAAAAAGCAATGAAAAGTGTTCCCAAATCACAGCTTTCCCGTATTTTGAAGCTGTAGACAGTTCTTAAAAGCTACAATCTGTTTTTCATTTCTTTTATTTTCCAGGTCATCTCCTCTAAGACTGTTCTACAGTAACCTACGAAGCACAGACTAGAAATACATTTATTTATAAAAAGAAAATAAAAGGGTAAAGAGTCCTGCACAGGTGAAAATGCACCAGTGGGCTTTTCCTGAGTCTATCCAAGAACATCCTTAGCAACAAAGATCTTAAGAATTTGAACTTCTGGGCTTTAAAGCTGATAAAAGTAAAGCACAGACTTCTCAGCACCTTAATCTATTGAAGTTCATTAAAACTCAGCTTTCCAAGGGCTGACATCATTTAGCACACAGAATTGAGGAGCACCTGGGCACTTGGAGTGTCTGTGTAACTCCTTGAGCACGTGAATTTGTGGCAAACACCTCCAAAAYACATGGCACCCACCAGGGTACCAGTGGTGTAAATTAACAGATCAGTAATTACGGAAACCTTCAATTAGCACAAGTTCTGTCTGTATCACTAAAGATGAGCACTAATGATTTTTACTGGGGTTGCAGGTAGCAGTGTTCCATTTGGCCTCTGTAGGGATTCTGCCCAAATCCTTGTCTCCAAGCCCCATGGAAAATGAAACACGAAAATGGAGTTTTAACAGCACATGCTGCTCTCAGACTGACCCTGCCCCTGACCTTCCACTGCAGCAGCCTCTGTGGAAACTCACTCTGCCTGGTGCAATCCCCGCCCCAGAGAGCCCAGATCCAGTTTGGAGACACCCTGGGACAGCTTGGACAAGGATACAAACCCTCGTGCCATTCCCATACACAGCATCTAGATGAGCAAGAAAGAGCCCATGGAAAAGCTGCCAAAACAAGGGCAGAACTCCACATCACACAGGAAGTTTAGGTTTAGCAGCCTGGGATGCAGAGAATAAAAGCTGATCTGAAGGCACCACGTAAATTAGGATCCAGTATTGCTGTGCCTGCAGAGGTCATTTCCAGCAGGAAATCCCAAAAAGGACCTTACAGAGGAGCCCATCACAGCTGTACCTGTGTTTTTGGAGAGCTCCACCCATAGCTGATGGCAATGAAAACCAAAGAAACWTCCAAGTTACCTTTAAATAAGAGCAGAAGTTCTCGGGGACCAAAAAAGAGAACCTAGAACTGAAGGCAAGTGTGCAGGAACAGGACAAGCCTGGTACATTCTCTCTGGCTTTAAGACACAAAAAGAGATGAAACATTTCTGCTGATGGTTGTTGGATTTTCAGATCATCAARGTTTAATGCCATAATGCTCAGACGGATCCACAGTCTGCTTTCTGTCTCTTCCTGAGTTTACAGCAGAATGGATTTGATAAGGACAAGTATGAGCAAATTCAAGGAAGGAAGGGAAGTGCCCCAGAGTTGACTCAGCCTGCAATATCTRGATCAAATCATTATATATAGGCCAATGCTATTTCTCTCAACCTGTTTATCACATTGTGCCATAAATAAAGCAGATTGTCCTTAATGAAAGCTTACCTTGAGATCTCAGCTGACAAAGCCACACCCAAGGAGACAAGGTGGGACTATCATCAAGGTAGAAAAAGGTTTTTGACCCATTTATTGATACTTGATGCTTTATTGATAAGCTAAGGCATCTTTGTTGCCCAGAATGTAAACTAAAAGAAACATGAAAAAGAGCAAAGAGATGTGTTTTTAGCTATCCCTGACAGTAGCCATATATTCATCTAAACCACGTGCACCAGACTCACCTCTGCCAGAGCCTAACACTTTGTAACACCTAAAACCTATTTTGCTCTCTTTGTRGCAACATGGAGACCAAAATATTATTGAAACATGCAGTCTAAATAAATAGGAGATTTAATGTAAATGTTGTAAAAGAGTGTTGAATTCCTGTTGAACACCAACTCTTACTATTACACCTGTCTTTACAAATCTCTTCCAATACTTTAACCACCTCCAGCCACTGACAAATTTGGATCAATTTTATTACATTCTGAGTGATTTTGATCAAGCTGRAATCATTGTTAACTGCAAAGAAAATGTTTGCACTCAGAGCTCACTAAAGTAGGTTGTGGGACTGTGACACTCATCGGGGTAAGAGCTACAGAGGGGCAGAGAAATCCGCGCTGCACGTGCAAACTCCGCTGCTCAAGACCTCGATTCCCACTTTTGAGCAGGCTCTGGAGCAGCTCTGGCAGAGGCAGAGCAGGTCAGGAGAGGACACACAGCAGAGATATCGGGGACAGAGCAGCATTTTGTCTGTTCTGTGTCTCGAGCACGTGACCCCTGAGCCTTCCTCAACCCAGGCAAGAGCCAAAGGTGTGAGAGAGGCACCATTCTTCTCCCCTTTCCCAGCAGAAGCACCAAGGATCAGTGAAACTGCTTCAGCACCGTTCACTTGTGGGCCAGGAACTGATGGTGAATAAGAAATAATTAAACTGTGTGTTTGACTATACAGAGAATACATGAAGCCCTGGTTCAACTATTTTGTTTTCAGGGTTTATACTCCAGGAGGAAAATGTGTATTCTAAGCTCTGCCAGAGGCTGAACACCCCCAGTGCCTCAGCAGTGCTCTGCGGAGGAATATTTGAGGAATGTATGCTCTGAAGGGAAGTTTCAAATGACAGGSATTTACATATGGGATGGGGACCCAACAGCACTGTGACAACAAGACATTATAAGCAGTGTGCATGGAAAGCTCTAGGCAGTCACATCTATTTCCCTAAATTATAATATATGCTCGGATTCCGTTGTTATGAAGATCACACATTATCAATAGACATGGTACAGGTTTTCATTGAAAATTCTCCGGTAAAAAAAATAAACCCCTATTTTACAAAACACATAGTTTAGTTAATTTTTACGTGATCTTCACCAGAAAAGTACTGAAAGGGTGTGACATCATTTGTACTATGGGCGTGGTTCAGAGCTTTTTACAGATGTGCCTAGAACAGCACAGGCGTTTTTAAGATACAGAAGAATCACACAGACAGAAATTGTAAAACCAGATTTAATCACTTTAAACCATTATGAAAAAAGGAAAGGGAGAGGAGAGGAGAGGAGAGGAGAGGAGAGGAGAAGAGAAGAGAAGAGAAGAGAAGAGAAGAGAAGAGAAGAGAAGAGAAGAGAAGAGAGAAGAGGAGAAGAGGAAAAGAGGAAAAGAGGAAAAGAAAAAAGAAAAAAGAAAAGGAAAGAAGGAAAAGAAGAAAAGAAAAGAAAAGAAAAGAAAAGAAAAGAAAAGAAAAGAAAAGAAAAGAAAAGAAAAGAAAAGGAAAGGAAAGGAAAGGAAAGGAAAGGAAAGAAAAGAAAA
>JACAXG010000057.1:3125579-3290513 GCA_018881555.1 Amblyornis subalaris | reverse complement strand
GAAAGGAAAGGAAAGGAAAGGAAAGGAAAGGAAAGGAAAGGAAAGGAAAGGAAAGGAAAGGAAAGGAAAGGAAAGGAAAGGAAAGGAAAGGAGAAAAGAAAAAAAAAAGAAAAAAGAAGCCCATGCCTTCTTCCTTTTCTAGTGTTTCTTCGAAATACAAACCAACACTTCTGTGAAAGAACCAGGCAATTTATATTAAACTGTAGAGTTTAATGGGAATCAGGACAAAAGCATGTAATGAAAACAGGATTTCTGTGGAAGGGAAAGTAATAATTACTCTTGCTTTTATTTGTAATCATTTTTAGCAGGGTGAGCCGTAACCAAACATTTGCAGAAAAAGAACCTCATTGCAACACAAAGAGGCTGTGCTGGACTCTTGTTCTGCCTGTGTGGATCCTCCTGTATTCTGTGCCCAAACTCGGAACTGCATGATCCTCCAGAAATGGAGCTAAAAAGCCAAACGAACCCCCCAACCTGCAGGGGTTACTGTCCTCTGGTGCAAACACCATGAGGATAACGGGAGCTGATGTGGCTGACCGCAGCCAGGCTCTCTCACGCCGGGKCGAGTTCTGCAGCCTGACAAAGCTYTCCTTTCAAGCTTGGGTTCTCTCCCTCTCGTGGTTCCTAAACCTGTAACTGCAGCAGCATTTCCCACAAGTGGCAGCAACAGGAATGAAAACCAATCCCAGGAAAAGCAGGGATTTCAGCTGTACCAGYCAGGTTCCCAGGGCAGCTGTGCTGTGAGAACAGGCAGAGCCCAGCTCTGCTGCAGCCTCCTCCAGTCCCGTGTTCCTCCAAGGATTCCAGGTAATCACATTAACAGCTTCCAGCATCGTGTAATGACATCATTCAAACACATTGCTCCCAAAGGCTTGAGACTGGATCAAGGAATTACCATTCCTCATGCATTTATGACAAATCTAATAGTAGGAAATGATTTGTTACACAACACAGCTTAGGTTGGTTTCTCCCCTAACTGCAAATGCCTGCTCTGAGCTCCAGCTTCTCGTCTTCCCTGGGGCTGAGATGCTGTACAGTAACTCCTAATTTGATATCTGAATTGAGAGGAGGGCTTTACCTGAGGTCAAGAATGGGTTACTTCAGGAGCCTTTCCRTGCTTGATGTACGAGTTGTGTTTTCCAAAACTGTTTAGGCCCTCAGGAAGACAAGTCCTTTTACAAGCTGAGAGAATTCAGGCATTGATATTGTGTATTCTAAAAACCAACCGTGGCTCATTTTTTGAAAACAGACAAAACAAGCCAACCAAAAAAACCCAACAGACAAAGCCTGTCCTGCAGCCCATGGATGCTTTGATATCCAGAGCCAGAAATGTGGGCATCACTAAGAGGGCTGTACGAGCACTGGAAAGACAAACCTTGCAGATGAATAGAAATTATCACCACAGAAAGTTCTACAGTGCCAAAGAGACACGSCAAAATGCAATTCTTGTGCCTGCACCTGCCCTAGAGAAACTTCTGTGGGTTTGGTGGAATTCAAAACTGCTGAAAGCAAAAATCAAGTGCTGAATATTCCAGTAAAAATACTCCTCTGGTGTGCAGCACAGACAAATTTCTATCCAAAGGTACAAAATAAGAAAATCTCAGGAGTGAATGGATTCTGGAGAGGTCTTATACCTCTCAGAGATAGGGAGTGTAATCGTTCAAAACCTATTATTGTGTAAACAGTAAGTATATAAATACCTGTCCCACGGACCGTTGCCTTGGCCCTGGAGGGAAATACTTCACTGTCCCGCACCTATTTCCACAAAATATCCCACTTCTGTCTCCATACATAGATAAAATATAGGTGTTGATTAATACTTTATCCAAAATATGTGAAGAAAAAATTGAAAACAGAAAATACACCTGCTGGAGTTACTGTTCAGTATTCAAATCAAAGTGTTACTGTTGTTTTTCAAGTTATGTCATTACTGCCTCTCTTTTCCTGACTCCATGCACATTGGAGAAGCAGTTTGTGGGGTTTTTTTCTATTGTTATTTTTTCCTTTGCTGACTTTCTTCTTCTTGGCCCTTATTCTCAGGAATCTTTTACTCTATTTTGCAATGCATCCTATGACTAGAGACTACTTTTCACAAGTTCCATATTTGCCTTTCATGCATCACTCATGCGTCTGAAATGAAGATTTTTGTATTCAGGTGAGAGAGAGGCAGGGACCCACAGAACCCGTGCAGTCGCTCGACAATATTCTTCATTAATTGCCTCAGAAGTGACCTCTCCCCTCGGTTTTTATTTGAACTCTTGCCTGCTTGAGGACAGAGCCTTTTCCATTTCGTTTTGCAGCGTGCTCAGGGCTGTGCAGAAATGTCACCTCACGAGAGGAAAAGTAAAAAAAAAAAAAAAAAGAAAAAGAAAAGCCAACTGAAATTCAGATTATGACACCTTTCGAAAGCTGCAAGGAAACGATGATCCTTTACCTCAAACTGTCAGATGCATCTTCCCAAATCCCTCCTCGCTCCGCAATGTATTTCCATAGCAACTCGTCTCTGCGCCGAGGCAGCGCTCCCCACGGGCAGGCTGCGCTTTGTGAGCGCTCCCCCTCCTCTGCCAGGCGAGCAGCGCCGAGCACTTAAACAGCAAATCATTAAAGCAATGTTTCCCCAGTGACCACACTGAATCACACACGGATTCAAACCGGGACCGAGGCAGGGGAAAGCGAGAGCGGAGCCAGAGGAGCTCGCAGCRCTCGGTGTAGGAGGGAAATGAATGCGTTGGAAAATAATAAACAGAGCGAGAGAACAACATCTAAGGCTTGATTTCCTTAAGGAAGGGASAGCACAGCGTCACTGTGCTGTAGAGTCTGACTTGAATCCTGCCACTGATACACTTCCCTCACCAGTGCTCTKCCCCCAGTTTTGCTCTAAGTAGTACAAACCTTGATTAATATTTATCTGCTCAATTTATCTGCCACCCAAATGGCCAACCCCGGCATCTCTGACTTCAAGCACCTGGCCGTGTATTTTGCTAAGYAYGAAAAGAAGACCGAGACCAATTTCCTCTTTTGCCTTTTATATTTTTTAATCTTCCTACCTATGCACACAAAACTTTACACCAGCTGATGTCAGCATCCTGCCTCACCAAATAGGAATTAATTCTCCCTAGGGAGAGAAGCCCTGTTTGTCACACAGCACAACCCTTTGCAGGGATGCTGCCTCRATGTGCCTTACCCAACATGCAGAGAACACACTCAGAAACATCACAAACCTCTCCCACAACACACAACCAACCAGTGGCAAAGGTGGGGGGGAAATTCCAGTTTTCCCGACTCCCACTGTTTCCCTTGTAACATCGTGATTGCAGTTCATGCAGCCTGGAAAATTAATGCCTCCTAAGGGGATTTTAGATATTTATTGTCTGTACTACACAGACGTGTTTGAAACTTTTTCCTGGTGTTTCTACAAAATTGCAGAACCCAAGGCCCATTCTCAAGAAGGTTTTATTTTCARTAACTGGGAAATGTTAGCCTGTTTCTAGGAGYRCACAGAGCTCCAGTCTTTTATGCAGTTTGGGAAACACCTGACATTGCTTTGGAATGGACAATTCTGTAGGCACCAGTCAGGGAGAGCTTTTCACCCTCCCAGGCTGCAGGTGCCTCCTCCCACACTCCCTGGCCATGGAGCACTTCCAGAGGTTCTCTCCACTTTCTCACAGTGACCCTGAAGCAAACACAGCAAAGCTGCTGCAGCTGCAGCCCCCTGGATGTGACAGACCTGGGCTGTGGCAGGGGTGGCTTCTGGTGGTCCCTGTGTGCTGCACAAAAGCCAATCCCTGCTCTCAGCTGCTCCTCTCCCACTGTGGAAAACAAACGTGGCCACAGCACTGCAAGGAAAWTCCCTTTCTAATAAATGTGGTTTACACATGTAAGCTGGGACCCTAAGATCAGACAGAATGCTGTTTCATTTGTACTAAGAGGGCCTTTCTCTTTTATAATCATGTTCAGAGTGTTCCTTGTCACTGTARAAGGTTGCTGCAGGTTTAGTGCAGAGAGGATTACCTGAACAATGGTGGTTCTGCTCTCAGAGTCCRAATTTGCCTCACTCTCCTTTGCTTACATTCTAACAAAGCAGCACCTTGCTTTGCAGAAAACCACAGGTTTCTTCTTGATTTACTTAGGAATAAAAATCTACCCAAGCTGGCTGCAGAACACCTCGAGGCAAAGCACACRAACCAGCAGAACCAGAGGAAATCCAGCGCCACTCCTGTCCTCTGAAAGGACACGCAGGAGGCCCAAAGGGGAGACAGCCTGTGAGCCTCACCTCAGCACCTGGGCAGATGAGGGAGGAGATAATCCTGGAAGAGATTTCCAGGCATGTGAAGGACAGGGAGGACACCAGGAGTAGTCAGAGTGTATTCACCAAGGGGAGTCATGCTTGAACAACCTGAGAACATTCTGGGRTGAAGGATGGCTCGGCAGGCAGGCAGGAGGAGCAGAGGGTATTGCCCACCTTAACTTCAGCAGCACTTTTGACACCATCCCCCTASCAGRTCCTCATAGAGGAGCTGTTGGAAYAGGGGCTGGGAGAGCAGACTGAGATGGAATTAGACCTGGCTGAGCATCCAAGTGCAGGGGTGGGGCCGAGTGGTGCAAAGCCCAGCTGAGGGCCAGCAAYGAGCAGTGATCCTGCATCAGCCTCCATGGGTACTGCAGGAAAACTCACCTGCCTCAATCCTTTTAATTCCCTTTGTTAAAAACCCTGCCAGCTTTAGGCCCTTTTCCCTTTGCTCTTTCACCCTGCACCAAGCACAGACTGCCATGATATTAAATCTCTTTTTCTSGGAAATACCCGCTAGGCAATTAATATTGAACTTCTCCAAATGCTGAGCCCCGTGTGGATGACATTTTGCTCGTTTTACCCATTCCCATGTTGTGGCAAGACAGTTCATGTGTGCAACAGTGGAGTCCAGGGWCTTACAAATCCACTTGCTTTGCTATCTGGAAAGACAAAGCTGTCTTAAAATATTATGAGCTTCAATTAAAACACAGCTGAGGGCAGCAGGCTCAAGCGTGGCTGTGAAAGCAGAGCTGGATGCTGGCAGGAACAGGGATGGAGTGTTGGAATCCAAACCAGCTCCTGTCACCAATAAACACAGGAAGAGGCAGATTCCCCCTTCAGAGCAGTTCATTAACCTCAGCCAGTTATTGCTGTCTGTCTTCTTAAGCAGGAGTCAGGAATCCCCTGTTTGTTTCTGGGCTGGGTTTATCTTAAAGAGTTCCACAAAACCTGCCAGAGAACATTCCCTCCCAGGAAGGTCAGTTTGCAGACAGCACACATTAAATGCAGCACGGGCACATATCCAATCCAAATATGCTCCAGAGACACCTTAGGCAGTAACTTTGGCTCCCAACTCGGGAATCTTTTTCATTAAAGACTCTTTTCAGGTCTGTTGTGAGCTGTTACACGACCTGCACCTGGCCAGCCACATTCCCTTCCCCTGTTTTACASAGCCCTAAAGAGGAGTTTGGTTCTGACCTATTTCACCACTGGTTGTTTCTGTGTTGTCCTTTGGGCTGTGGGCTATAAGGGTCATGGATCACACAGGCCTGCATAGATGGACTGAAATATTTTATGGTAGCCRTTGCCACTGAGCAATCATCATGTTTGAGAAAGAAAAGAATTGTTTTCCACACGTGTTTGCACAAAAGTCCAGCGGCAGGACATGGATGCACTGATGGGTTTAAAAGGCTGAGATAACTCCAGAAGGAAAGAGCAGGCCTAGAAACTCCGAGGAGCACAACAGCATCCAGGGAATGACACAACTCATTCTGACTCCAAGACCTTTCTTCCTTCTCACAATTTCCAGTATCATTTCCATCATATCTCTTTTTTATTGATTTCTGTTATGAGGCTCATGGAAAGGGAACACCAGGAGGATGAGAAGCTGTCCAGGAAACACCCTCTGTGGTGAGCTGCACCTTGCTCCATGACATCCACGTCACTGCTCTCAGYGGGAAACACTTGGTGAGGAAAAGAGAAAATGTGAGCACAGGACWGGCTTTGGTCAGAGCAAAACCATTCTGGAAAAATCAGAAAAATTATTTGGCAAAAAAAAGAAAACCAAGAGAGAGAAACAYAGGCACAATAAACAATTGTGGCTTGTAACGGCATTAACCTGAAGGAAAAAGGCARGAGGGTAAAACACTTCATGAAGTGACTTAATTCAAAATTTCTAAGTATTTTTCCCCTCTTTTTAACACCAGGGGGACAGGAAGAAGGCACAGCAGCTCATCTCACACAGCCCTGCTCAGCATAACTCCCCAGTTCAGAATCATTTTTTTCAAATGTAGAATTACTTTAGAGGGTTAAAAATCTATTCCAGAACATCCTGTTGCCCTTGTCTAAGGGAAAGGTGCAGTTCAGGTTCATATCCTACCATGACTCAGGCAGACCCAGTGATTACAACCAGATTTTCCCTCACAGCTGCTCCTCACACAAATATCTGCCCTCCTTTGCATTCTGYAGGATCAGAGGATGTGCCATCTCATCCCCTTGCGTGCAAAGATGAAGGACCAGCACACCCAAGCCTTTTTAATGTTACAGCTGTTCCCTCCCTCTGTCTCCATCTTTCTGAATGGTCCTCACACACTGAACTACACAATCAACCTCCCGCGTGGCTCTAATTGTGCTCCACTGCTGCAAGAAATACAAATAATTTATTTTCGCTGACAAACACCTCCTTTCGGAAGGCGGGAGGGGCTGCAGTTTCGAGGAACGCTGCTGTAAGGTGACATTTAACACCCTCTTCTCTGTATTTACTCAYCAAGCCATGCAGTAACGCCCAACGATGGGACACAATGACAGAACACAATGACAGAACACGCTCCTCCCCCTTTGTACCGAGGGAAAAAGATGTTTGTTCTCAGCACAGGAGATCCAAATTCAAATCTGTAAGTGGTTCCCTGCTTCAATGATTCTATTTTATCTTGCCTTGTCAGCGCAGCAGAGGAACAGTATTCGTGACAGTGATTTATCCTCCTCCTTCTGAGCCGCTATCTGGTGACTGAATTAAACTATGGGAATTACACATTTTCATGGGAAGAGCTGTGTAGACATCCCTGATGTCCGAGAGTACCTAAATTCTCCATACACACGGATGATTAAAATGATGTTTTATTTCGTTGATCCATTTAAAAAGGTTAAATCCAGGCATTTTTCTGTATCCTGGTTGCATCACTCCCTCGAAAAACAGCAGCATCTGAAAGCCAGGGGAAGTTCAGTACAATTTAGAGCAACACCAAAACTATTCTCAGCTTTACCAAGGATGGAAGGCAGGAAAATATCTAACAGTAGCTGGATATCATCTCTTGTCTCTCTATCTGGTCCTTGGCTGGGCACAGCTGAGCTGAGTCAGGCACTTGGAACAAGAAACTGTGGAAAGCAACCCAAATCCTCGTTGTATTTCTGTCCCCAGGGAGCACAGCTTGGGATTTGGGAGCGAAGCCAGGTTCCCTGCAGCCCTCCCCGGTGCCACCTGCCCAGTTCAGGTTTAACAGGACTCTGCGGGTGCAGAGACCCTGCTGAGCCCCAGGGTGCTGCAGTTTCACCAGAACTGGGGGGTGAACAGGGTTAAAAACGGTTTGGGTTTCAGCTCTAGGGATGTACAGGGAGAAATCTACAATTCAAAGCAACTCTTACTTAAAGGAAGATTTTAGCAAGCTATTGCAGAAGACTCGTTCTAATGCACTGTTTTCAATAAAACAAAGAAATGAATGCAAAAAGGGAGAAAACGACACTTTTTTTTATTCCCATTAGGGGAACGAAGGGATAAAAACTGTTTTGAGCCGTCTTGGACATCATATTCTATATATGAGCAGGTAAGATTTTCAGCGTAAAGTGAAACAGGTAAAAAAAACCCAAACTCTGCTAAATTACAGCACATTTCCCTTTCAGTGCTGCTCAGTGGTTGTTCTGCTGCSCCCAGGAAGTGCCCAGGCACACACCCACAAACACTACAAAGGACTCAGACTCTCTTGCTGCCTCTGCTGAGGGCACAGTGAGTCAGGCAGGACAGCCTCTGGCTAGACACTGCCTGCAGTCAAGGATGTCCTCCCCCAGCCTATTAAATGGCCTTTATAGCAGCTTTAAAGGCTACAAGAGGAGAGAAAATCCCTCCCAAAGGCACACTGCACTGCCAAATCACTCTATGATTCTTACTTATAAGATGACAGCCAGAGCTCTCAGTGTAATTGATGTTTTCTTTAAAACCTTCTTGAAGAAACAGCCAGGTTCTGTGGCCAGAGTGCACTGGAGCAAGGCTTCCTGAGCWTTTGATGGATGTGGGTCCTGATCTGGAGGGCAAAATTCTGTGATCTGTGCTAGGCAGAAGGTCAACAAGGTACATATAATGGTCCTTTCTGGCTTTAGGATCTTATGAACAGCGATCCTTTACAATTCATGGTCCATATCCCTATTTTACCTTGATTAGTAAGAGCAGAGTTTGGGTCAAAATAGCCATATTCGCTGATTGACTGATTTATAAAATACTGAAGTAAGCTACAGTCCCTGCAGGCAGGAATTTGGAATGCCAGAGGTTTGAGTGAGCATTGCACACCACTGGGCTCAGCTTTGTCACCTGCTTGGATTTACATGCAGTGGGTTCTGTTCTGCAGCACTGTACACTCAATAAGTTGATAGGAATGGCATTGCTGAGCCTTCTCCTCCTCCCAGGAATGCATTTATAGGYGGATTGAACAGCAAGAATGAGGCTGCTTGTGTATGCAGACAGCACATTCCAGAGGTTTTCCCCCTGTCTCGGTCTGTCTCCAGTCTCAGCACTAAGGGGTGACCCCAGCCCTCGGTGTCAGAGGAGAAACCAGGGAGCAGCAAAAGGGCAGCCCCGTCCTGGTGGCCACAGACCAAGGCTGGAAGCCTCAAAGCCAGCTCTCCTCCACCTCACACCAGGCCAGCTCTGCGCYGGGAGGCTTTCAAAGGCCAGAAAGTGCCAGTGAGGTCTCTTCAGGTCAGCTCTCATGTYTTCAGCAAATACTTTCTAAAAAGATTAGAAGGAAAGAAAAACAACCAAAAAAAAATCTATCTGATGCGATTTTTACCAGGGGAATACATTTTGCTGTGGGCAAAGATGGAGCAGGGCCACTTCAGCTGGGAYGCCAGGACTCAGCATCCACAGTGTCCCAACCACTGATCAAACAGAGCCAGAAATTGGAGCTGTCCAGTAGAATTCAGCCAATTCTGGAGGCATCCCATCTCCTGCTCCATCCCTAGGAGGGGACCAGCCTTCCACAGAGCAGAAGTGCCCACCGAATGCTCTCACRTCAATGAGTTTGCTCTCTCCTAAGAGCAATATCTGATTAATACCTGCCCTTCTTGCTGCTGGGGTCTCACAGCATCGTTTGCACATGCAGTTAACCACCCTGACTGCTCAGGTTTGTGAGGATAAGAGCTCTGTTATGACTGTGTAGGAAACTGGCTTCATTTTAAGAAGCTCAAAGATTAACAACCAGTGGAATTAACCAAACTATCATACAAAAAGATAGATATACACTGTTACATTAGTGCTTACTGAAGCTGGAAATGCAATTAGCAGATACAGCTCAGATCCTTGTAGGTTAATYATTAGGGAGGGATGAGGGGTTTTTAGAGGAGGCATTTGGAGAAAGGAAACATCTGCCTTGTGGACAGTTGGATAAGGCAAAGAAAGATGGAATATCATCCACAGCAATTGTTCTGAGATGGGCAGTGGGTGGAAGCAGAGAACATTGACAGAGCTTCTCCTTGACACCTCCCCACGTWATTCCAAAGGCATTTTGATCCTTGTGGGTCCCTTCTGACTCAGCATATTCTATGAGACTGATGTATCTCCTCTCCCAATCTGAGTGTCCTGAAAAGGAGCAGCACCACTGCCCTCAGCAGATTCCACAATCTGCAATTTAAATCGGGCCAAATCTAATTAAATAGATATTTTAAATCTGATCTATAGTGGCATAAATGAAAGCAGGTCATAGTCCTCTTTAAATCTTTCCTCCTACATTCCTAACTAGGAAAAAAAATTGTCTTTTTACCCTTGGAAAATCTTTGCAGTTGCCACATATGACTGGTTAGAAAAGAGTGAAAAATGACAATTTGTTTCCATGAAAAATTTAGAAAAAAAATATGTTCTCTCCATAGAGTTCTTATTTGCTTTTAGTTGATTTGATTCAAATACAAATGGACTGAAAACATATTTTTAAATCCCATTTATTTTAAATCCCATTTATTTCAAATCCCATTTATTTAAATACCTCACTTTTGTGTGTAAATAGTGAGAAGCTTTCTATGCTGTAACTTCCAGAGCTGTATCCCRTATCATATTCTGCATTAGTAAAAATATCACTTACCAGCCCCTCTCAAGAACCTCAGACACTCAAGTACTATACACTTAGGAATTCCCTTTTTCTATTATTTGGAATGGATTATTGATAACTTTACAGAATTGGAATTGTGTTTATGGTAGCCAACTGACCCTGTGTAACCATTCATGCAAAGTGTCCCCACACGGATGGTTTCCCGCATGAATTCCCAGTCCTCCAGGAGCACCGGAGGAGGTTTGGAAAGGCACAGCCTGTAGAATAAAACAACCCTTCCGAGCTGCAGGATGGGACCGGAAGAGGGCCAGGACTGCAAAGCCCAGCACAGGAGAAGCAGCTCCTCTGGGGACAGACTCCAAGCCTCCTCGACTTGTCCCAGGCTCTGCAAGCTGGTGAGGATCACTAATTCTGTATTTCACCAGCTCCCTCGACAGAGAGCACCCCTGCAGTTTGTCCTTCCTGCTGTCACCAAGCCCACAGATGTAAAGTTATTTGCTGTGGCTATACTGCAGCTGCACTCTACCATCCCATCTCAATAACAAAATAAAGCCTTCAACAACACCATCGACTAACTCACACTTGGCTCTTTCTCATTAAGAGGCATTTAAAAGGAAGCCATTAAATTTATAGAGGGTTAAAACCAATAAGAAAACTCAAACTGCTCACTCATTAACTCGTTCACCCTTGTGCCTCCCAGGCCATTACTTCCCTTCTTATTACCAACTTGCAATAAACTTCTTACTTTACTGCCCTGCAAGTTGCAAAAATAGAATGATGGCTACGCCGGTACCTGATTTATGAGCAGATGAGAGCAACGGCTCAGTGTGCTTTACATTATTGAGATTTATGTTACAGCTTTCCCAATATGAAAAATGATTAATTACTTAATGCACAAATACAAGWGTTCAGGCACATTGTTTCCTGAATATCATCGTGTTTGTGAAGTTGGTTCATTTATCTGTGGGCCCAAGAACAGGGAGGCTTTTGTGTGCAGCTATTGGGAGCAAGGCAAGTCTGAGCTAAAACTTGGGCATGTCCAAACAGCACCCTTTGCAACGAAAATAAATGTTTACAAAATAATTGCTGGGCATAATATTTTTAAGTTATTTCCGAAAAGGTGCAAATGGTTTAAAAGAGTTTTATATATTAATAGCTTTTACCTTCCTCAGAGTTCTGAGAGTATCCTAGTTCATAAATAACAGATTTCTCTAATTTCTTTTAAAATTCTGTTTCCCTTAAACCACCTCCTAAACTTTTCTCCTCGGGCAGTGAACCAGGGCCAAGCTGGAGCCCCCAGCTCTGGGAGAACAAGACCCCGAGGATCGGAGCTGGAAACAGCAACAGCAAAACGAGCCTGGAGCCTCTCCCGTGCAGCAGGAGAGAAATGCAGCCCCATAACCCACACACTGGCACAGCCCCACCCCTGTCCTACCCGTGCCATCCCTGTCCTACCTGTGCCATCCCTGTCCTACCTGTGCCATCCCCGTCCACGCTGCGGCAGCGCTCCGGAGTTCCCGGGAAGGTCAGGAATGCTGCACTACGTGACACAAACAACTCCTGGAGCTGCTCTAGAGAGAGGAGAGTTGCTTCACTGGGAGCTGGGATAGAGCCAGAGTAAAGAGAGAGATTTTGAGCACACTTTTCTCTCCTACAAGGCCACGCTGTCTTTGCTTTTTAGGATGAAATGGTGCGGGATGAGAGAGGTTGGAAGGGAAAAATAAGAGAGGTGTCACTTTGAGAGTGAAATTCAAGAAAGATCCAGAGGGGGTTTGATAAGACATGAATCCTAAATGAGAGCAAACAAGTTATAGTAAACATCCTGTGGAGTTTAGTGAAAAGGACAGCAAACCTGTCTTACTGACTGTTTTAAAAAGAGAAAAGAAAAAATTTATTTCTAATTGGAAAGAAGTGCATCCCACCTACTATGGATTTGGGATAATTCTCATGTCCRCGGGTTCATGTGCTCTCCATTCTTACAGTGATTTATCATTAAAATTTGATTTTGAGGGGACTGCAAAGTAGCTTATTAGACAATTGAATAATGGAGAAGAGACAATAGCGAATTGATTTCTTTAGCACAATGAAAGCTGACAACAAGAAATTAAACATTACTAACTTTTATTATAAAGCACTCGATCAATACCTCTGGCCAGAATGCTCTGCTCTCCTAATTACATCAGCAGACCACGAATGTTCTGATTGATGGGAAGGAAAGGAGACTGAGGTACAGAGGGAAAAAAGGGAAAAWGTGTCAAAGGGGCAATGTGGAGAGTCAGAAGCCAGCCTGGGGCTGCTGCTCTTTCCAAGAGGCTGCCTGCAGCTCTGAGGAGGCTCCTGCAATGAGCCTTCATTGCAGTGGCTGCTGCAGAAGGGGCGGCACTTTCGGTGACATCCCCAGGTCACCCATGCCTGATAAGCYCCTGCTTCTCCCAGGCACAGTGTGATATCTCACGGAGCATGAGGTAACTCTTGGCAAGGCTGGCAGCCATCAGAAAGTAAAACAAGCCCAGATAGGAAGCAAAAAACCCTTTAGAATTRTCAGGTGAGATTTAGAGCCCACGTGGGGTGTTTGTGTGGCCTCCAGCACTCSGGCACTGCGGCACCTCCGCGCGGCTTCGGGAGCGTCTGGCTCGGGCTCCTCCGGTGAAACACAGGAGGGAATTTAGCCCTGCTGCTCTGAGAGATGAGGCCAGAGCATGGACTAATCGAGGGATTCGCTCCCAGTCATCCACCCCAAGCGTGGGGAGGAGAGAACAACTGAGATCCCTGTCTGCAGGCACCAGGCTACAAAACAGATTTGTGTAATCTGCTTAATTCTCCCTGCCTGGAAACGCTGTCTCTGAGAARCAGTCACAGTCCACCAGAGCAGGATGGCTTTTGGAGGTGGAAGCACATCACGAGGACACAACTTGCCTGGAAAATCAGGGACACAGTCCCTAAACCCCAGTTACTGAACCAGGAGGCAGCTCGTGCAAGGCTGCTGTCCTGAAGGAATGAGAGGAGAGAGAGGAGGGATTGGGGAGACACAGGAAGAGACGCTGAGGAGGGAGAGACTGACGGAGAGACAGGTTGGATTTTCCTGTGATTTCATTTCAAATCAAAATTCTCCTGAAACTAATTCTGCTCTTGTCTGCTTCTTTTTGACCGGCTGCTTTCTAGGGAAATTGGCTTAAGGGAAAGATGCTAGATCAAATATATGGAAAAAAAACACACAACTACCCTGAAGTTGGAAAAAAAAAAAATCCAAACCTAAAGGATAAAGAAGACATCTCAAACAAAAAGAGAAGAGGAAATCAATGGTGAAGTGGCAAGATCTGTAAAAGTGCGCAGAAAAAAAAAGGATCAGCACACAGAATAAGAACTCACTAATGATACACATCAAAGGGGAACAGGAACACGAATAAGAGGAACTGAAGATGTTCTGAATGAGAAATACAATATCAATATATGAAGTATGAATAATTGTAAAACATCAAAGTACCACTCAAAATCCACAAGTCTCGAAGTTAGACTGGAGGTTTATGAAGTGGTGGGCAAAGGGAGAACCATCACGAGCACTGAACTCGGGCTGCATACTGAGGGGAAAAGGCAAAAACCAAAGCAAGAGTYAGACAGTACAAAAGGGGCTCCTGGAAGGACTTAAGAGTCAAATGAATTCCTACATTAAACTTGATTTACTCAGAGAAAGAGAAAACTCACTTTTGGTTTTAAGCTTGCAGAAGCTCCACCAGAAGAAATTACTGTAAGCACACTGGAGAAATAAATATTGTTTTATACAGCACATTGTAGCTTCTGTAACACAAATCTCAGCTCTTCATTCATTCCTGAACTATTCCCACCTGACACCTGAAAATTCACGTTAGTGTGACAGGTTTTGTCACTCCACTAATGTCCTGTGACTCTCTGTATGGAGTGGAAAATTACCAAACTCACTTTTTYGCGTGATCTGTCTGTCTGTTATCTCCTGAAAGGCACAGACAAATGAACATCAGCTGGAAAACAAGATTATACTATTTAGATCTCTTAAAAACCTCTTACACGAGAGAGGCCAGACCCAACTCTCTTTGAAGGAAATGGGAATCTTGCCACGAGCACAACAGATTTTATTCAGACAGGAGGTGAATGCTGGAGAACAGAAAATGGTGAGACACTGAGTAATCACTGCTACAGTAAATCCAATTAGTAAACAACACCCCTAATGCCAAAAGCCTGCTCCTTGAATGGCTAATAGAATTGTTTTGGTTGAATGATTTTGCTGCATATATTCCCACATTTTCTTGCTTTTTTAATATTCTCTTCATTTAATCGAGTTGAATGAGTGACTCAGTAAATATTTGGCTGCTGCTTGTTAATTTGGGTAGGACAGGTCTCATCCACTGCCATGTGTGGTGTGTAAAACACGGCAGGGTTGGGCTGGTAGTGGGACAGATCTCAGGTGAGCAACCTTCAGTCTGAATTAACAAGATTTCTGGGCAGCTAATTTCATTTTTTAAAGCCTTATGGAAAAGTCAGATGGCAAAGAAAACTGGTCAGAGCAAGGGATTCCAGCTGGTAAAACTGACTGCAAATGGAGTGGAGAGATACAGAGTGTGAACAAAAAGCAATGGAGTTCTGGGCTGATCCATGTGAAGGGATGCACACAAGAGGAAAAGCAATCCTGGATTGATGAAATCTGGAGACTTGTTAGCATTTGGGGAAAAATAATAGATATCCTGAAGGTATAATAGGTCAATTAAAGTGCCAGTTTGAAAGAAAATAGGAATTATTAGGAAGGACTGGAGGACAGAACAGAAAGGATCATTATGGCACTGAATAAATCCACAGTGAGTCCACAATTTCAGCATTTGGTGCAGATTTGCTCTTCACCTACTGCACAAGGGTCTACTAAAATTATAGCAGAGGGGAGAACAACAACAATGATCAAAGTTACCTCAAAAATATTTAAATCAAATGCACTTCATCCTGGGAAGGWGCAAACCAAAGAGGAATACAAAGCTGGGATCAAAGACAAGGTGGAAGTGGTTGCTCACTCTGTCCATCAACATAAAAACTAAAGAGAAAATAGTCAAATTATCATCATGAATGCTTAAAACAAATAAATACTGATTCATGCTACACTCAACTGCACTGTGGACCACTTGCTTCAGGATGCAGAAAGTTTACTTGGATATAAATTCATTTGATGCATAGAAAAAAAAAGTCTATTGGTTCTGTTTTCCCCACCAAGGCAAAGGGAAAATTCTTTTTTCRAAAGAAAAATTCAAAGCAGGAAGTTATTGAGAGTGAAATGCACATGCATATTCTTCTCTCTAGAACCTTTATGATGGACTCAGCATTTTCTCTATAATGGAGCTTGTGGGATTCTTAGGAGAAACTCCAGGAACAGTGTTTGGGAGATTTGCTCTCTTTACACCTTYCTCAGAACAGGTGAGCTGCAGGAAAGGAGACCTGGGCCAGGAACCGTGGCTGAACTAACAAACGTGACAGAAACGTCAAAGATCTCACATCAATTCCCAGATTCAGCCTCAGCCTCTTTCCACAACCTTAGGCTGATCTTTTCATTTTTCTGTCTTCCAGTGAGTAAAAACCTTTCTTCTAACCCACTTCTCCTGCCCTACTCTTTGTTTCAGGGTTCACTTGCCAAGCACAGAGTGCCTGACMTGGTCTAGGACAAAAAATCTGCCTGGTTCTGCCTTCTAGGTACAGCTGTAATGCGACTCAGTGTGTTAAGACTACACTTGACTCATTTTATATTATATTTATATTTTAATATGATATTTGGACTTTCTGTGAGCCAAGACYAGGCACTGCCACTCCTTTATTTCCCCACTCCAGCTGCTGTTCACCTTTACAGCCACAGGTCTGAGCCAACACGTTGCCAAACCAAGGCAAGCCACACAAATGTCAAATGCTGCTCCTTAAGGAACACCTGCAGAAAAGAATCTCTGCTCTGCCTTCCACCAAGCACCTCTGAGTGAGGCTGGAAAGGCTCTTGAAGCCATTCACAGCTCAGCCCATTCAATTTAATTCTCATTCTAAGCTACTAAAAAGGTGGTTTGATTTCAGACAGGTGCAAGAGCTGCTGCCTTTTGCACCAGGGCTTGGAGAAGGTATTTACATAGCAGGATTTTATCTGAATCAGGTTAAAAAAAACCCASCTTATTTTACATGCTCTGAAAAGCTCTGGTACTAACACAGAGAKAAGTGCACTTTGCTGTGCTTCGAGCAGGTTCATTCCAATAAAAGTGATGCTTTAAAAGTCCATGTACCCTGAATTACAGTGTAATTAATCTGGGCTCAGAAAGGCACAAAGCAGAGCATGTCTGCAGCACCCCCAGTGCCACAAAAACAGGGGCAGAGTGCTCAGGAGGCCAAGGAGTTCTGCTCAGGAGTTCTCCATACAAATGCATTTGCACAGCGAAAATCAGGCAGAGACAAAAACCCAAACCAGCCAAGCTCAGTGTCCACAGACAGGTGGCTTTGAAACTGAATTAAATTACATCTGGAAGTTCCTATAAAAGGACAAATTCGTGGATTCTATGCTGGATCCATCGTTATGAGCTTCCAAGCGGTGGCTGAGGGGGCACAAAGCAGGATTTTGGGTGCAGTCTGACTCCCATGCACACCAGTTATCCTGGCTTTTTGATTTCCTTGTATCAACCAAACTCCTCTCTGATCTGATACTGATCAACATTTATCAATAGCTAAGGTCCAGGGAAGGCATGGGAGGGTTTTGCAGTCACAGAGCCAAGAATTTGGTCCTAGACTTGTCAAATGCTTCAAGCAGAGTGTTTCTGGCCCCCAGCTGCCTTCTGCAGAGCTGGTGAAGCATTCATAAAACCTAATAAAATTCCAGCCATTGCTGAATTCTCTGTGTTCTGTTCTCGATCATAAAGTGGGTTATGATTTACTATTGCCTTCAAGCAGAGTGTTGGTTGCAATTAAATGCCTTGATACTGTTATCAGAAATAGAGTTCATCGAGGAGGGGTGGYCCAGGAAGCTCTTAAAAGGGTTAAAGCCTCCTTGATTGGCTCATGGCTGTGAGTCCCAGGTGCACAATACATTTTATCCTAAAAAAAAGGCGATTCATAAGATATTGAAAAATCTATTTTCATATTATTGACACCCACCTTCCCTTTCTATTCAACCCKAGCATCAACTCAGTGCTGCAGAAATTTGAAGTCAAACCCAATTTGAATTCAAGCCAAGGGCAAAGGGTTGCCATAATTTGTATTGTTGCAGGGTTTGCAAGCAGGAGCAGCTGCCTGTTACCATTCCCACACTAAGGAAAAGCTGGGGCCTCTCCAAGAAGTGATGATGTAGTTGTGGAGAGATGGAAACAACTGGGAGAACATCAGGTGAGAGCAAGCTGGCTCTGAACACAGCATCAGCTCAGGAATTGCTGCAGGAAACCTCTCTGCCCCRAGCTGCTCTGGGCTCACAGGGCACTCCTTCCCGGGCTCCGTGGTGGAGGTTGCCCACGCTGGGTTCTGGGGAGTGGCTGAAGGATGGGGATGGTAGTGGGAACTGAAATAAAAGCAAAATCTCTTTCATTTGCAAGACCACCCTTGGCACCATGGGTAAGGAACACAAAGGAGCAGAAATCAGGATGGTGGGAAAAAGATATATTTTAATTTTCTTGCAAATCTTTAAAGAGATCTCCAGAGAGGGAGAGGAAGTTTGTGACAACAGAGTGCAAGCACATGCTGATAGCAGAACAGCAGCAGGGTGGACTGCCATGGAGACACAACTTTTTTTTCCCTACCGTGACATTTGTGAGTCTGTCACATGGCCCAGACTCTGCACACTGAGATGTCAAGGCTCAAACACATTTCCTGGTGTCTACCAGAGGCATTAAAAACCAAAAGTAAATAACCTCAAGCATTTACAGTTGCTCTAAGGCCCAGACTATCAGTCAACAAACCATTTATCAAGAGCTTCTGCTCTGTTTGAAGACATGCAGAGCCTGCAGCCTCTRCTATCAAATCCAGGAATCCTCCTGGCAAGACTCCCCCTCCCCACCAGTGCTCCATGTGGATGCACACAGGGATGGAAAACATCTCAGCGTTCTTGCTGACAACTTCTCTCAATAAAATAMCTGGAAAAGGCTTGGAAAGGGCTCTGCAGGCCCTTCAGTGTGCACGTCTGCTGTCCCTCTCCGTGCTTTATGGTCTCCAATACATCAGTGGTGTGAAAACATTGCAGTGATGTATTGCTAATAAATCATTGGGGTGTTGTCACTCCAGTGATGAATTGCATGAGAACATTGCTAAAGTGCTGCCCTCTGAAGACATATTAGGTTAAAACAATTTCCTTGGATTTTTTTGGTTTTTTAGGGAGTTAGGGTACACATTCTYGGGCTTATTTCTCAGCTGTTCTGGCCCCTCAAGAGTGAAATCTCCATAAAGCATTGTTCTACACCTTGCAGGGGAAAGGCTGTGAAACCACTCCACTGCCAACCTCACCGAGAAACAGAAAGCAGAGCTACAACACATTTCTGGCAGGGGACAAAACAAAGGTTGCTTGAATACAAAAAAAAGGCTGGATGGTATGAACTCAGCAAAGGATAAAGTGTTCCAAACTGGTTAATCCAGCAAAACCTTCAAAGCACACTGCAGAGTCCCCCTTTCCACTCTTATTTCCCAGCAAGAGTTGTGGTGGTTTTTGGGGGTTGTTCACAAGCAATGCAGGTTCTGGGCAGTTTCTACACTGCCAGGCTCGTTTCCACTTCCCGCACTGCACACCTCCTGCCTCTGTGCCACTTTGAAGAAGGAGCCATCATCGCTCACACTCACAGAAAGGAAAATCAAGGCACACAAAGGTCAGGTGATTTACTGAGATCTGGTAGCTGAGAGCAGGATAACATCTCCTAAATTCTCCTACCCGCAGCTGACAAGAACATCCCTCAGCTCTTAAGTGCTATTTAATGCCATAGAAGATATTTATTTTGACACCTGCACCATTTTCCATGTATCACAGGCAACTCCTCAAGACCTTGTGGCTGTRATGTCACTTTTCTAGAAACACCACAGAAAAGTGGATGTTCTCRAAACCCTTCCTGCTACCCTCCCTTCCCCAGCAATGCTGCACCCTGGCTTACACAAAAATGGGAATAATCGTGAAATTACCTTGCCACCAGAAAAATATAGCAATGGCTACTCCAATTTATCTCCTTGATTTGACACGGGTCCCTTTCAAGGCAAGAATTCTCCCTATGCTAATCTAGAGATAAAGGAGATTACAGCTTCAAAAGCTGTGCTTCCCTTTCCCTTCAAAGCTAATTGTCCATCTGTCTTCCAAGCAGATTGATGAGCTACTTCAGCCAGCAAAAGTTTTGTGTTCAGATAAAGATATCAAGTCTTAAAAGAATGAAGAGTAGAATATGAGAACAAGGCAAGGTCTCAAGCCAACAGCAGGAGGAGGAATTAATGGCCAAATTTGCCTCAACCTCCTAAAAATTTTATCAGCTCTGAGCCTGCATCCTGTGGCCTAAAGGAAGAGTAAGATGAGGTTTATATTCTTAATACCAATGTTCAATGTGATCTGTTAGAAAAAAAAAAAACCAATTTGGGATGCTTGGATATAAGAAGATAAAGCAAATACTGAAGTAGTAGGAGTATAGAAAATATGAGCCACCAATGCCTGAGACTGAGGGGTCCAAAGATCTGCATTGAAAGGCTTGTTCATCACCTGAACACCTCAGGAAGGAAAGAGACAGTYAAATGTAAGCCAGTTCAAAGCCACCTACAGTTCACTACCATCATTTGGTCTCAGCTCAGTAAAGCATTTAGGCAGGTAACTTACCTTTTTTTTGAAAGCTCAGTTATGGGCACTTCCATGGTATTTTGGGTCTTGACTAATTCAGAAGGATGCTTCATCTCAGGAAATAATAAAATCACCCTCAAGCTAAATAAAAGAAGCAATTCAGAAAGCCTAGTGAGAAACAGAGAGGGGGAAAAAAAACCTTGAAAGGAGAATATCTTCAAACCTGCTAAAAGCAGGATTAAAAGACAAAAAGCTCTACTGCAGAGAAGATGCRAAGCACTCAGAAATGCTATATTTATTCTGGGCAGAATACAAACTCTTTTCTTCCTTGCCAAGCCTTCTGATTACATCAGACATCGAGTTTTCCAAATATAGCCCAGTAATTATTGATGGCTTTTTTTTTGTACCCAAGATAAAAGACTGCCAGGGACTGTTTGAGAGATCTTCCAAAAAAAGCCTAGAATTTCCCTGTTCCCAGAGCTCCTATCTCCAGGATACAAGTCTTGGATGCTCTGGTAAGAATGAATGGATGCCCAGTTGCWGCTTCTGGAAAGATCTCAATATGTTACATGTACTGTCCCAGATCTGTATTCATGATCCTTTTCAGACACCTAACAGT
The DNA here is from genome assembly GCA_018881555.1 of Amblyornis subalaris. Taxonomy (NCBI): domain Eukaryota; kingdom Metazoa; phylum Chordata; class Aves; order Passeriformes; family Ptilonorhynchidae; genus Amblyornis; species Amblyornis subalaris. Next base: position 3,269,808 of record JACAXG010000057.1, on the reverse strand, counting down.
GATATTCCATGAAGGATTTAAACACATGGAGAAAGCTGAGTAACAACCTCCCTTCGGAGGCTCCCAACCCAAATACACCACCTTGCAGGTCAATCCATTTTTCTGAGRGTTCATACTCAAAACAGGCCTTTGCAACACCAATTAATTAAGAGAGAAACTGAGCTATTTGGACATATTTCGTTTAGCTGCAGTTTTCAAATCAAATTCGGGCATTGACTCGAAGAGCTGGCTTAAAASAGCGTTCCATTTTCTCAAAATCACGAAAGCTAAAAGTGCATTTTATCGAATTGCAGAGTGACCTTTAATTCTGAAAAGAGTTAAACCAGGAACACAACAGGCTTGGAACACACAGCACTACCTCCTGTTGGGTATTTGTGTGTCTCCACACGCCAGCAAAGATGGGAGGGGAGGGTAAGGACAGGAAAATGATTGTTTCAAGCTTCAGCCTGTGCTGTTGCCAAGAACCTCATTAACYAGAGTTTTTAACAAGGTGCTCAATTAAAGAAATCCTGAATTTAACCTTTATGGAYTCACTTGTTGCATTCAAGAATTCAGTGGCAACTGGACAAGTGTAAAAGGCACAAGGTTCTACAAATGGACAATAACCCTGATTTTACAACGAATCACACACGCAAACCCATAATGCTGAGGTGTGTTTTGTAACAGAATTCCTATTAGGAAACAGGAAGATAATCAYGGCTTCTGGATGCTGGCATGCATCAGTTGCAATGGCAGCTCTTGTATAGGAAGTTATGTTGATCATTTAGAATTTGTTTACTCGGGCTAAGTAAATTAAGAGGTTTAGAAATACCTATTACACTTCAATAAATTCCATGTTTAATAATTAGTGTTTATTTAGCACACAGCGCAATAACTGTCTAATTAAATATAGATTTGCAAAACTAATTTTAAGGCAATACTGACACTGAAAGGACTGCCAAACCCTTTTTTTTCTCTAGTGTTGATTTTGCTATCAATTTCTCTCAACTTTTGCAACACTCAGTAAAATTGCTTTTTCCTACATCTTAATGTCAGACTCAAGTCCTAGGGATTTTCTGCCTGCACTCTCTTCCTTCCCAGATATACAAACATAAGGCATTTGGTTAATTTGAATTCTAACCTTTCCAATGTACAGTTCAACATCAGTTTCATCAAACCACAAGCATCAGTGAAAGCCTGGGCAAGGCCAACAAGGCAAAAATTAAAACAGGCATCAATTACCATAAGCACATAACGAGGCCATGACCCCACAGTAGTGGGTGCCAGTTCTGTGCAATATTGAATCTCTCCCAGGACAAATTTGGTCAGAATCAGTCCCATTATGCAGACATGTGGTAAGATTTATGCAAAAGGATAAATCATAGTCCCCCAGCAAAACCTTGATGTCACATTGATGAGACTTGATCTGCCATAAAGCCCAGTGATACCAACTTGAGCCACTGTGGGGTTTGGTTTGTTTGCTCAAATTTGGTTTCATATAAACAATCAGAGTGATTCAACACCAGGCCAGCGTTCTCCCTCAGAAGATCAGTCAATTTTCATTCTATTAATATGAACTAAAGGCAGATTTATTATGGCTGAGTGTAACTGTTCAGTTCCTTCCAATTCAGCAAAGGTTCTGCCTTYGATCTGAGCTGGGAAGTAAATTAGACTTTACACTCTCCAGAGATTCGGGAGCACATTATAGCATTATTATGGCTCTGGAAAGGGACAAAACTTTCGACCCCATTTAGCAGCTGGATGAGCTTGCACAGCAACTCACGTGGAAAATAAGGAGGTGATTGGAGACAGCCAACACAGCTTCACTAAGGGCACATTTTGTGGCTGTGACAGAGTCCCAGGGTTGGTAAATTAGGGGAGAGTGACTGACGTTCATCTGCCTGGACCTGTGCGAGGGATTTGGCACTGTCCCACACGACATCCTGGTCTCTGAACTGGAGAGTCAGGGATTTGACAGGTGGAACACTTGGTGGATGAGCAATTGGCTGATGGTCACACTCAGGGTTGTGGTCGATGGCTCAGTGTCCAAGGGCAGAGCAGTGACCAGTGCTGTTCCTCGGGCTTGGTGCTGGGACCAGCCCTGCTTGCCAGCAACGTGGACAGGAGGATCAGTGCACCCCCAGCAAGCTTGGAATGACACCAAGCTGCGGTRACACACACAGGAGGGAAGGGATGCCATCCACAGGGATCTGGCTCAGGTTGCCCACAGAAGCTGTGGCTGCCCCATCCCTGGGAGTGTCCAAGGCCRGGTTGGATGGGGCTTGGAGCAACCTGGGAKAGTGGAAGGTGTCCCTGCCCATGGCAGGGGGTGGAATGGGATGGGCTTTAAGGTCCCTTCCAACCCAAACCACTCTGTGACTCTACAATACCCTCCCAGCTGCCCTGCCCTGCAGCCTGTAGCTGCTGCTGAATGGGTGACTCCAACATCAGCACTGTGAATTCACATCAGTGTGATTTTAGCCAGGCTCGAGCCCTGCCTCCAGCAGGTCTTTAAGCAATCAAAATTAATGACATGCAGATACCTACAAAAAAGATAAATAGCTCTAGAAAAATCAAAGTAGAATTTKTGTCTGATCAGTGTAAGCACCTGACCCCTCACCTTCCATCACAGGCACACCCTCACTTCCTCCATCCCCAAAACAGGAGTTCCTGAGTTTTGTCTCCCAGTAAAACACTGTTCATATTGACATATGCCCTACAGGTTTTTGGTCTCAGCTATAACAACCTGTATGTGCCAGAGTTTCCTTTTCTGTTTGACCACCACCATTCCCTCCTCCTCTGCTCTCTGGAGAGTCACAGTGCATATCAACCACCCAAAGCAAACTTTCATCTGTTGGATTCCAGAGGAGCCAMCCTGCTGACTTGAACTGGAGGTGATTCCAGGTTGTGACAGTCCCACTGTGCGTGACCAAGGCTGGGGTCAAGCTGSTTCCCATCTCTTCCTCTAGGGACATTGTCAGGGCCCCACAAATACCCCCCACATGTCAGTGACTTGTAATGAAGGGGTTTAGGAGCTTAGACAGGCTCTGGAGCAAAGCACCCACTGGCTCATTTCACTGGGCAGACATCCTCAGAAGCCCTCCTGACCGGATCTTCGTGCCTTTTTYGCCTTTTGTGTTTTCAGGGTTGCAGGTGACGTTGCCTTGCTGATGTGCCTGATGAAAGACACTTTAATGAAAAGCTTTTGGTCTGTATTTCTGTGCATCTCTAAAGACTGGCAGCTGAACTGCACTCACCTCTACACCAGGCAGTGGGGTTTTGTCAATTAATGCTGTGCAGGTGTCAGCTGAAATAATGCAAACCTGGRGTGCTACAAAAGGGACCATTTCCCTGTTTAATTCCCCCTTTGTTCTGAGTGTGGCATTGGGGTGGGGTTTTTAAACAAACAAAGTCTGCTCTGTTCCTGATCTGAAGGCTGGACCCAAAGCCCAGTCTAGGCCCTTATTAACAAGGAAGTGGCTTAAATAAGATCACTTGTCTTAGCAAAGATTGTGGGGCTGGGCCATGATTAATTTTCTTTTTCCCAAAACTCTCCAAGTACCCACCTCACGCTGCCTGTACCTTAACCAGGGAGATTACAGACAACKTGTCAAACAGCAGAGAGAAACCAGACTCAAGCTGAGTAGGAATAACCATAGCTGACATTTACCATCCAATGCCATTATTCAGAATAAAAATGCCCACCCAAAAGTGGAATCAGGTGATCTAAACTAAGGCAGTATCTTCGCTGTGCAAGAGCCCTGACAGATAAATTCTGCAAGAGCTACCAGAAATGAAGTCCCCACAGACAGGAGCCCCTACTCCACAGTGAAACCATGCACAGATGCTGAAAATCAGGTATTTGGATGGGCAACAGAACCAGGCTCTGACTTACACTTGTAATCATGGARGAGCACACGCAGAGCTGACTGATTAGAAGCCTGGAGCTGACATATTAACTCGAATTACCTGCACTCATTAGAGCCAATTTGCTCAGAGCTGTTAGCAAACAGGAGACAGGACAAGGCTGAACCTAAAAGGCAGTGCCTGAGATCCCTCTCCAACCTGCTTGTGGAATATCACACTCTGCTGCTCCAATGGAGCACTTGAGGAACTGAATTAAACCCAACCATGGCTTTAGTTGCCAGAAACTCTGTCAGGGATTTTGACCAGTTTCAGTTTTGCCCAGTGTAATTCCTTACTAGATGAGATTCCCTGGATAGCCACTCATTCATTCTATAAACTTATTCAAAGTATTTCTTTCAAAATACTTTGTACAGTAAAGTGATTTTGAACAAGACAGGCTTCGATGTCTTTATACACTGAGAAAGTTATTCTGGTTTAAACTGTGTCAATTACTCTTCATAGTGTTAGATAGAAATTTGCAAACACCCTTTGAGAATACTCCCTGGTAAACATAATTCTTTATAAATCTAAATGCTAAAACAAAAGACATCTGAAGAGGCTGACAGTGAAAAGTCTTGTCTTAAAATCTAAAACAAGATGTTTCAAAGATGTTTGGTATTTTCATGTGTCAGAAAGCAATCAGTAACTCTGCATAGCTAATGAAGCGTGTTGATAACAAGGCAAAATTTTGTTGAGTACATTGAGTCAAGCTAATTTGTAACATGCATYTGCTTTGTACTTTTCAGCTTCAAGAGCACTTTTTTCCCCCTGCTTTTAGCTCTGACACAGACAGGTGCATTGGCTTGTTGTTCGGRGCATGTTTCTTGTGGATAATTTCATAGAATGGAATGAGATGGTTTAAGTTCTGGCCTGGAAACAGCTGGTTCTAAAGGAGTATTTTGTATGATTGCTTTGAACCACTACTTATCACTGATTTACTCTCTCCTAAATGTGAAAACACCAAATTTACACTGATGTTTCTTCAACAAGAGAAAGGAAACTTCATTGGAAAAACAGAATTTCTACAGAATTGACACTACTGACATGGGTTGATGCCATTTTCCCCACACTGGTTCACYTGCTAAGAACAAAACAAGAAGTGTTACAGCAGATCTACATTGGAATGCACTTATTTAGGACAAAACTTGGTGTCTTTCCTCTGTACGACAGAGAATATCAAGTCAACTAATCCAGCAGATCTTCATTTATTGGTGCTTAATCCCTACATCTATCCCTGGAGCCACAGCCTGCACCRAGCCGAGAAAAACTCAGCAACTCCTGCACCCCAGTGGGGCACCTCAGCCCCAGGCAAGCAGGGATGGATGTGTTGGGAGGCAGGGATTGTGCCKGGGGGGAGCAGGGGAGGTGCAGGAGTGGTGGGAGCACAGGAGCAACACACACTCACACGGGAAGTGTGAAATCCAGAGGCTAAATCACAATGCCCATGGCAGAAGAGCGGAGAGAGGCACTGCAAGGCCAAGCCATCTCCCCCAGCTGCCCCCAAAGCAGCCTCTGGAACTGCAGGTCTGGCTTGAGAATCCTTCCCCTACTATCCCAGAGGCTTTGGGGCACTCCATGAGGCTCCAGGAGAAATCCATCTCTCCCTGCACACCGTGGAGAGCCCACGGAGCTGCAAATGCTCCTCACACCACGAGTGCCCTTCCCCGGTGAGGAGCACAGCGGAGGTGTGTGCCCTGGGTCACCTTACCCTGCAAAGGAAGGATTTTCCACACCTCTCCCTCATTTCCCCACCAGGCACAAATAGCACTCACACAAGACTCAGGCAAAGACTTTTTTATCTTCCCCTGCTGCTGGCCAATAATGCAATTTTGCATTACTGCTTGGGAACAATCCATCCTGAGTGTGCCRACGCTTCTTCCTATACAAATATTTGGGTTGTAGTAGCCCAGGGTTTCAGCTGAAATGGGGGATTGTAAACAGAAGAATAGCAGCTATTGGAGGCTGCCTCAAATCTCAGGGCAGTTGAGAATAACAATCCAGAAGCTGTTACTGCAGCTGAAAGATGGAAAGATTATTTTWAAAGTATAAATAAAGACATAAGTAAAATGAGTGAGAGAATCCGGGGAGATTTCTGACTTTCAAAGACAAAGAACATGAAGAATGTGTTTCAAAAATTAATCTTCTATTTTTCCTCTAAGGTTTGCCACACAAGCACAGATGAAAAACTACTGGGAAATAGAAAATAAACTGGATTTGATAATCGAGATGTAAGTTTCTAATAAACTGCAGGCATTCCTGTCCTAAATACAGTGAAGTCTGAAATGCCTTAATACTCAGGTTCAAATGCTAACTGCACAAATTATTACATTGAAGTGCTGCAGGCTCAGTGGAAATTTAACATGAACATAATGTGAAAAGCATTAGGAACCCAAAGAGTTCTGGAAATCCAACAGGATATTATATTTAAAGGACCAGAAGATACACACACAGTACAATGTGAAGAAACAACAGTTCCAACAGGAACATAGATCTAGCATAGATCTCTGGAGCCAACCAAGCTGTGGTAGCACCAGACCTTCCCCAGAAGGAAAGCAGCTGGAAGATAGCATGATTTGTTAGAATTTACTATAAATTTCCTGGTCAACCCTTGCTACTTGATAGCAGCACAAGGTATTTGAGGAATTTTGCATTTGCATCTCTAAGCCCACAGTATTCCCAGCGTGTGCCTTACACAGGAACAGCTGGAACAACTGAATCTCCTTGGAAATCATCACAGAGAGGTCCCAGATCTCCTCTAGCTCCCRGGAGCAGCACAATCCTTATTTGATTTAGATATAAAGCAAAGGGCAAACTGTCCTTTCCTTATTGTTCACTTTCAAGTGTCTCTGCATTTACTGATTCCAGAGGAGCCRGAATCAGGAGGCAGAAAAAAAATCAGATACGTTTTTTTTCCCCGTGTTTTTCTTCTGGCTGACTCAGAAGAAAGGAGYACCACGACTGAGAACACAAGAACCTTTTTTAGAAGATTTTCGCTTCCCAGCCTCCGATTSAGACACCTCAGGTGAGGCTGCAAACTGAGCTAACCCAAACAGCACCAGGACAGCCCAGGACTTCTCTGTGTCTAATGTGATCCTGTCGCCTGCATACTGCAATTACTGTCTGAAAGCATCCAATTCTCTTGGGAAAATTGCCTTAAGACTGTGACCCTGCTTTGTGCAGGAGTGGAAAGTAGGACAAGACAGGGGCAGGCACATGAACTTCTACTGGCTGATAATTTGGCCCAGAAGTCCAAGGTAAAAATGTAATCTTTACACTGTAAATGTATAAAAGAAAGCACTCCAGCAGGTAGTATATGGAGCAAATTTGCTAAGATTTTTTTTTTTATTAGAATTACAAGTGCTAGAGAAATGTGAAAGACAGTAATGACATAAATTTAAGGCAACTAAATCATTTAATAAGGAGGAAAAGAAGACATGGGGAGAAAAAAATTCAAAGCAAGCTGCTCTTGCAACACAGAATTTTGAACAGATGAACTCCCTTCTTGAAGAACACAAGTTAGTGAGGGAGACTTCACTAATGGGAGATTAATTGTCCCAGTGTGCACTTCCCAGCGAGTCCCAGTGCCTTTGATGGATTTGGGGGCTAAGGCTCAGAAAGGAAACTCTGGAGACAAAGATATCAGCAGCTCTGTGTGGCCCAGTACCTGCATCCTCAGGTGTGGTGCTCCAAGCTCACAAACCCATGGAAGAGCACTGTGAGATTACTGCACTGGAGTGCATTTCTTTACTTTCAAGATAGAATCCTTGTTTAGAAAACACTACAGCACAGTGACAGCAGCARGATTTAAGCATGTTTTCAAAACAGCTTGAGGCACCAGTTACAAAAGTTTGAATACTTCCAATAATACATGTGCTCCGTGTATTCTTTCAGGTGTACATATTTAACCAGCAGCCACGAAGAGGAGACCTGTGTTGGGATTAGGATTTTGCTGTAAACAACAGAAGGCAGCAYGGAGAGCTGCTAATGCCATGATCTTTAGAGCACTCGAGGCAGGTGTCAGCTCGGGTGAGCTATTTCCTTCTGCAAACAGCCTGGTCCGTGATCTGTGCTTGCACAAGGAACTGAACCTGCTCCGGAGGGGACACTGCTCCCGCTCCAGGGACCTGCATCCACTGATTGCTGTCAGCTTCCTGCTGAATCCTGAGTAATCTCCAAACGATAGCACTCAGAATCAGGGCGTTCTCAGCCAGTAAATCTCAGCCTGCTGAAACGACTCGTTGCATTTTCCTCTGGCAGAGCCCAATGGCTCGGGGGGATCAGTGGCTCTATCCCTGGGATCAAATGGCATCACCACGGCACAGCAGCACAGCCCCCCTGCTATGGACAGCAGGGCCCAAACCCCATTTCCCAGCTTGGATATCTGCACCGCTGTGCTGTCTGTCCAGCCTGCACTGATCACTGCAAAGGAAACTCAAATTACAGCTGCAGCAAACTCCTGGACACCATTTGAGCATTGAAAAGTGGAGTCAGAGAGCCCCCAGTAGGCTGGAAACACAGCCCTGCTTTACCTGGCAAGCCTTAGGGTGCTTTACAATAGGGCAAATATCCATTTGAGTCTAAGTTTAGAGACTGGTAGCAGCTACAGACCACACTATGATTTTTTTTTTCAGCTGTCTACAGTGCACAGAAAGCACAGCCTTGGGAAAACATCATGGGTTAAAGCGACTGAGGTGAGATAGGAGTGATTTTTCCAACAAAATAGATATCTCCACGCCCCTTAGATAAATAAAAGTCCTAAGTTATGGAAATAGTCTACTCCTCCAAGAGAGTGTCCTTCTCACAGCCAGCTCATCTTTGTACAAAGGGTTTGCATCTGCAAATGCACTGAGATTGTCTCTCAAACGCAGACAAAAGTTGAAATCTGTGTCTTCACTGGGAAGTCAGCGCCCTGTGAGGCAGCTTTAAAGGTGAAACCTTAATCTTGAAGTATTAGGCATCAGTCTCTCAAAGTCACATGCCAGTGAATTCAGAAGTTCTGCAATGAAAAGTGTATTACTTTCAAACTAAACTATATCTTTTATTTGCTTATTACACTGCATTGCCAAGATTGTAAGGAAAGTTCTCTAAAATCTGTTGTGCCTGTCTGGTTTCTCTGTGTTTCTGGCTCTTGCAGGTCACCACTCTACTCATGGCTTTTTGTCACTAATATAAAACTGCAGAGTTACTAAGGACCCAAAACAGCACCAACCCACAGACTTGGATTCCAGCATTTCTTGCTGCTTCCACATGAATGGAGCAACCGTTAAAAGAACAAAAACCATGAGTTTTAATGAAGAGTTCCCAATGCAACATCAGATACTTCTCAGGACAGCCCCAAACTCAACCAGTGCTACCCTGCAACTCCACTGCACCTCTATTTTATTAACTGCTCCTGGAGACCCACGACAAAATCAGCTCAAGAGCCATGTTCTCTGTAGTGTGGAGCAACACCAGAGAGCAAGGCAGTTAATAAGTGGCTGCAATGGCATCTCATTGTGATAATACTGAGAAGAAAAAGCAGAAAAAAACAAACAATAAAATCCCAGTCTGGTCACCTCTGAGTTAAAGGCCTATATCCAAAACACTTCTCTCCCTCAGGGCAGGATCTCTCTATACAAAGGTTGCTCATTTTGTCCTGTCTAAGGTAAAGAAATTAGGAAAGTAAGGGAAAAATCATCACCCACTCCCCATCTTCTATTGTCTTTACTCTGAAGGCTCACACAATACATCAATGGAGATTACTTCCAGAAATAGAAAATCTCCCCCAAGGCACTATTTTCCCCTTCATATTTTCACATTCACTCAGATGGGTTAAAAATGTGCCTGATATCAAATTAAGACTGCAGGGCTGAGAAACAGATGATGCCAGATTTAACTGAGGCTTAGAAAAAGACACTTCAAGGTAACAGGAGCATCTGCTACTCCTCATTCAGGAGTGTAACGACTTCAAACCCTACATGACAGCACTCCATGTCATTGGTACTGGCATTTTCATTCACCCTTCCTTGTTAATATTGCAATCGTGGCCAACCATAAAGACAGCATGGTTTATGTTCTTTTTAAAAGCCAGGAAAACAGAGATGGTGGCCCAGGAGGTGAGAGACACAAAACGCTCGGTACAAAAACACAGATGCTGATGGGCAGAATAAAAATAAAACTTCACAATCAGCTGTGACAGGCTAAGATTTCTCCTGCCTTCTCATATAGCAGAGTTATCCTTGAGGAGTTTTCAGCTGTCTCCTCGGTAAGCAGGTATTGCTAGGGCAGCATTTATCAGTGTCTTCCTAGCACTTCTTATGCTGAAAAGCAAAAGGAGCTTACTAATAGTGCCTAGATTAAAAATACCCTGGACACATGTTAAAGGTGATCTGCTGCATCTGTTGGCAACGCTGTGTGAACAGCAACAGGTTCAGGAGAAATAAAAACAACTGCTTTCTTTTGCTTCCCTAACTTGCAGGGTCAAGAAACTGAACTGGTTTTTTTCCTTAGTTTTGCATGTTCTTGTAAATCAAACATCTAAAAAATTACAAATGTCCAGGTTGTGATTCAGGTTTTTTTTTCAGAAGTTTACCTATATTAGCATTTTCCCAAAAACTAAGCAGCTAAAAAAGTCAACTTTAAAAACCAAGGTGGAAAACACCTGCAAGCAGCATTGACAGAAATCCTTTAAACAGCTTCAGCACCTCCCATAAAACACCACTCACATCCATCAATGATTATCACAAATGGGCTGATTGACTTCTCGTTTTCCAGTGCTCTGGTTTTAATCACAGAGCTTGTTAAGGCAGGTGGGTTTTCCCTTTTCCTTTACTCAGTGCCCATCTTTATCAGCTTTAAATGCCATAATTTTTAGTAGCTGTGCATTTTTTTCAGATACAGCTGTGGTGGATTTACTCTCCTGCATAGCATTGGGCAAAATATCCAGTGTTTCCTTTTCAGATTCTCTCCGATTCTATTCCATGCTCTCTTTCCACAGTTTTCAGACAGAGAGCTTGCACTCAAATCTGGGAAATAAATGCAACATTCCAGACTTGATAAAGCAGACTGGTACATGTGAAAAGGAGCTGAAGAACTGTCTCTTGAAAGAAACTGTCAATGATTGTCTGAGAAGGTTCTACTGGTTTGATCAAAATAAGTGATCCAGTGCATAGAATAAAAACAAATATTCTTTTTCTTCCCCTCCATATTTCACAAGGAGTATTAGCTATGATCTCTGTAAAAGAAGGAATATGCAACAGAGATTTATGGATGCTAAAGGTGTACAAACCTTCCTGTCTGAGTATGAATAAATGCTCCCCTACAACTGAGAGTCCTTCTTTTCGGGTAAACCTTGCAAATTATGCTCTCAGAAGGGACTGAACTGTGCAAGTGCAACCTCATGGTTGCTCCAGAGGATCAGAAACTCAGTTTTCATTTAAAGCTGTGGCCTGCTGATGATGACAAAGCTTTTATACTTTGTCTTACGTAAGTGTTTATCCTGAATTCAATTTAGAGGGTTTGCAATGCATAACTCAGCCATCAGCTGCATGTTTTCTCTGCTCTATTTTATTTCCTTGTGCAAATCCCATTCACTGAAAGAAAAAAAAATCTTAACTATTTATGACTTTTTTTTTTTTGCTTAATCATTCCACTTCTGTGTAGACAAATTATAAATCAGTCTGATGATTTAGACAGGAAAAACTCTACAGAATTCTTACCTGCTTGTAGCAGAGAGAATGCCTTTGATCAAGGTTTATGAGCAAAGGCCTCTTCCCAGGGCTGCATGCCAGCTCCTTAAAGGAAAATCGATACATTCTGGGAGGGAGCATCTGGAGGATTAGCTTTGGGATTTAACAAAGCATCCCTCACCCAGGGACTCGGGTCTGTTTGAAGCTTCCAGATCTTAAACCACACTTCAAATTTTAGAGTGAGCTTAACTGTGTCCCTAAATACGAGCCCTAGGAAAGCATTTTTGCATTTGCAATGCAGGAAAAACGTTGTCCCAAGAGTTGATAATCTTCAGATTTCCTCTTTTGTTATATCCATATCCACCTGAATTATTTAGTCTTTCCATAAAACGCAATTATTTCACAGCAAAAAAAAAAAAGCTCATAGAATTAAATATTTACCTGCACTACCAGAATGAAAGCAATTTAACATCAGGCCGTTGGCTAATATAGGAATGGGCAGGGCTTTCTTTGCAGTGGTGGAAGTGCCTCCTTGGGCACCCTCACACTTTCCAAAGGGTTCCTTCTCCCCTCCAAAGGGTTTCCAGAAGGGTTCCCTCTCCCCTGTCTCTGCAGGACACCCCCTTGATGCAGTGCTGAGGAAGTGTAAAAAGGGGCAAAGTTATGTAACATCTATTGAAACCTTAAACTCCCTTCCAGCAGAGCTGTCAAAAAAAAGCAATTTTTATTGAGCTCTGGAATCCAATAAAACTCTAACCCTGCAAAGGCTCTGGCACTGAGTAATAATGAGTAGGAAGTCAGTTTTTACACCATGTAGGCTACAGGATTTTTCCTTTTAATCTAGACTTTAACTTACCTTTTCTGCAGGTAAGAACTTCATAGAAAGATTGTTACCTAATTAAATATAAAATCCTTATCTTACTGTCAACAGCAATAAGGCTCCCAAATACACTTGAAGATCTGGAGCAAATTGACTCAGAAATACAGAATCACCTCCCTTCCACTGAGATTTTAAACCTTACATGTCAAGATCATTTTTTAAAATATAGCCTAAGTTTATTAATAATTTAGATTTTATGTCTTTATTTTACAAGTGAAACATAAAATACATTATTATTAACTGTTGGCKTAAAACCCAACTATTTCATCTGCTCTAACCAAATACAAAAAAGCTACATGCTGGGTTTGAATACTCTTTTTATAAAGGGTCTAATTTATGGAGATGACTTACAACAGCTTGTACCTGATGAAACACAGCAACTCAGCCCCGCTCTGTGGCAAGAAGTCTGCAGTAATTGGTTATTTTTCCTGCTGACCCATAAAATACTTCTGCTACAAATCCTATGTAATCAAGTTTTATAGTAATGAGTCTTCCCCCAAGAAGAGGCTCRATTTCTCTGCCCTGAATAGCAAACAGCACTGAGAAAAGGTTGTGGTAGGAATTTATCAAAAAGGCAGGAGTGGTTCACCCTATTTCCTCAGCATCAATGAGTTCTAAAATAAACGAAAAAGGAGAAAAGATATTGACAGCTTTTTGAGCAATCCTCAATTAAAAATTTTTGTACCTTCTGCAGTGTGACACCACACTAAGTACCYGGGAGGCACAAAACAGGGAACTGTCAATAACTGAGCTGTGACTGAGTTCAGGGAAGTTCATCTCAGGGAAAGCATCCCTGTCCTTAGGGAAGGCATGGCCTGCAACCCCAGCCCTGCTCTCCTGCACTGGTCCCTGGCCACGAGCTGGAACTGGGCTCTGGTGGCCACAAAACCCCTCTGCAGTTGCCCTCTGTGCCCAGTTTGGGTTCATCCCCTGCAGTGCCTCTCCGTTGCAGTGTTTCAGAGGGATTGTCCATAACATCATCCCAATTCTGTGCTGATTCCAAATTGCTTTTCCTTCCAAAACGTGCAGCAGTGAAAGCCCCAGGTGATGGAATAAAAGCAAAGAGGGCAAGGAGTGACTGTGAAATGTTCATAATCTTTCCACACGCATTTCCCCGCTCCAGATTCGAAAATGAGGTGCTTTAATTTCCCTTCTTTAATAAAAAACTTCTCGGGTGTTGAAGTGTCTGTGGAAAGGAGGAGGGCTCCCTCAGAAGACAGCATGGGTCAATGAGCCTTAGGGGCACAGCAAGTACAGATCCATAGAAATAAATGAAATAAAATCAATGCTGCTCCGCCAAAGCACAGGGGAGCCGAGGAGCAGAGTCTGCAGCCTCCCCACGGCTGAGCTAAAGGCAGAAATGCACRATAAAAGCAGAAATACACATTCCCAAGGCTTCACATTTGAGCAGGGTGTGCAGAGCACTGCTCTCACCTCATTCCCATGGATCACACGTCATCATTCCCATGGATCACACACCCAAGGTGCTGCCCAGGYTCACCTCAGCCTCGGCCGTGAGTGTCCAACAGGTTCCTCCCGCATCGACAGTTCTGACCCTTCAGGAAAAGGGCACCACCTGACACCTGCAGTAGYCATCCCTGACATTTAGTCACTATTTCATTCTGCTTTTAGTCCTTGCTTTTCCCTGAGCCAGGAGTTTCTTTGACTTTTCCAGGGAAATGATTCAGCGAGGASAGCCCAGGCTGGCAGTGACAGGCTAAGTCACAGCACAGGGCTCGTGTTTCACACCTGCCCCTCCATCCCATTCTACTCGAATTTTTCCAGTACCATGCAGACCCAGAAGCCATTCCAGATGCCATGAGCAGCAGGGAATGATAAGAAGCAGCATGCAGTGCTAGGAAAATGCAAAGGGATATTAATTCTGATCTTCAAGGCCAGTGCTATGGCAGAGTTTGGACTTCTGGGCGAGTGTGCAGGTGTGCTGCTTCCTGAGCCCTCAGTGCTCGCTGAATCTTGATAAAACAAGAACGCCAGAGGCAAACCCTGACTCCCTCCTCACTGAGCTAACTGGGAAATGATAAACTCAGCTATTATCACAACGTTCAAGCGTGTGCCAATTACACTGGTCAAAGAAATCCTGCTCAAGAGTGATGTCTTGGGCTGAAAACAGAACTTCAAGAAYAACCAGGAGCCTCTTTCTTGTCCAGGGCAGGGGAGAGCCAGACTCAGGTCTTTTTCCAGCCTTACCCAGGTTTAGTTATTTATATGATGTGTGACATTTCCTGCCCAAAGAAGCACTGGCTCTCCATAGCTGAGGTGTGGCATTGCCTGGCACACAGATATGTTCTGGACCTGGCAGGAGTTCAATAAAACACAGACCAAACTTGGGCTTTCTGCTCTTCAGGTGCCAGTCACAGATTACTCTGAAGCTCACCTATCTCTGTCTGCCTTTAATTCAGAAGGAACACTGGAGTAAGATTCCACTACTTTTCAAAGACAAATCTGGAAATTTAACATTTATTAATGACAATATTCTAGCTAGGGTAAATTTCTAAGAACTCTACAGCCTTAAATCACAAGACTTGGGGACRCTGGGATGGAAGCAAACACGGATTGCTTTCACATGCTAGAGTTTTTAATTGGAATAATTAAGAATTCCTCAGTAAATTTTCAATAAGGGAGTGAGACAAGTTGCATCGCTCAGCAGCCTCATGGCTGCATCACTGGCACCACCTCAGTTTCAATTCAAGAAGATTTCAGGGAAACTTTTAATTTTTTTCTCCCAGAATAGAAACTCATTTCCCATCTAACTTTAGTGTCAAATTTGACATTCAGAAATCATATTTAATCCAAAGCGACTTGGAAGCATATGCTACCTCTTTTGATCACCACTCCAAAATTGTTTGAAGATCTCCAGACTTACACTGACAGATCTTGTCAATGCACTGCCCATGTATTTTARGAACAAGAAGCAGCAGAATCCAGTTAAATCACAGCAGAAAAAGGCAACAATACAGGAAGAAAAATACGCTTTAAGTAGCAAAACCAACTTTAAAGCACATTTTTCCAATACAAGAAATAATAGTTTTCTTTAGAAGGCAATTTGTGCACTATGATAGAGCCAAGTAAACTGACATCCTTTTTAGCACACTGTACTCAAAAGCCACCCTCTCATGTATRTKGCACCACAAATGGTATTTCTTCTTTGTGCTAATTCTGGAGCTATTTGGATTACAGCTAYAATACAGCATAAAATTCCAGTATTTATAGGCCGGGAAAAAGCTCTGAGGGCAGGACTAGATTTTTTTTTTTCTTTCCAGGTATTTCAGAGTCCTCATCAGGATCACCTGACTTCCCAGAGCAGCACAACCCAGCCATCGTKATTTCAGCTAATCCGACAGTGCCGTAAGTATTTGCTGAGGGACAGATCTGTGGCCAAGAGGAAGATTTCGACCAAGCAAACGAGCACCAGCCCGAGTGCCTTGGAAAGGGCCTTTCTGCACTTTCCATCYCGGACACGAAGGCAGCTGGAGTTTCAGGAGCAGAGCAGATTTGCAATTCCACCGTTCATGTGCACGGGGCAATGAGCCCTTTGGGACTCCTTGGGATTAAATCCCTTTCACACCACCCCAGCCGTGGATTCCTGCTGCAGCAGCTCGCAGGGATCATCTCCAAAGCACAGCACATGCAATTCCATCGCCAATGGAATGAAAGACTATTTTCATCCCAGGAAAACACTGGCATTGGTGGAAGTTGAATCAACAAACTCTTCCGTGTTTCTGGAGGAARTCAGTGGTATCAGTGGGTCATTAGCACTAATTAGTTTTGCCCTAAAGATCCACTCTATCTGGGCCTTGCTATCTGCCAGTGAAGACATAGCCAAAGTCAGGAAGTTTTCTCTATTTCTAGACAGATATTGATAGTTATAGATAGATATATACTGATAGATATTGTATATATTTAGATATCTGTAGTCCCATGACCTTAAAAACACCTTTAATTCAGTCTCCAAATTGAACAAATTCAGTGATGGTCAACGTTTATAGTAATCCATAACTGAAAAAATACTACATATTAAATACATATCTAATTTTGTCCAGTCTGGGGCTCACTTGCAGAACAGGAGTTTCCTACTTACATAGGCTCAAATGCAGCACAAGCAAGAATGTCCAATTTAATGAATTAACAAACTTAGTCTGAGACATCTTACCAAATGTAAACTAAAAGAAATATGCAGAGGATATACATAGAGCACCTCACTAATTATAGAAGATTATTTGCTTAGATCCAGCAGCATTTCCACAGAAAAACTGAATTCAGAGATGTTTCACATCACTGAAAGGACACATGGAAACCTTGAATGCTCTTAGTTACRAAACAGGGTGAGAAAATGGTTTTTGCCTCTGTGGGATGTTGGTGCACATTCAATGCAACTCAACATTCCCTTAAATACAGTCAGCAGTGTCTATTGCTGCTTCATTATCAGTTTAATATTGACTAATTAGCAGCATTTCAARTGCAGGTGTAGTGTAATAAAGTGGCAGCTGCTGTTCATTTTGTGCAGGTCAAACACTCAATTAAGTTCAGCTCCTGGACCAGAGCACAGAGCAGAACACGAGGAGCAATTACTGTTGGATCACACCTCCTCTGGCACAGCTCTTCAATTACATTTAATTACTGGGTGGTTGCATACCAATGAGCCAAAGCAAGATTTATTATGATGAAAATCTGTTTCCATATGTACTTTAACATTTTCCAGTCCTTATGTACTAGAAATGTAGGATTCGGGCTTTTGCAGCACTTAGTGAAACATCTACACTTATTTTTGTTTAGAGGTCTGTGGTCCCATGACCTAAAAATACCTTTAATATAGGTTAAGGGCCTGTGATATTCAGAAATTAACATTAAGTGGTCAGATGCTCCCAGTTTTATACAAGACAAGAATTCGTGAATCTCTGACTCCAGATGTGTTTACATCAGTCTGCATCACTGCAAAGAAATTGTAATAGGTACAAAACCAAAAAATGCTTATAGTGTGAAGTGCAGAGCCCAACTCTGAGAAGAGAAAGAATGTCTGGTTTAAATTTTTACTCAAACAAGCAATAATGGGTGTATAAAAGCAACGAGAATCTCATTACTGACTTCTTCTGATTTTGTGTTGTATCCAAAGTGCCTGTTATAATATGAGGCATATTTAACTTCTAAAAAGGGGATTTTGCAGACACCACCTCCAAATGAATACTAAATAGCAAGGACCTAAAGTGACTTCCCTATTCAACAGCAGAGGGAAAAAAAAAAGAATATTAAATCCAGATATTTTATTTGCACTGAGTTTTAAAAGAAAGTATGGTCATGTCACTCAAAGAAAAAACAAACCATGCCTCATATGAAAAGTTTGCTTAATAACAAGAGTGAATGTCAGCTATAGATTTCTGCTGCAATATTAAACCTGAGGAAAAAAAATAAACAGTAAATCTCAAAGCATTATTACTCTGTGAGAAAAGTGCACACACTGGAAAACAAAAGTTCTAAAAGTAAAGCTGAGTCACCATAGGACAAATCTGGTGATAGCCACGGCCCGAGTGTGTGGCCAGGCCCCTCCCCTGAGCAGTGGATGATCCCAATAACCAAGGAAAACAGAATATCTGTGAGCCTGAAGTCTGCTCTCAGAATCCAGAAAGAGCTTTTGAACCTCACAAACCCAATAAGATTTGATGTTTATTTTTATACCCTACAAGGAGGGTTCGGTACCACTGAATCCTTGCCATTTTTCAAAGCAGTATTTTGATAAATGACTTCTAGGAATGTTGCAGTTGCTTTCCAGAAATCAGCTCTTCTGCATTTTGCCTCCCTGGGGAACAAACTGCAGCAAAGGAGTGGGTTTGGATGAAAATGCCTGTATTTCTGCATGTAGGATGGGCCTCCACTTCCCAGATAAGAGAGGAACGTTAAGATCTCACAAGGCTGTAAATTTCAGTTTATAAAAGCAGGCCATTTAGGCTGTCTTGCAGGTCAAAAAATAATAGATTTCTCAACGATTCAAACTGTTATTAGGCTGCAGTTGTCTCTGACTGATGGGACACACTCTCAGGCATGTTCACTCTCCCAGTGCCAGTGAGCAAGGATCTCAGCAAAGCCATCTGAGCTGTGTCCAGCAAGGARTCATTGATTTGTAATCTTGTTTTAGTTTTCTAACTAGATCCTACAGGCTCTATAAAGTGCAAAGCTATAAACCTGCCATTTTTATGACACAGAGGCCGTTAATACACACATTTGCATGTTGCTGGACACCTGAGTGGTAAAGTGGCTTCGTAGATCAGCAGATATTGAAAGCAGGTGGTATTCCTATGATCATCTCACATATGCGAGCACATGACACTCAGCACTGTTTGAACACAACCAAATGCTCTCCTGTTACCTGAGTCAGTAACTGGAGATTAATTTTAACCTGCTGCAAGGTGAGCACTAAGGCTGGAGCAGTCGTGCTCTCAGACATCAGCTATTTCCTGACAGCACTGCCAGTGCTGTGGAGGGACAGTTCATTTTGTCTCTGAATGTAACAGAGAAATCAATCCACTGGGCAGAGACCTGAAGGGACTCGGAAATGAAGGCCAAAAGTTGCAGAAGAAAGAAAACACAGCGAGCAGTTTGCAGCCACGGTTTGGGTGCAAGAGGCACTTGCATCGCTCTTTAAATAGCGGAGTCCTGGAAATCGCCTCCCCCAGAGCCTGCTGAGGGTTACCACCAGGAAATTCCCGATGCTATTTTCCCCACACACCGAGCATGATCCAGAGCAGAGCCAGTTTCAGGCTGTTACAGGGCTTCCTTCGCTCTGCCCGCGAGCCAGGAGGAAAATGAGGAAAATTAGTAACAGAGAGACAAATTGAGCTGCACAACCCTGTGGAAGAACAAAAGCAAGAAAGAACAACTCAGAAATGCCTTTCTGACTGTAAATAGCACAGGGACAGACAATGCCCAGGTTAGGGAAAACAGGGGTGACCGCAGAACCCGTGTTCAGTTTAAAATCTGTATTAACACCCGGTGTTTCTCAAGCACATAAAGGTCAGGCATTTTCTGTGAACGAGGCACTATTCAAGAACAGTAAATCAGCCCTTCTGCCCCTGGGGAGAACAAGTGCACRGCCCATGGCAGGCTCACTGCAGGAGGGACACTCAGCGGCCACTGCAGCGCCGGGACCAAGCTGCCTGGAGAGGGTGGACAAGCAGGACCTAAGGAACTGGGGGGTTTGTGGTTTTGTCTGATTTACCACAATTTTTTAATTAATTGCTCCCACATACGTTTCATTCCAAAAGTTGCTTTTCAGAGGGTTTTGTTTCAGTTTGGGTACCACATTCTTTTTTTGCCTCAATAATGGAAGTGTTGTACTCCTGTAGCAGAATCCTCTAAAAAAAGTAAAGAGGTTGGGGATTCTGTCCCTCAGAAATGTGCTATTGCTGTGAATTATTTCTTAAAATGCTGAGTGCATCTGGTTCACCCCTTCACAGATGGATGGAGCCTTTTTTATGAAGATGAGCCCCTGCACAGTGAGGCCAGCAGTGACATCACACAGGCAGAGTGAYGTCAAAAGAGCAGACACAAACCACTGATTTGCTGTTGAATAAGTTATGTCAAGATTGTCTTGCTGTAATAGTTCCAAGTGTGTACTCGAGCTCCCCAAACCATCTAAATCTTTTATGAAGAACAGTGGAAGAGGAGAATGAAGAACTCGTGCAAAATGGACATTCAATCTTAATCTCAGCAAAAATTAGAATTTCTCTTCAAAGAACACTCCAAATAGTGACAGGAATACTTTAGCACTTGTCCTCCAACCCTGTTTAAAAAAAGAAATTAAGTCAAATCTCTATGAAGTGCTCGAATTCATCCTGCCTCAGATGTTCTTCACATTCCTAAAATTATTACCTCAGTCTACTGAAAGCAAGTAAATGATTCACACTTAATGTCAGCAGCTGCACATGCCAGGTTCTGCTGAAATAGGAGGTGAGGCCCCAGTGCTGTGAGCTCACCTGCCTGGGCAGCCAGAACTCAAAAGGTTATTGAGAAAAAGGATACATAAAATCATTTCTCCCACTAAAGCCTCATCTGGCAGTCCTTTTAAAGCTCCCCTTGATTTAAAAGAATTTTCTTTCAAGCAAGTATCAATGCTTCGAAGTTCCCAGTTTTTGAATCAAGACTCTCATTAACATTTCGGTTTATTCTTGAAATTCTATACTGCTGAAGTGATGGAATTATTTCAGAAACTCAGCTTTACTAAAAATTCAGCTTTTAATTTACATCCTTGTGTAGCAGCTTACATTCCTGTTTGCAGTCTTACAGATAAATCTGTCACTGAAGTATCACCCAAACAGCTTAAAATGCAGAAGTTAACAGAAAAACTGAATCTAAAATTGCTACTTTTATAATGTGATTGAAAGCAGATTCATGATGTGAAGAAAAAAAAAAGAAGAGGTTTACTTACAAGTTAATACTTGGAGTTGGTAATCCAAGAGTAGCTTTCTGATAAATCCTACATATTTCTTAGAAGATTTAGAGAGTTTCCATATATATATATACACACACACACTTTTCTCATGCTAATTGTATGATTTCTTGCATTTCTTAAAGTTAATCTCTTGGCAGATTTTATAATGCTTAAGGTGACATTTGGCAGTTGAGTCCCCACAGACACAACTGTCCTCATTCTTGCTGAAACTAATTTATTTTTTTCCCCTACAACAGGTGTGGCCCAAAGAACATGATAAATGATAGAAATCACAGCTTCAGGATTATTTAATTTCTTCAAAGCATGTAGTGYTGGCTACTTTCTTCTCCCACTGCAGCCTTTGAGTGTTCACAGAGGAAAGGTAAAATAGCTATTTAGTGTTTATGAGAATAAAGAAAAGTCGAAGGAAGCAAACAGACACTGACACAATACAATAAAAGCAAGCTCGAAATTCAGCTCCTTAATCACTCGAGGAAATTAAAAGATTCATATCTTGCAGGTGAACAGCCCATGGGGGTGGAAAGCAAGATCATTCTCTGATCAGCAGCTTTTCCCTGCAGCTCCCAAAGTCTCAGGTGAGAGCCAAAGCCCCGGGGAGCTGTGCTGGCTGCTGGAAACCACATCCACCCTGCAGGATCAGGGACACAAAAGGACAGAGGATGCTGAAAGGAGGGGAGGGGAAACAAGACCGAGCCATGGGGGATTCCTGAATACCAAGATCCTTAAAACAACTTCAGGAAGGACGATGGGGATGAACCATTGATTTGTCCCCTCGTTGGAGGCAACGTGATAATGGCCTCAGCGCTTGGTTTGGGTGTCAAAGTCCTTGGTGTTATTTTGGGATGTGATTTTGRGATGTGACCTGCCTGTGCAGGTGCACAGTGAGACATCCTTTAGCAGCTCCCACACATCTCTGTGGCCAGTGCTACCCAACAGCACCCAGAATTCAAACTGAACRGACCAATGAGACTGTCCAAAGTACCTATATCATAAAAGGCAACTCTAATTATCCTATTTCATTTAGCAATTACAAGACATTGGGACACAGAGTCACTCCCCTCCCTGCCTCAGACCCTAAAGCTGCTTTGCACTGCCAGCCTGCCTTGTCAGAGGAGTTTACACCCACACGTCTGTACCAAAGTCAGCAGCAACAATTCACTCATCTGGATAAATTTTCCAGGGAGAAACTTGTTCATTCTACCTACCTTCTGCAGTTGTTGGGAAATGTTGACTTGTAAACATCTCATCATATCCATGGAGTTTCTGATCCTGTTCTACAAGGAGGAGAGGAGGGGGCTTTGCTTTGTGGTGGCTGTTTCATCTCCCTGAAAACTGTGAGGGAATCTCCCTCAACCCTGCTCCCGATCTATAAACTGCATGAACCCACAACGAAAAACTCCTTGGCTGCAAAACGAATTTGAGAATGAGGTGCAAAGTTAAACAAACACCTTCATCCGAGTGTGGCATTCCCTCTTTAACACTGCCTTCCACACACACGTAAAATCCTGTGCCTGTGTTTGGTACCAAATAAAAAATTCAAGGCTGCCCTTGGTAACTTTTCCAAAGACATTTTTGGAACACCCTTACAACTGAGACTCCTGACAGCTGAGGGGGTACAAACTGAGAACTTTTTACTGTGAAAACAGAGTAAATGGCTCAAGCCACCATTCTCATGATGAAAGAAACTGCTGATTTGTACCTTGAAGTGATGATTTCGTCCCTCAGAAAAGAGAAATCCTGCTCCAACCACAGGTATCCTAATCAAATTTAAATACTCTGAGAAGAGCTGTGGACACCTCCCCGAAGGCTCCAATAAACTTTGTTCCTTCTTCAGCACAACTGGTTCCTACTTTGACAGTGGCCTGGTGAGAGACAGGGCAGGGATGGAAACATTTAGTATAAGGGGTTTAAGACCATTCCACTTAGTCCGTGTGTAATTTTGCAGAGATCTTTGCATAAAACTCGGCTGGTTCAAGTATTCCTCAGCTCCTGCTGCTCCCTTTCCAGCCAGGAGCAGAACAGCAGCTCTGGCACTGCAATCATTGACACAGGAACCAATTGCAAACCCCAGCAGAGATTGTGCCTCCAGGTGAGAGAGCAGCACCAGGAGCAGAGTGCTCTCCAAAATGCCATTTTCATGCAAATGTCCCGTACAATAAAGAACAGGGGAAAAATTAAACACAAGAAAACAAACATCACAATTTGTTTCGTGAAATGTTTCTGTCAGTTCTGCAGAAAGTGTCAAGGGGCTCAAAGGTTTGAGCATAGGTAAAAATCWGATTTTGGCTCAGGTCTTGGGAGATTTAGGAGGATGCCAATGTCACTTATGGGGGTTTTGCCCTCTCGGTTTAAGTGAAATCAGAATATGTCTACTAAGTGTTATGTAGGAAGTCAAAACTGAAGGAAATGAGATCCTATGTTTGCAAATCAAACTGCTGCAGTCATAATGGAAAAATGAATTTCAGAGGTGGGGGAGTCTGCCTGGGCTTTGCAGGACTTTCTGGCACTGAATGCAGAAGAGGTTGCATTGAATATGACCCCAAATCACCCTCAAGTTGTAGCTTAACATATTGGCTCAGAAGAAACTGGGCTTTTATTATCAGCAATCCTAAACACATTTCCTAAATTCACATAGACCTTCCACCAGAGAAACTCATGATACTTTTCAAAATAAGTTCTGTTTGAATCTAATGCAGATGTGCATGTTAAACCTTTATTGCTGCTGTTTGAAAATGGCTAATCCTAGAATATGAGAACTTGAACTGCTTGCTTTGTGTGATACAACTAATTCTTGGAAAATTGTGCTGAGAAAGTCACTTCTGGAGTCAGGGGACCCTTGACTGAACTAACATAAGTACCACTGAAAGCAAAGAGATTTGAACTTCTTTCTGAGTCAAAGATAGAAGAGGAAAATCACCATGCAAAGGGAAAACCCAAAACATTAGTCAGGCACACAGCCACATTCTTTTTCTTGATCTCCTAAAGAAAAATGGAGCTTGGGACACCACACACTGAAGCATTGGCTCCTGCCATCCATCCCCAGCACAGCACTCAGTGCCACCAGGCACAGCTGGAGCTCTGCACGTGGCAAACATCCCAGGTTAAACACTGCAATGAGGATCCAATTACCTGAGCATTGTCAGAGAGCAGGCAAAGCTGCTTAAACAAACCCTGACATGCAGCCCCAGGGAGGCACAGGCCTCACCCTCTGCTGCTGTGACTGTAGTGACTGATTTCTTGGGTTTCAAGGGAGCACAAACAGTATCTTTGGATTTAGAGGAAGAAGCATCGAGAACAGTGAAGCACCCTGGGAGCTCCACGACAGTTCCTTGCATTTGTTCCCTCTCTTCTTGACGCCCCCGAGAAAAGCAGATTCTTTCCCCTGTCTATTCCCTTATATTTTGTCTGTATTCCCCCACCAGCCAACGTCATCTCTTCAGCTGAGAGGCTTTACTTCTCTGAAATACAATTACTTTGCGAGGTGAAGGCAATGACATTTCATCAACCTGCCTCCAAATCCCCTTTAAAGTCTCTATAAATAATAAACTGCCTTCATAAGGAAGGCTGTTCAGATGATTTTATATAATTTATTACAGATGAAACCTGAAGTTTTTGACACCTGAAGCTGTTGAACTCTTCTCTGACACTTGAAGCACTTCACACTAGAAGCCTTTGGAATTACTTAGCTCCAAGGTACTATGCAGTAAGTGGGTATTTATGTGTTTTGATTGCTTGTTTTTGTGAGGAAAATGGTCTGGATGCTGCCTTGGGCCAATTTCAGTGTTGGGACAGCTGAGAGAGCTGGTGTCACCTCCCTGATTCAACATTCCCAGTAAGGGATACCCAAAATTCCATTTCTTTCAATGTTCCTGGTCCTATTGCTGATTCAATGAACAGTGTGCTAACAACACACCCTGCCRCAGACCTGGGATGAGCTGGAATTGTGCTCTACACCCCCAGAGCATCCCCTCCCCTGCTCCCATCAGAAAAGCACTGCAGAATCAATTTTAAAAGTTCAAATTAAAGAGGAGCAGAAAGGAAGGATCAGTGAATTTTCAAAGTCCTATAGAMAACACGCAGTTTCTTGAGATGACAGGGAACAGATGTGACACCTTGAGAGTCATCATTTCCCCCAGACAACAACTCTGCAGCCCGAGGAGTGGTGTTGGTGACTGAGAAAGCCAAAAGCTTTTGTTTGTAGGCACATTTCATTCCCAGGATTCTCGAAGTCAGCATTCCAAAATCRCACATGAATCAAGTAGGGCATTTTGGAGATTGGGCTTAGAAGAAAAATATTGCTGGCAAGTACCAAAACTGATGCACGACTCAAGCAGCACCAAGGATGCACACACATCTGCACAGYCACATCAAACACGTGTAACTGTTCCACTCCTCAGCCTCTGTGAATTGGCACTGTTCAAACCTCAATACTGATTTAGGAACATCTAATATCTTCCTTTGTAGAACCTCTAGATGAAGGGCTGAAGAGCAGCACATGAAAAACCCCCTTTCCTTTAGCAAATAGATTTAAGAGCAACATGCTTGGCAATTATGCAGCTGCTACCAAAAAAAAAAATCTACTTTAGCAATTGAAGTAGTTGTTCATTTTACAAAAACAAGCTTTAAGAAAGTAAACAGATAATAGGATGCTATCATTTGCATATGTGGAGTTCTAACGAAGACTGCCATGGAAGGAGAGAACTGAGCAATTGGGATGAAATACCAGGAATTACTGTCTTTTTATTATTTTTTCTTTACTAGTTGGTTTAAGCAAAGATATTACTCTGTGGAATTGTGGTTTTTTCCCCTAGTGAAAAATAAACAAACAGAAAAAAAACACCTAAAATCAACAAAACAACCCCAAACCACGCATCTGTCCTCTGAGCACTGCCAGGTACTCACTTCCCTATCCCTGTGCAATGAGTGTTCCACAAACCAACTGTGAGCACCTTCAGCTGCAGCCTCCTTCAGTGTGTGAACAGAGACAAAGCTGCACAAACACCACTGAGAGAAYATTATTGGCACACAGGAACAAACACAGACCACCAGGGCTCGGAGCCAAACTGCCCCCACCCTCTGCTGCCCCGTTCTTCATCCTCTTCAGAGGTGCCAAGAGTCAGGTTTGTGCAAAGAGCCCCCAGGGGAGCTCACCCCTCCTGCCTGCCCCTGGCTGCCCTCTGCCTGGCTCGGAGCACCCAGGGATGATCCCAGACACTTCAAGAGTGGGGGATTCCCTTTACCTGGGATTTAGACATCAGTTAAGTGCCACAGCAAACAGCCACCCGGGTGTTCCTGACCCCCTCCAGCAGCATCACACGGCCCCACTGCAGTGACCAAGCAGCTGGAGACCCACAGTGGCCCAGAATTCATTTCAGCCACATGGCTGGGCTTGTCCTGGGTTTACTTTCCTCATTTTACTCTGGATAAAAGCTCCCCTGCTAACAATCCCCACTGCTCACACCCCCAGGGAACAGCTCTAGCAGCTCCTCATGTCCAGGTTGCAGACACTGAGTCCGGAGACACCACACAGTGGTTTGTGTCACAACTGTTCAAACTGTCCCATCCACCAGGAAGAACAAGGATCTTGGAAAGTTATCACTGGGGCAAAATTCATCTGTCAACAGATAACAAGCTATTCATTCAGTTTAGACTTTTTTGGCTCTATTACACAATGATTTTATATTTTTTAAATCATTGAGCAACCATCCTGGAGTACTGACACAAATCTGCACGTTGCTTTATGTGCACATCTACACGGCACACTTTAAAAGGAATGAAAACTGATCACACAGGAAAAAGCCAAACACAAACACAACCACACACACACACAAAAGGAAGAGCAGGGTCTTTCCAATTAAGATGCCTCTGCAATTAACAACCCACAAGGATCTGTTCTTCCATGAACACTGTTTGGTGATTAATTTTTTTTCACAATGAATTGGAGAAAGTGGGTTCATATAAATCAAGCCATTGGTACTTTTCAGATCATTTAAATCAAATAGCAGTCAGAAATTCCGGGCTTGTCTGACACAAATGCCCTTCCACATGGACAGACACTGAATGGTTGGTGACAGTCACAGTTATTYGGGATGGGGAACACACACCTCCAGGCTGGAAAACAAAGCACATGGACAGAGCTGCTCGGTTTATCCAGGGGAAGGAGATGAGTTTATTCCCACCATGGGAGCCAATAACATCTGGTGCAACACAGTCTGTACAGGCTGGGATGAGCAGCTGGGGAGGATATATATTTTTATTCTAGGAACAGTTACCTACAGCAAGAAGTTTACCTGCAGACTGGGTGAATTGTCCATGGCCTGAAGCCTTTCATCAACAATGGCTGTTTTTTTAATAAATTCCATGTTCTAGCTCGAACAGAATTTAGGGAGATAGGACTGACTTTTTCCAGAAATCAGGATCTAGCAGTCAATTCTAGCCTGGAAATCTAAGAAGGATCTTTACATGAGCGGCCAAGAACATCAACCTTTATGTAACATGTAACATAACTTTGAGATATAAGAAGAAAATATTGTCACATCACCAAAAGTGTTGTGCCTGTGCTGGTTAGAAACCAGCCTGTAGTGAGAGAAARAAATTTTGTTCTGCTGCTTTTCCAAGAATCAGTCTTGGTTTTTTTAGAGGTAATGCAACAGCTTTCTATATGTCATTATTTATTTTAAATTAAGTAAAAAGTGATTAATTGCTCAATCAGCATCCTTTCCAGTTTATATAGACTCTTGTAATTCACACACAGTTTCTAAACATAACATTCAATGATTTTGCCCTCTGGAGACAGTGAAAAGATTACAGTTTTTTAGTTGAAATAAATATTTTAGTTAATGAGAAAACAACTTCTCAGCATCTCAGAATAGAAGTTACTTCCCTGGTGTATTATTGATAAGAATGTTTGATTTCCATTCAGTTATGGCCCAACTCAACACACTGTGGTGACAGTTCATAATTTTACATGTTAAATCCATTTATATTTTTTGTGGTTAGCCTTCAATTTTTGGAAAATAACATTCCCTGAAGATAATAAATGTTGGATGCACAGCACAACTCAACTAAAAGAGGAATTTACCACATGGACATTAACCACAGAATTTACCACAGGAATTTACCACATGGACTTTAACAAGAATGGAAACTTTGTGAAAACTTTTAACCTTTTCACCATGTCSTTACAATTGAAGGTAACCAATATCACCAAAATAATTCCAGGAGCTGGGGAAATACAGAGCCCTTTGAGTGCATCCATTAATGGCTGATCCTGTGCTGTCCTTGCTCAATTATTCAAGATCATTACGACCTGGGAAAACATTAAGTTTAACATAAACTTTTAAGTTGATKCCAGAGGTGGCTGATTCGGAGGTGTCCCTGCTCAGTTACTGAAGGCCATTGTGATCCTGAGCCATTCCTGCTGCAAAGCCTTGGACAACCTCGTGCTTCTCTGCCTTCACCCTCCCACTTCTCTGTCCAGTTACCAACTCAGTAAAAAATGGTTTTGTAATAAATGCAAAGAGTTGTGTCGTTCCCTAGGGATCCTAAAGCCACCTCCCTGTGTGACAGGGGTGACATACATTACACTGGAAACAAGCAGGGGGGGAAAACAGCAGGTGAAAGAACAGATTTTCTAAGAATTATTGTGCTTAGGAAACCTTTTCCACTTTAAACAAGTTTTGCTGTTCAGACTGGAATAAAAGCATCCTTTCCAAGGTCTGCAGACACTTCTCATTGATTTGTGAATCTTAGGTGGACCTTTATTAATTAAGGATCAGTACAACTAATTGAGAATTAGTTCATTATCTACCACTTAGAGTCAATGACATCAAGTTACTTAACTGTTGCATTTTCCTGCACCAAGCTATTTGAAGTTTGCTGGTAATTCAGAAGTGCTGAAAGAGTTATGTCCATTTCAATAGTACCTTAAGGTGCCAGGAGGAAGCAGGTCAGAACATGAGAACTATCAAAAATAAATGTTCTGTACTCTGAATCTAAAGGATAAGATCTTTGTGAGTGTAGACAATACTGTCTATAACTCCTTGGGCTGTTCAGGAACTGCACAGTGGGCAGAGCATTAGAACATCAGAACACATTAAGTGCACTCCTGAGGGGGAAATTACATGGGTGGCAGGGCAGCAGATCCTGCAGTCTAATTTAATGGAACAAAATAGGCAACCCTTTAGTAATAATGCATCCCAAATGAGTCTGAACATTGAGTACTCCACGGGAAAGGGAAAGCTAGAGAAGSACCAGCCTGCTTCCRTTTTCAATTTCTGAAAAGCTTCTGGGGCTTATTCCCCATTGTTTCCTTGCAGGCTAGAGACTGAGACTGCAAATATTGGGAAAAAAATAAAGTAAATAATTTTATTAATTTCTAAATCATAGAAACCTGAAATAAAAATATTTTTCACAATGGCAGTGGTATACAGAGGGAGAGAGAGTAGCAAATATGAGCAATGTATAAATAAATATCTTAAATTCATATCTCCACCAATTCAACACCGATCAGAAATGTCTTTTTTCACTTCAGACAATTTTAATGCATTTTGGTTGTAACTTCAATCAAAAGTAATATTCCAGTCACTCTACAAAAATTATATTATTAGGCAATTGATTATTCAAATTGGGATAGAAACCCCCCATTAATGTTCCTTATCAGTGAAATTGGACTTCCAGTGAGTAAATTCAACTGGCCAGCGTTGCCCTTGGTGGAACTGCTTGTTGAACACAGGCAGTTACTCACTGAATGAATGAAATGACATTTACCCCATGACGAAACCATGAGATATCCCACACAAAGCATTTTGTTTTGTGCATCTACCCCCTGCCATCCGGTGCTGTGTCCCACCAGCTACAGGGGAAATGGGCGAACAAGGTCGTTCACAAGGGCCTGTTTCTGCTGCCTTTCCTTGTCTCACAATCCCTCACTGCCATTATCCCTGCTCCAGCCACAGTGGCACTGTTTACTCACACTGTTTACTCACACTGTTTACTCACACTGTTTACTCACACTGTTCACTCACACTGTTCACTGACACCAGCCAAAGGTTAACAGAGGGTGAAGCAGTTTCAGGAGAACATTTGCCTTTGACTTGTTCTTGGAATCAAGTCCAACCCAATTTTTGATTTATCCACGCCTTTCCGCAAAAGGCTCCCTTACTTGCATTTACCAAATGTTCCTGTGGCAGCAACTCCAGCACCTTGTATCAACACTCACTTCTGAAGAATTATCATCTCCTTTCTTGCCACCTCCAAAGGCAAATAATTATTCCTCTGTCCTGGATCACGGAATTTGATTGTGTTCTGAATCAAAACAACAAAACCAGTAATTCCAGCATCTATCACAGTTTGCCTAACAAGACAATAGACTAAATCCTTGAGTTATCCTCTAATTAGGTAACCAGACACAAAAAAAGGAAGAGAGGAAAGGCAGATGCAGACTGCTTCACACAGCATGTTCCAAATGTCATGCTCTTCAAAATGCCTCRAATCTATGGTGCTCTCCTAGAGCACATCTATTCCATAATGTCTGAGGACAAAAGGAGCTCAATAGATTTAAATATTTTTATAAAGAGGAGAGAAAAAGAACCAAACCCCAGCCTTGACAGCAGAGTGGTTCAATCTGCTTAGAATCCTGCAAGCCAAAAATCAGCACCTTAAATGGGACTCTCAATCCAGACAAAGCCATCATCCCAGTGTCTCCCTTTCTAAACACAATTCCCCTTTAAATCAATATTCATAAACACAATCAGGAGCACAAAGCCATACACACACAAACCAGTTTTTGTAGTAAACCAGCTGTAAGGAGAAAATAAATGTCCTAAAACAAAAAATCCATATGAGAAACTGCATTAACACAGTGCAACCTTGCGTGGCAATGCACAGAAAGGTCAAACTGTCAGATTTCAGATCCAATTCTTACACTTGACTCCATGTTTTATGCATGTGTTTAATGAAAAAGCCCTGAGTCAAAAACGACTTTTCCTATAACCCAAGCTAAACRTAAGAGATAATAAATGTGTGTTTCACTTGTCTGGATTCTCAAATTCACTGGCTCCTAATGTCTTTGGCATTTACCTCCAGTACCTCCAAGAGAGCAGCTCCCCCTGCTTAGGGCACACACTGAAGTTTCTGCAGATGGGATTCAGTTCCTACATCCACAAAAGGTCTTGACAGAGCTTTTAATTTGATACCATGAATCCAGACCCATCCTTCAAATGATGGAATTTCATCTCGAGCTGAAGCTCCAAGCTCATATCTTCCTTTCTAGAAAATCCTTCCTCTCCTCCTGAGAAAAAACCTTGTAAAGGATCAGCTTTCCAATATGTGTTTTTCTGCTCTCCAAGGATGTGTTCTCCTACAGTTTGGGAATGCTTGTGCATTGCTCAGGGTAACGACAAGGTTCAAGTTGTTCTTTATGCAAAGACAAGGCCATGGCATAGCATGTCACACCTCCCCACCTAAACTGGAGGATTATCCAGTTAATATCCATTAACATCTGAGATTTAGAAGCCTGGATTTGTCACATGATACAAGTATAATGCAGTCAATTCTTCAGAGTTGATCAGCAAAAACAGTTTTCTCCTCCTACAAAAGTATTAAACACTTTTTCATAGACTTCTCTCACATTTTCTTTTATGTGGCAGTCCCACGAGTGGATAAAGACATTACTTCTGATGTTTACACCAAAAGTTGCATTTTTTTCTTCACTGTACTTCACTTTCCCCTTTTCCAACTATTCACAAAGGCAATTTWAAAAAAAAAATTTGAAACAGTATCTTAATTCCCAAATACATCAAAGTCATTCAGAAAGTTGTTTAAAAGGAAAAAGTTCAAGCTCTCTCCTGGCACAGGTGGCATTACAGATGAAAACATGGTTTAGGAAGCTGGATGCTGTGGGAACACTGCAGAAGCCAAACCAAACCCAGGAACTTGGTCTTATTCTCTAAACTGTCCACAAATGTTTAGGGGGGCAAAAAGTTTGGTTCATAACAAAGGAGGCCTTATAAATACAGAAATATCATTGCACCAAAAGCCAAAGAACCTTCACTGGGCACATGGACAAAGAGTTGGTCAAAGAGAGATGAAAAAAGAGTATCCTGAAGCACAAGGATCCATGGATGGCAAGGATACACCCTCCTGATGATCATCACCCAGGGGTAACTCATGACAGGCAGTCAGGAGAAGAACATCCACCAGCCTAGAAACACATCATTACTTGCAYGCTCACTTCTTCATGTTTTCTATGTCAGTAAATACAATTTTACCCTAATTTAACAATTCCCAGTATATGGTCATGGGTAGGGTGACAATCAAGTCGTCCTCCAGGCGTACAAGGGGGAGATGGAACTCTCCAGAGACCCTGGGTAAAGACTTTTCCCCAAGCTCCTGATGAAAAGCTGTGACTCAGCAGCTCTCCCGAGCRCTAATTCCCCACCATCTGCACCAAAGGAGACTCTTCTCAGGTGGAACCTCGCTGCARAGACTGCATCCACCCTACCTGAACCAAAGGCTTCCTTCTGGTGCTGTGCCAGGGAGGAACATTACAGAGGGGAAAACGACACGGCCCCAGACTGTGTGATTCACACCTGCTGCGAGCAGTCCCCTCGCTGGAAATGAAAGCAATAAAAAGAGAAGGCGTGAAGCAAATTATTCGAATAGATATCCAAATTAACAGTTCCAGCCTCACCCCGGGTTACTGCATTAACCAGTCACCAGCACTAAGTGAAGGAATCGTTGCAGGTACTGCTGCCAGCCAGCTGTTGGCAAAAGCAGCCCCTCATTCCCAGGGCAGGGARAAGAGCTCTGTCCGGTGGCACAAACATCCTCCTCCAACCAAGCTGTGCCCAGCAGCAGCTACTGCTGAGAACACACAGTGCCAGGGAAGTGCCCACAGGTATTCCACATCGCTTCAGGAGCATAAAATATGCATGGTGTCTGCATTCCCCATAATCCAGGATTTCATAATAAGCGAAATGAGGAGCTGGAGCAGCTGACCTGAGTAGATTTCTTTCTTCTAAACCCAAGGATGGATGTTGAATCAGGCAAACAGCAGTGGAATAAACAAAGAAATAGCACACAGACTGYGCTGATTTTTTATTACTAGTCCAAAAATGAGTCAAAGCCTATAATTTTTTTAAATGTCCTTCTTTAAAATAGAAGACATAATGGACTATTAGGAAATGTTCCTCCGATGCATGCATTGATTACCCATACCACTACGCCTATAAAATAAAGATTCTTCTGAGCACAGAAATGAAGTCATTCCAGTGTTTCCTAAGGGCACACAGTCCATCTTTTCCAGCAGCTTGCTCTCTACAAGGTAACAGACACAGTCATTGTTGAACAAGCTTTTATTGTTTTTAGAAAAAGTTTCATGTTAACAGAATTTCAAGTGTCACATAAATAATTTCTAATGATGTCTCCAATTCAGGCAGACTGCTTTAAATAGGAAGGGGAAAAAATTTACTGGAACTTTATTTAAAACATAGTGCAACATCCCAATCAAGAGTCCACTGAAGTGAGAGGAAGGAATAACCTCATTGAGCTTTGATGAATTTTGAGTCAAACTCAGCTTAAGAATTATTGCAAGAACTATTATTTTATTATGGAACTATTTAAGAATTGATTTTGGGAGAGACAAAGAGCGAAATAATTGCTCATTAGCAGGTTTGCTTTGTTTGTATTTTTAGCGACCCCCTGATGAAAAGCCAGAATGTAATGTTGGAGCAGATACACCAGGTCCTTGAAGGGACAAAAAAGGTCAGGTATCCACCAGCACAGAACTCTCCTGCAGTAACAGAACATTCAKGAGGGGGTAAATCAGGCCTCCCAAGCGGGGCAGAGCCCAGTGATCCAGATATGCACCATCCCAGTGTATTCAGCATTCCAAAACTGATCCCTCAAAAGACCAAACAAATTTACTCAAATAAGCCTTATTTTTCGGTAACTTCGTAATTAAATACTGTAGTAAGATGTACCATCAAAAAGACTGTTACCCCAACCATTAGTGGTGTTCACTTACGGATATTTATCATAGAGTAGAATGGATTTAAAACCTTTACTATTGGGGTGGGAAAAAAAAAAGCAGACAAAAGCAAGGGTTATGATTTGACCCATTGAGTTGCCTGTATATTGCATTTCTCTGGGGAAAGTCTCTGCCAGAGCTGGTCTAAGAACAGGAGTGCTACTTTGCTGAGAGTTAAGAAGAGCTTGTCTCCAGAGAGCATTGGGAACCCAAAACACAGACCAAAGYGCAACTCCATGGGGTTACATGGCTTGGTAAAAGAGATTTCTGCTTGGGTAAACCATCCAACACTCCACACACATTTCAAACACTTTTACATCCCAGGAAAACTGTTGCGTTTAGAGATGATTTTCTGCCAAGAATGAACGGAGTAAAAGATCTTCCAAATCATTTAAAAATGTAAATCCCACCGAAACCTCGAGCACCTACTCAACTCCTCATTCAAAGAAGGCTATCTAAACTCAGGAAATCAATCCCAGGAGAGGAAAACAAATACATTCCAGCAAACTTCTGGATAAAATCAATGCACTAAAATCTCTTAAGTGAGCTCTAAASCCACACTCTCACCATATGACAACTCCAACAGCAAACATCCTACACCCGAGACATTGTCCCCACCACCCTCCCCCTGCACTGGGGACGTGCCCAGGAGAAGTACCTGGCCCGAACTGCACCGTGAGAGGAAAAGCCTCAGCTGGCTGGGATTCCATGTGCTCATCCCTCTCCCCCGAGCTCTGTGCTGCGCCCCAGGAAGCTGCTGACAGGCACAGCCCCTGAGCGGAGTAACCAGGCAGGAAAGTTAACCTCGTGTGAAGATCTGGTCATGGGCATATTTACACAGGCAACTGCTCAGCAGTTCTTCCTTTGCCAAATCTCCCCAGATGAGATCTCTGACCCCCCGTTCTCCTCCTCTCCTGGAGGCTCTACCCCCATCCCCTGCTGTAAAACAGTGCTACTCGTCATAAATGCAGCTGAAAGTCTGAACGGACAGACTGATAACCAACCCAAACTGTCCAGTTCAATGCACCAAGCCTTACCCAGCTCCTAAACGGATAGAGGGAGCTGAAAAACAAGATTTAGCTGTTAATATTCCTTCTCCCTCCCCCGAAAAAGAAATCACTTCTCTGATATATGCATCTTGCAAGCAGCTGACAGTGAGAGCCCGATAAAAATACACACTCCTGCATTGAAACACACGGAGCCAAGAGCAGAAACCGGAGAGGAACCCGCTGGTGGTCTCAGCGAGACGGGACGCTCCATCCCGCTCGTGCTGCTCGACTTGATGCCCAATTACCAACTTCAGGACGACAGATAATTTCACAGGTCACCTCCCGGCCCTTCCCCCTGTCCCTGAGCCRCTGGAGATCCTCACTTACACTTTTGCCTTCACCCCCTCCTTGGGGCACGGGCTCTTCTCTGCCCGAGCAAGGCACCATCGCTGCTTCTGCTGCTGCCGCTGCTGCTGCTCCTCTGTCCTTTCCCCCGTTCCCTCCTTCGTTCCCCAGCTTCAACCTCTTTCCCTCCGGCTGAGAATCATCCACATCCTCCCTTCTTATCTTGCCATCTCTCCCTCGCTGCTTCCCCGCATCCTCCTGGCTGCCGCACGAATCGGACATTTTTTTTTTTTTAAAGCGTTCCGGACTTTTTTTTTTTTTTCTTTTTTTTTTTTTTTTTTTTTTTTTTTCTTTTTAAAAGCTGCCGAAGCCGCCGTTTTGAAGGGGATTCGGCTGCCGAGAGCTCCGCTGTGCTCTGGCTGCTGTCGGGGAGGCAGAGCAGGGCTCGGGAGCCGCTTCTCTGCCGCCCTCTCCCGCCGGCGGCGAGCGCTGAGCCCGGCCCGGGCGCTGCTCCCGACGGAAAGGAATCGCCTTTCCCTTATCGATTCTGCGCCGCCGCTCGCCCTGCCAAAACCGTCGTGCTTCTGTCCCCCCCCGATCCGCGGAAATTGCCTTCCCCTTGAAATATTTGCAGCGCCTTCTTTGGATCCGAATTTAGCTCTGTCCCCGAGGGACGCTGTGGGTTTTGGTTATAGGCTCTTAGCCACGCCAAGAGTAATTACCCGTTAAAATGCAAAGGTGGCTTTCATTCCAAACGGCTTCTTTCAAAATGATTTTGTTACGGGTTTGGGTTGGTTTTTTTTTAAGTGTATCCTTACTTCGTAAATTAACTTTGAATCTTCTAAATCCGCAGTCCACRTTGTGACACAAATTTTGCAGTGTTCGGGTCCTACAGCTGGAGGAACGAGATTGAAATGAGATTAGGACAACCCAAGAGGACAGTGTGGAAGTCCTTTTTGCTCTCTCAGTTTATGAAAAACACCAACACACGTAATCAAAGGATTGGTGCAATATTTGGACTTTTAGRAAAAAAAAAAAAWAAGAGTAACCTAATGCTTTCGCATACAGACWGCAATATATTGCTTGTTCTTCCAGTAGAGAAGGCAATACAAAGTAGAGGTTTTTAAAAAAAGGCAATATGAGTCCTGTTTTCTCATTCTTAAGTGTTTGTAGATTTAAATTAGGTTCTTTATATCTTGCAGAGYGAAGTAAATCCCTAAGAAGCTCTCTGCACATATCTCGAGATGTTCCAGTCAGGAGCTCAAGGATGAAGCTCCAGGAATGGTGCCCACACAATCAGGTGTGGGTGAATCCATCCTGTCAAACTCCAGCATTTCCAGTRTCCAACAAGGTCTGTCTTGCCAGAATCTTGGAGTTGATCTGTGTCCCAGCACTGATTTCACTGACATTATGGAGTGGGCTTTAGTTAATGTTATGTTAATCATTCAAGAATGAACAAAGAGGGGAGGAACCTTAATTGGCCTCAGTCATTTGAGACACTCCAGCCAGACCCACATGGTGTGAGGGAACAGTTCTGACACACCTGAGATGTGCAAGTCTGCACACCCAGGACTGGAGGCATTAAACATCTGCTAATGACACTGATTGTGGCATTTGCCTTCATCTGACTTAGAGCTGTAAATACCTTCGGAGCTGGATGAACACAAACCAAGTGGGCTCAGTGGAGGAAAAATAAATCTGAAAGGCTTTTAAAATGGTTCTGGATCAACACACACCTTGTAAYCTGCAGTGGTCGAGTTCCACAGCTTGGCCTTCTCTTCTGAGTCATGTCCACTTGTGATTGCCCTACAGAAGAAACCAGCTCAGCTGAGAGCTTGGATCCCCTTCCATAAACCAGAGACTGTGAGCCAGAGCACAGCCAGGCAGCACTGCAGGGAGGGTTTCACCCTAAATGAGCACAGGTTAATACAGGCCATGCCCCATTCTAAAACCCATGAGTCCYCACACCCAAACAGCTCAGGAGAAAAGAGAACCATTGATAAACACAGCTCAGTATCCTCATCAACGGCAGCAGAAATAGCGAGCAACAAACTGGGATTTTATGCAAAAGTTACATCCCCTGTGCAGAGCTGTTGACTTCAAAAAATCCTTCACACTCTTCSCCTGACTACAGCATGTTCCAACCTTTTCCATCTTTCCCCCTGCTTGGAGCTGCTGAAAGAGTTACACAACTGTTTCGATCATCTCCACCAAAAGCCTTGAGCTTTCTTATTCCTAGTGCTCATTCACCGTTCACACCTGCTTTTTCCATCMCACCAGTCGCACCACGTCCTTTAATCCAGTTTTCTATTTGTGCTTTGCTTGTTCTTTCTCCCCATCCTCACCTAAAATACTGAAAGACAGAAACAATTCTGAAACTGAAGTGTTGTTTTAGCTGTGATGCTGTTCAGGCTTATTTGCGCAGTAAACAGCATCAGTTTCAGTTGGAACAGATGTCCATCCAAAAGCTCCGATTTCATGGAATTCAAGTGCTTCCCAAGAACTTGCCAGTTCCACCAGTATTTGATTTGTGTTTGAAGTGGACCCAGGCAGCTGCTCAGGCTGCCTCGGTGACCAGTCCAGCCACACACCCGCCGGTGTTTGCCAGCTGCTGGCTCCTTGCACTCTCGTGTCCCCAGGCTGTCCAGATCGCAGGCAGCGTCAGCTCCTTCCAAATTAGAAAATAAAACACCCAGTTCCTCGTGTTCGAAGCACAGCCTCTGGTCTTGAAGAAATGAAAATTTGCAGAGACGGGTCATGCATTTTTGTTTCTAATGAAAATCAAACATTTYTGAAATGTCAATATTTTCGTGCAGAGAAAAGGAGAAATGGCAAGAAGAAGAGAGAAATTCTCTCTTGGCATATGGGAAGAGAAGGTTGGTCAGATCTTTGCTTCCTGTTATTCAGCACACAAATTCTGTATGGCAAGAGTAGTTAATCACTGCTTTTTCTGTTTCTACAGCACCAAAAGGTTCCATGATGGCAGGAAGTTCTCCAATCCATCAGCCCACACTTAGCTGGGGCACCACACTCCATGCATGGAGCTCGCTGCAGGAACAGGGTTCAAACCTTCCAGATCATCATAAACTTCAGAAGAGGATACAGGGATCAGCCTGGGAGTCAATGCCCAGACACATCCAGCCTCCTTTATTATCCTGCATCACACATCCCTTGCTTAATGTCAGCCTGATTTACTCTTCCACCTTCTCACTTGACCRTTTAGTGGAACAGCTTGCCTCTTGGCCATGTCCACCCCCTTCCCTTCTTCTGGAGTCACTTTATACCTAAGGAGCACTTTTAGATTCCAGCCCATGTTGGTTCCTCCCAGAACCCTTCACAAATCTGATCCTGAGCCAAATAAAGCCATTAGCACAAGTCACTAAAACCTGAGAGGGCATTAAGCAGGAAGGGAGGTGGAAGTGAGCAACAAGTGCTCTGAGACCTTGGGAATTCTTGCAGAAACTGCCTTCAAGGCATTTCTGCTTGAAATCACTGCTGAAAAATGCAATTATACCAACAACTGAACAGAACAGCCAGACTTCCCCAGGAATGATATGCAGCACCACTCTCAGCAGTTGGTCCAACTCCAGTCAGCACCTCCTCTTGGACTGTAGGATACACTAAATATAATAAAATAGGTGTGTTGAGACCCAAACTGAGTGATATTTCCACCTCTTGTGCACCAACACAACACACTGAACCAGGAGGCAGCCGGATTGAAACTTCTGTTTCCTGCAGAAAAAAACTGGCCTCCACCAAGTGCCACCCAAAAGCCGTGGGATTTGGAGACAAGGAACCAGGGAGTAAATAGGGGAGGTTTTTTTAGGGGGTTTGGACAGAAGAGGAAAGTGAGAAAACTCCTGCTGGCTGAGTCTCATAAGACTGAGACGTAAAGAAGCTTTATTTTGTTGTATCCACTTTACAAATAAGCAATTGAGTCATCAAGGACAGTGGTTTCAGCTCAGGGGTGAACATCCCCTGCAGGAGGGTGCATTATTTGGATCCCACTTAATCTCTCGGAGTTTAAACCTGACAATGATCCCTTTGTTGGGCTCTTCCAAGGAAACAACACTCACGGTGAATTCCGAGTTTCAAGGACAGATGAGCCAAGAGATTCTATATTGTTACCTAACTGTGCTGCCATCAAAAACAGGCAGCTTCAGTGTCAGCAGAGTTAGACCATTCCCAGATAATTTTGCAATTCAACTCAACCAGTCCACAACCACCATAACAGAGAAATTTACTATGTTCATTGATTTTAGTGTCTTAATGAGGAAAATTATGGGAATTACCTCAGAATGGCATTTCTATCCGAGCCCTGTGATGTTTAATTTAATGGAATACTTGTTGCATTCCCTTACCTCACCTCAGTCTGCAAGCCAATGTAAGAGCAATCTGATTTAAAGCCCTCTGATGTATGTCCTCTCTGCAGTGAAAACACAGGCTCTGTGAGTCTGTTCGTGTTGCAGCAGAACATAAAATGCCAGTTCTGCCAAGGAAAGGCACCACAATCTGCAGGAAAAGCTCACATCTCTCCAYGTGTGCTCTGATTAAAAAAAAAGGGGGGGAACAACAGGCAACTTCCCCACTCATACAATTACTTTAATGGGTGGAGAACAGAACCATAAGTTGACATTAATCAGGTAATTTGGCAGATCTTATTGCTTCAAGGAGGCCAAGTTCTTTTTTAATAAGTCCGAAAATGAACCAGTAAGTCTGGAAAATTAATTTTTCATTTATTTTGCTATTGCTTCCAAATTAAACCCTGCGCCTCATCTTTGTAATTACTTCTGAAAGCTTATAAATATTTCATTATTTTTATTATGGGTTTATGTTTGCCAACAAACATTAGAGACACTGACTCCATTGTTTATAGCTTCAGGTTTCCCTACAAAGTTATTCTGCAGCAACATCTGCTACGATGGCCATAAGAAGAAACAAAACAGGGTATGTTGCTGATTATTAAATCCTTCAGAACCTCTCAGACACCAAAATATCCCCATGAAACTCCACCAGAAATGTGCCAGGACCTCAGWAAGTGTTCCTGGGTACCCACAGGCCATGGAAAGGCTCCCTGCTCCAGCCTGGGATCAAATGGTGTGCTTGGTTTCTCCCATCTCCTCTGAAGGATCAGAAACATCCCAATGTTTATGTCCTCAAGTTTGTGTCCAAAGCTGCAAAATAATAATGATAAATTGTATTTGTTATTAAATATATTCATAAAGTTAATTTTCCCCTTTGCTGAGCCAGTACTCGCTACAAACTCACGAGATGGGTGGGAGCTCTCTCTCTGTTTTCCTTACTGTGCCATGAACTCCACATGGAGGCAGCAGACACAAAACCCCTCCCAAGAAAGGAGATTATTCCACATAATTTTTGGTAACCCTTTGAAATCCTTCTTCACTAGAAATCTCGCCTGCCATCAGTTCACACCRAGGGCTCCTGATTAAACAGTGTTTGACATCCAAGTCCAACTGTTSATGATCTTGAGCCTTAATAACATTGAATCAGAGTAGAGCAAGTAAGGATTTAACCAGATGAGCTGGTGGGTTTTACTGCCACCAATATGCCTATAGGACAGAATATGGCAATTAATTTAACAAAAGGATTAATTTTCAATCAAAGCAGAGGCTGTTTTCTCCATGGCCTACATTAATCACGTGAGATGTATTGTGTAATCCACCTCCAACCTCCACATTTGTCTCAGCACACCCAAACCTATTCACCCTYTAAATAAACTTCCCAAGCCTCTGTTCAAGCAGGCAGTTCCTCGTAGGAACTCTTAATGACACCTGCTGCCTTGCCCGAGCTTTCCAGATCAAATTCCAGTCTCCCACTGAATGGATAACGACCCTCACGGTATTTGGAGGAATTTGAAGATGCAGTTCTCGAACTGCTGCAATAAACAATCCCTCTTTGGAGAACAGGGTCACAGCACTGCCTCTTAAGAGGCTCATATTAAAACACAGGCCAAAAAGCAGTGTTGTAATTTTCACATGAAGTTATCCCAAATTATCTGGTTGCATCAAGAGAGCTGCTCTGGTTTATACCTGCTGAGTGCAAAGCAGATGATTCTCAGAATTCTCCTCCCCACCATCACCTTCCATCCATGTCACTCTTACAAACCAGAATTTTATAAAGAGAACCTATTAAAATACAGTATATTATTCCAGGCTTTACACACACAGCCTATCACATTGCAAATCTCATAGAAAGCATCAAAATTCCAGGTCGTTCCTACATTTTCTTTAAAGAGAATCTTAAATGYCCAGAGAGGACCAAAGCACTACTGGAAGGCTGAGAGCACTAAAGGGGGTGGGGAAAAAAAAGTAAGTTTGGAAAAAATCTTCCCTTCTTAAAAAATTATTGCACAGGAGAAAGTTTTAAAACAMGTGATTATACCTGTTGTTTCAAATTAAAGTCAGGTGATAAAATATTACATCAACATTGACAGCAYCACTTTCTCCCTCTGGACAGAGGCYCAAGAGCCCACAGGATGGGGCTGCAGACAGAAAGCCTGGAAACACTGCCCCAGCCAATCTGAACACACACACACAAACAGCAAATGCCTAAGTAGCTAATAAACAGCTCATGTTTTCTCTCAGGCTGTTTTAAGTCCTCTGGAGAAAAGCTTTTCTCAGTCATTTGCAGCAGGCTGAGTGCTTTGATGTCAGCTCACTGCAAGGACCCTGCCTGTGGTGGAATATTGCTTCCATGGCCACGTTAGACACRCCTAAGCAGAGTTAATTTTCAGTCCATGTGCCCTTAAACTGCAGGATYTCCTTCATAAAATGAAGTATTTTGAAGGGKTTGGACTGATCACTTGAAAACAAAGGGAGAACCTGAGAAGCACCTCAGCATCCTCATCTGTTRGCAGCAAACTGCACTTTTGGGGTGCAATTAGGACTGGACAAAGGCAGAGATTATGTCAGTCATGGATGGATAAAGACTTCCTAATTTGAAAGGAGTTTGGACTTGGATGTATCAGAACCACAGCAGTTCAATACAAGTTTCAAAGTAACCTTCATACTGCATATAACATGTTTGCTGAGGGTTGGTTTCATCATTTTATATCATTATATATAAAAGCAATAAGAAGTTGAAGTAATCTGCAACCCTTGATATGCTCAGAGTGTATTTATTCGTATGTTACAAGACATTAAGTCCTCTYAAAAGGGCTAATTTTAACATTTTTAACTGACTATTTGGAGTAGAAGCTTCTGTTGGAGAAAGTGTTTTCAGCACACCTCAGGCTGCTTCACAAACCTGAAGATCCAAACTTTCGAACTGAACATTCTTTGTGGTATAAATCCATGTAATAACAGCCTCACAAAGATACCCATCCCTGGAGAGATCATCCAGAATATCTTTTGGAGCACAGAAACCAGGAAAAGGCACCTAATGCTAAGCAATAGGTGTCAGTCAGAAAGCTTATTACCTTCAAATACCCGCTCCTAAAAATGGAACATTTTGCTAAATGTTCTGAAAACATCATAAGGCACTAGCAAGCTTTCATGACTGGAAATTCCTGGAATCTCTAAATCATCCTGACAGATGCCTAGGACTGCCTSAGAAGCTCCTGTTTAGCGCATGACTCCGTCCTGCTGGAAAAACAGACTGAGAGTTGAGGGTGGGAGAAAGGAGGACAAGGATATGTCTGCATCTGTCTTAGAGCCTTTTTTTTAATATAATATAACCAGTGCAGGAAGTTATTAGGTTCTTCCTTCAGCATCCTTGGTCATAAAATAAATAAATGTCTTCCACTCAGGCTCCCAGGAACTGGTGCAGTCAATATTATCTGCTTGGCTCATCACATGGCTGAGCCTCRGGCGAGAGAAGAAAGAGGTTTTTCTTTTTTCACCCTTTTCTTCTCCCTTGCTGTGTTTTAATACAGGTGTAATTTCCAGTGAGGCAGCACTTTCCACCACCACAGCAGCTTTGGCTTGCTTGTTTCAAATTGACTTGCTTGTTCCCCACCTCAATCAGGCAAGCACAAACCAGGAATGGAGCAAGAAGTTATTGAAAGGGAGATTTATTTGCTCTTTCCTTTCGCTTGCACATCCTTGTAAAGTTTTGAACAAGCAGTGTGTGTAGGCACATGCAGAAATATGGACCAGCAGAGACCAGCTTCATGAAAGTCTTTTTTTCTAAATGATCCAAAATCTAGTTCAGACAGTTTCCATCTGGAGGGAAAAAGGGAAAAAAAAAAAAAGGTAGACAGGAAAATTATTTAAAGCACCCATTGCCTCTGTAAGGACACAAAAATCTGCTTTCTACAGGTTTACRGGTCAGGTTTTCCTACCTAGTACCACAAGAACACTGTTTTCCACAAACTTCTTTTTTTTTCCCTTAAAGATTTTCAGACTGTGATGTTTTCTATCACACCATCTGTGTCTAAGGCTTGATAATGTACTGGCAGCTCCAAAACCTTAATTTCATTCATCATTAGATTCCATGCTAGGAACAGACTTCAGAGTTTTGGCATCAACAGCTGTCACGCCTCGAAACAAACTTATTTGTATTAGCCAGGCTCGTTTCTGAAGGAGCCCAGGCTTGCAAAGCTGCCCTTTGCTCTCTTCTGCTTGGTCTTTGAACAAAAAAYTCACTTTGCAGCTCT
Source organism: Amblyornis subalaris (assembly GCA_018881555.1). NCBI lineage: Eukaryota > Metazoa > Chordata > Aves > Passeriformes > Ptilonorhynchidae > Amblyornis > Amblyornis subalaris. The sequence goes on along the minus strand of JACAXG010000057.1, from coordinate 3,225,934 downwards.
TGTGTATCTCCCCCATTCGCTGACACATCTGTGAGCAGYGACAAAGCACAGGAGCGCAAGGAGGGACCTGGCACATCCAAACAAGCAGCTGGAAAATGCAGCAATTGCCTCTCCCTGAACACACCGCGGGTTTTGTTCCTTTTCCCACTGCTGCTCCAGTTAACAATGAGATCCTGATCAGGAAAGCCAAGAGAAATGTTATCAGTGATTTCAGAGAGATAGTCAGCTACAGAGCTGGTGTCATCATCAAAGTACTGCAAATGCTGCTTGCTGAAGGAGCAGGAGACAAAGGCACAAATGAGATGGCTGGAAGAGATAAAGGACCTGCTGGAACGTTCAGCCACCTCTGAATATTCTTCCAGCTCACCCAACACCTTCATCTCATACCTTCTGCTGTCTTCAATGCCTCCTCCTTCCTTCCYTCCTCCTTGCCTTCCTCCCTCCTTGCCTTCCTCCCTTCAGCACAGCCTCATTCAGACCCTCCTGTAAAAAGCTTTGTTTCCTTCTCCCAGTTTGTAGCTCTCGATTTGCCTGTGCATCACATCCCTTTCCTCTGTGTGTCTGTCTGAAGGAGGGTGCCAGGCTTCCTGCTTTGAAAATCTTCATGCAACAGAACCTTGATCACAACTTCCAGCTCGGAATATTCTGGGAGGTGACAGGGGCCAATAAATGCTCCCAGAATCCACTGTACAGTACATGGCTCCATCAGCCAAAAGCAATATTCTTTGTCTGGGCTGCAGGAGTAAAGAGGGACTCAGGTCAAACCCAACCACGTTAATAAACCCTTTAACCAACCTTTAAGTTGGTGGAGTTCAAAAGAAAAGTCATCAGTTTAGGTCAGCCTGCAAGCAACTGAAGTAGAAATAACTGAGCTACTGCATTTAGCAGTAGAAGAAGATAACAGTCTTCACATCAGAGTCAAAGGGAGAAAACAAAGTGTAACTCTGGGTGTTTGTTACCACCTGAGCCACAAAAACYCCCCAAGATCCAAAGCCGGAGATAAGCTGTTATCACAGGTACTCCACAGGGAATAAAACATGCAATCCCAACCAGTCTTCAGCAAGATCACTTTCCTCTGAGCGTCAGCCCTGAAAGGAAGAGAACCCATTTCGCCCAGTCATGGAGCAGAATGAAGCTGTCTGTGCCTTTTGTGAGGGTGTCTCGTGATGGATGAGGGTTCAGCCCTATAYGGGATTGCGAGACGTGTCCTGATCCATCAAAGCGTTTTAGGACACGATTACAGGAACCCATTCAGTGTCTAACAAACGTGGGGGAGTCATTTGTCTCCTCCTGTTATCAAACAGCAGAGGCAGGGCTCTATCTGCTCTCGTTTAGACACACATTATCTCAGGTGCCTGAGTGCTGGATGAGCAATTTATAATAGAGAGAGAAGAAATTTCAAGAAAGCACAACAGGAAGTATCTAATCCAAGGAATAAAACACAGGTTTTGGTGCCACAAAACCACCTGGCCATCTGCTAGTATGGAAAGCAGGTTTTTGCTTTTAAACCTGCCTGAGGGCGACAGAACAGAGCAATGCAKATCTGCTCATCTCAGCCTCAAAATGAGCCCAGTATTTCAGGTAAAAGACTCTTAACCCCCCTAAGTGCCCATCGATCATTCTTAGTGTCACTTATTTCATTGATGTGTTATGTTCAGAATGCAGCTGTGGTGAAATAAATATTTTTAAATATACACTGAAGTGGAAGGTGGGAAGGCCAGCGGAAAAAAAACGTGGAATGCAAAGACAGAGCACATCTTGTGCTCCTTCCCTCTCTCTCATTTGAATATTGCTGCTGTGTAATCAGTAGGCTTCACCTAATTAATGACCTAAACATGCAGAATGTATTTTTGAAAGCAACAGAATTATAATCTCTTGTGTTCATCTTTATGGTAATAAATCAGTCTGGCACCCTCTACAAAACGGGGCCAGGGGAAGGAGTACTGAGAAAGTGAAAAGGGACAAAATAAACCTGCTATAGCTCTGTGGAGCTACCAGCTACAGTTAAGGAGGAATATTTAACRTATATTTAATTTACAGCTAGGGCCCAAGAAAAGCAAGCCTCTGCACATCAGTGCCAAGCAGTCAGACAGCTACTGAACACCGTGTGGGTCCCACAAGAATCCTGCCAGGGGAGATGAGAGACCAAGAAATCACGAACACTAAAGGGTGCAGTTGTGCCAGTCTTTGCATAGCTGAGCTGAAGTCACTGGGAATACCTGGATTTTACCCTCAGGACACCTCCTGTGGAAAAGATGAGTGACCTTCCCCTTTTTGCTGCCAGTYGAAGGAGGCATCATGCACATCAAAGCCTGGGTTTATGGCTGGCACTTTGGGTTCTGTGAAAGGACCTTCTTCAATGCCTCCAGAGAGTTGGGGAGAGGTGGGATCCACCCCTCGAGCAGGGGCAGCACAATCACAGATGGGCTGACTTGGCAAATCGTGRTTTAAACTCATGAACTCCAAAGCCACAGCACCCGAGCACTCCCAGGCACTTGTGTTACATCAGTGCTACCTAAAGTACTTCTGCATCTTCATGTTAAAGGGTTTGGGATGAAGTTGGATTCAGATATAGATTAAAAAGCAGCTAGTTGGTTATACATTTTGAGAGGCTGATGTTTGAGTCACATTTCGGTGAATGATTGCTAAAGACACCATGCTAGGAACACGTGCAATGCTTTTATTCCATAGTTCTACAGAAAGTTACAGAATTCTTTGGCTTCTTTGTAATTTACTGAATCGGTCAAATGTGAATGCTTTCAGAAATGAATAGATAACAGTTCTAAACCTCCTAAATCTCTCCCCCAAAACCTGCCTGGCCCCAGGGAGCCCCAGGTGGGCTCTGTCACCCCCCCAGTGTCTGGGTTTCACAGCACAGAGGGTGCCTTGCTGGACTCTGCCCGCGTGTTCTACACCATGGCCACTTTTATTTATGGCATTTTAAGCAGGCCTGAGTGATCTGTTTAAAATTGAGATACAGCCTCTGCACCTCCCAGCTTTAAAGGCCTCCCCTTTATTTATCAGGGGTGTTTCAGCAGCTGAACCTTTGTGGTACAAACCACCCAAGGAAGTAATTAAATGCCATAGAATTTGAAGTCCTGGAGAGAAGCCATTAAATTTAATAATAACGCTGGCTTCTCCAGCAGCTGGAATTACACACGCACAGCATCAGCTATTATGTTTTGATTGATCCTTCCCGCACCACCCAGGCAAACCATTAAGTGTAGGTAGCAAGTTGAAAGCCATTACTCAAAATCTTTTAATGAAGACTGAGTGCTCCACGTTTCAGCTTTTACAAATAAATCGAGGTTTTTAAATTTTTTACTAGATCTGCAGCGTTTACACGCCTGAAGAGACACATCTCACCATAGCTGTTCTCAGCACACAGCAGCTCCTGGCATGATTCTCCTCAGAGATGATCTGTTCTGGGAGGTTACAGACGTCTGCAGGCACTGGAACATCACTCTGCTGCTGAGGACATGGCCCAGCAGATCTACCAGGATCAGATGAAAAGATTTCAGCATCTTCTGCTGCTGATTCCACTACAAAAATCCATCTCTTRTTAGCACAGCTGGACAAACACAGCCCACCAAATTGTTCTACAATGCATTCACYTCTGTATATTTTTGTTAATTTTATCTATTACTTGAATTTTACGCTTGAATTTTATCTGTTACTTTGTTACATTCTCACACAGCATTCCTTGCATCTAACCGTGCCCATTTTTTTGTGTCAATAGAAACACGTGGACTCCTGAAATCCATCTGCAGCTATTCCAGGCATTTGTACACRGAGAAACTGAAGCATAAGTTAAGGGACTGACCTGTTCATCACTCCAGGCAAACACCAAAGCAAAAACCAGAATCTAAGCCCAAAAAGAATCAGTTTTCTACACAGGTAACAAAGTGCAGTGTAAGGTTATATTAAATAAGTACTAAATTTTATCTCCCTAGCAAATGTTTTGATAGATCTGCTACTTTTTTCCCCATCTTTAAGCATTATTTTATTATATATATGGAAAACTATTACAGTCTTAAATGGTGTCAGCTCAAAACATTTTGATTTTTAAAAAAAAMCAGAGAAGGTTGTTGAAAAGGAGGCTTTGAGGTCACCAAATCCCATCCCTGACTTGAAAAAAGGAGCTGTTTCRAGCAGTTTATCATGTTGCTCTGTTGTGAAAAGAGATTTCTAAAGGCCAGAGTTCTGTAATACCATTGGGTGTTCCTTCTCTGGTCGCAAATCTATCCCTGGCCACGAGGCCCCCTGGCCAAAGAGAGGATTGAACCATTTCAAACAGCACAGCATCAACAATTCCCACTGTAGTTCACACTGTAATTCCCCACCAGCACTCCTGCTGCTCCTCCTTTTCAKCCCCAGCAATATATTTCTATTTATGTGCTACACAAATTCTATTAATGTGGGGAAAAAGCACCTTTAAATGGGAGTTGAGGTCCTCTCACCCCATAGGAGTGAGTCAGTGGTGCCTCTCCYGGAGCACAGCACCAGCAGCTGGGATTTCTGCCATGGAAAAACAAGGAAAAAACTTGTGAGAGAGCATCAGGTGGGTGTGGAACTGAGCCAGCATGAGRGCTAAGGAAAAGCTCACACGAGGCACTTGCAAGCTGGCCTGTGGATTTAGAGCTTGTTAGCAGGAACAGGATCCATTCCTACTGGAGATGCACTTGGGTCAATAAGCACAAACTGGGCTAAAGGGATTTCTCCAGAAGAAACAATTAAAGACTTAATGTGTAATACCTTGACTAAATAATCACAGAGGGGAACAATAACCTTCTTGAGATACGTGGAGGATGAACACACCAAGGAGGGAGATGCCTCTTCAGGGACTAAGCTAATAGGATTAAAATTCAGAATATCAGAAACTTTAATAGTGTAACCTCGTAGACCATGGAATAATTGGTATCACCAGAGCAAAGAGGCATTTTATTAAGCCCACATAGACTAAGTGCTCACAGGGAGACTGAGGAGAAAAGCAGCRAGACCTGACACTTTTTTATGTGGTATCATTTCTAAATAGACTTACAAGTCCATTATTGGATTCTTTAAAATATTTTAGAATCATTAATTTGAGCTAATTGGTGAGATTTTCACATGATAGTATGAGAAGACTTCTCTGCCGATCTTCCTGCAGGAAACTGCATCCTTGGCAGAATATTTTCCTCTTCATGAACAGAGAAACTCCCACCTTCAAAGGCAGCTGGACTTTTCCCCCACTCAACAGCWAAACCTGAGATTTCAGCTAACACTGGCAGGATCATCTTCATTTCTCAGTGAAAAGTGGTGTCTGCATCATTTCCACAACATCTCCAGTTCTGTACACTGATATCATGCTAAGCTTATTTTTTTAAGATCAAATCTTTGTTGCCACATAAAACTTTGCAATTGAGAGGCTCCAATAAAAAGGAGTTGCAGTTTGAATTCCAAGCTCCAGGGAAGACACTGGTTGCTCCTAGCAGGAAGTTCCACTCCTAATATGCAGATGCAGGTTTATATATCTTCAATTCAAACAAACTGACTCAAGTCACCTGCTCCCATCCAGCTTGATTAAACTCAGCACGCAAATTCCCCAAATCAATAATTAATTAAAAAGAAGTGGCAATTTCTACGTGCTAAATTAGCGCATACCCAGCATTCCACATTCCCTGTTCCAGGTATGTGGATACCAGTKGAAGAAAGAAGACAAGCTCAACTGGAAGAAGGTTATTTATTACCTTTTAGGAGGCTGCCTTTTGCTTTGGGAAAACAAACCGAACACCACCACAACAAAACAAAAACAAAACCAAAGAAAACCCAGAAAACTTTAATAAGGCTGAATTTCAAAAACCTGATCACTGCTCTTTAGATCTTGAAGACAGGAAAGTCTAAGAGTGTTTGCTTTGACATCCAAGTCCAACACAGCCTGTGGTGGGAACTTCCCACCAGCAGAATGCCTCGTCCTATTAGGAAGTTTTTGCTACTTTCTTGGTTTCTRTATCTTCCATTTTTTACATCTAAAGAAAACAATTGCTACGCACACCAACCTGGAGCTGGCAGATGTGGGGGTTTGTGTGCTGTTTGTATCATGCCAACGCAAGCCTGTTCAAAACCCACAATTTAATTGCAAGTTCGGGAGGTGTGTTAGGCTTGCACATGGCACCCACCCCTTCGGGTCTCTCACGCCCRGCTGAGCCCCAGGACTGTTTGTAAATCAAACAGCAAAGTCCTCCCCTCCCTTGCACCGAATAATCCAAGCTGAAGAAAGGCAATACCTGTGTGAACCAATAAAGGAATAAAAGCAAAGACTGGGACTGGTCACGCATCACCTCTAACAGGATTTCCTCACAAGAACCAAATCCATGGATTCTGTATGCTGCAAAATCTGCCCCAGGTTTCCCTGGGAGGCCAGGAGAGCTGCTGGCACAGGGAGCACACAGCCCTGGCCCGAGCCTTGCCCATCCAGCCTGCCCAGGGTACCCGAGGGAGCTGCTGGATCTGCACAGGGCACAGACCATCCTGAGAACAGAGGTTTGGACTGTAACAAGTGTAAAGGCAAACCTGAAATGTCCTATTTATGGCCCAGAAATGACGTGGTAGGATTCTCCATATTTTGTAGATCTTGGTAAGGTATTCCATTTCAAACTTCAGCTCTGCTTGGCACTGGAATAATTTTTGGCTCTGAGGGAAGGGGTGTTTTGGGTGCTTGGGGGGAAGGCTTTTTGTTTGCTTTTCCTGTTTAACTGTGTGTAGGATAATGATTTATACCTAGCAAAAAGCCATTTCAATCTGTTCTCGACTATTCATAATATCTCGAGCCAAGCCTGGCTTCATTCCTCCATAAACCAGCAGTGCTGGGACTAATTCCCAAGGGATGTTGTTCCCAGCCTCGTCACTTCTTCACAGAAACATAATCCTTTTCCAGAGGGCCTTTCCCCACCCTCCTGTGTGAAATCTTCCCCCCAGAACATTTTGCTGCAGTGCTGGAAGCAGATTTGGCTCTTCCCTGCCGTGACCTCTTRCAATCTTGAGATAAAAAAAGGGAAGCAAAATCAGGGGTTGGAACGATACTACTTTTATTCCTTTAGCTGATGCCAGCAGCTCTATCAGCCATTCCAGAGGAGATCAGATGTTCCAAATATCACCTGCATTTGCCCCACTGCCACTTCACCAGGGGCTGTTCACCTTTCAATTATCTATTTCTCTAATGTATTTGGGAAACATTTTTAAGGGAACAGAGAACATACTTCACATCAAAGACAGGGAAATAAACAGGAGAAATCCCTTTTTTCATTTCTTTAAATGGCTCTTACATGGCAAGGACAAGGAGAAAGTGTCAGACTGCTTTGTCTACCAAAAGGCTTTAATAGTTTGAGTTTCTGCRCTTTCCATGGAAGTATGAAATTCCTTTTTCATGAGCACCCTTCACAATCTATTCTATTTGAGGATTTCTTGTAGGGAAAAAAGGAGTTGTGGCACCTTTATATGTAGATACATAGGCAAAAGCATTTCAGCTCTGAACTCAAAAGAAAAAATATTTAATTGTTCTGAAGTAAATGTATTTCTAGAAATTAAAGCTGAATTAGATAATATAAAACAATGTAGAAAGCCAGCAGCTATTATCCTCTGACATCCTTATGATATATATTTTCTCATGTCACTGAACTGATATGAAGAATTAATACTAAAAATAATTCTTTCATTACTTATTTCTCATTTATTTTACCTCCACTTGAAGGAAGATTTCAATTATTAAAGTTAACCCAAATAAATTCACACCTGATTTGGACAAGAGGCAAGAACTATTTCAAGAGTATCACTGTGATTTTTCCAGTGTTGTCAAGTTATGCCTTTGCAGACAGAGAGGGACAGCTCTCACTAACCCAGTGAAAGAACTCGGAATATATTCAATTAATGGAGAAATAGATCCAGAAACAGTTTCATGTTGTGCAAACAATACCAGCTCTCTCCTCACTGAAGAGCACACGAGCCTGAGGAGGGGGAATAAAGGAATTGCAAAGGCTTGAACAAGAGAGACACACCGAAAAATCAGCTTAGAGAGCTTGTTGTGTTTCCTTCAAAGCAGGAACTGTGAGAAGGGTGTTGTCCACAGGACTGTTCCAGAGGAACTGTGGCAAACAGGGAATGGCAAACTTGGGTTCCAGTCAGAGCAATACAYGAGATGTGGGTCAGCTCTACAGACCAATTATGTTCATTTACCTACTTGTCACTCAGGAACTGCCTTAAAAAATAAAATACATCGGCTTCACTAAAGAAATAATTTGGGATTAGGATGAGATCCTGAAAAACACTGATCCCAAAACAAAACAAATTTCTACAGTGATGAACTGTAGTTAAAAAGTGCATGRTGGGTTTTGCAATTTTCCCTTAGGCACAGCTTGGGTGCAGTGCAGATCTCACCCTGCAGGTACTCCYGGACAGGGGGCCGATGGACTCAGAGGTTCCTGTTTAGAAAAGCAAGTTTGGTCYGCTTAAAAGAAATTATAACTAAAACCAGTGCCATTTGCAACTTTCCACAGAGAGTGTAAGTCTAAAAAACACCTTAGAACACAGTAATATTAACATTATATGAACATTAACCACTGATAATGCTGTCAGGTGCATCTGCCTTATGTTTTGCAAGGAGASCACCAAAGGCCACCAGTCACTAAAGGTTTATTAAAAAAATAGATTATTTAAATAAACCATGAATCTAGAGGTGTGCAATCTCTGCACTACAAATTATCTCATTTTATGATCTTTTTAGTCAGCACCAAGGTTTGAAACAGACCAAATGATGTTTTGAAAATAATATTCTCTGATGCCATTTTTCTCTCGCAGAGACACATCCTTTASCTCTGTCTGTCTTTCTCCTCCCACATCCTTCAGGCTTTTCAGATTGAGCAAGCACATAAGGTATTTCCCAGAGAGGAGAAATCTTCCCATTGCTTCTGAAGCAGAGCCATGGAGCTTTTTTACAGCCAAGGGAGTTTGCCTGCTCTGGCMCCCCCGTGCCAGACTCCACATCTCTGTCCATCCTCCCTCCTTGCCTGGCTGCCTGCAGGAAGCACCMGGCTTTGGAGAGGAAATGTCACCCCAGAGCATCTGACTCAGTCCAGATCCACAGGACCTGGATGCCGGAAAATCCTCCCAATCTGTTTACCTGCACAGTAGAAAATAAAAACTGATTTACACTCCCTTTCACATCTGTACAACTCTCCCTCACATGTCTCATAGAGGCTGGGGTGAGTTTGAAGGGATAATCTCCAATATCTCATTTTCTCAGTCGATAGAATAAAGCCAATGTTCCTAAATTCAGCAGTCTTGTCAGTGATTTTTGTAAAGAGCCATTTCTCGTGGCTCACAGAGCAGACTGTGCTGCAGGGCAACTGAAACAAGAGGTTTGAGATCTGGCCTAAATGGCTGTGCATCCCCAAATTCCAGTCCAGGGTTTGTTAGCCAGGAGATGCTCTGAATGAAACACGGCGTGTCCAGGAGGAGTAAGAACAAAATGTTTATTTGTATAAATTAAAGAGTTTGAGTGAAGGAGACATCCATAATRCTCCTCTGCTCAGCCTCGTGGTCTGTCTTGTCTGAAGTGCTGAAATGGAGTTTAAGAGAAAGATTAGTGTGAGTTAGGGGCTCTCCCTGCTAGTAAAAACACTGCAGGAGTGCTGTGTATAGATACTGCAAACAACAAAAGAAACTAAAGATATATTTTGACAAAAGGTCACGTGGACTAAAGCACTGTAGCTACAGACACGAATAAACCTTGCAAACCTTCTGTGTTGATTTTAGAGCCTTACCCCAGTGTTTATACCCCAGGCTAAAGCTTGCCTAAGAAATGGGACTTTGCCATCTGCTACGAGAGAATTCGACCCTTCTTAAAACGAACCTTTTTCGTGGTGCATTCCTAATTCTCCCTGACATGTCACCTTTCCCTGCCATTTGCTTTAGTTTAAACTGGGAATGGAGTCTGCAGATCAAAATGGCAACTGCAATTCCTCTGCTCTGATGGAAACCATCAGATAAGAGAGGGCAGGTGCCTCTTCCCGTGTTTTGGGATGGTTTGACTCCAGGGAGGTGGAGCTGTCGTGTCCGGAGTGAATGTCACACCTGGCTGTGTATCAAAGCCATTTCTCTTTTCCAGAAGGCCTCCTCCAACAGACTAATTGAAACATTTCTAGGTGAGTAAAAGGGAATCAYGATTTATGGAGAGGAAGCAGGTTTGTTTAATCACTGTAGGGTTTTTTTAAGTCGTTAGGTTTCCTGTGATCCACTGAGCAGGCCTATTTGCATAACTAGGTTTTAAATGCAAATCAGATAAAGATTTTTACTAAGTGGATGATTTGTACAATACAGCCTCTAGGTCTCTTGCAGAATTACTTTGATGAGGGAATGTTTCTTTAATTACGCTGAAGGCCGATTACCCCATTACAGCCATATTGTTGTGTGGATTGCATATAATTCTGCTGTTTCCAAAGATTCCCTGCCATAATTCTGAAGAAAATGCAAACAGCAAGCAGACACTTGAGACACATTAGGCAAGAGATGCTTTAGTGAATTCAATTTAAGCTGCAACATTAAAGTGATTTTGTTGAATAAAACRTAATGCAATAATGAGCCTGTGTATGTCAACTCTGCAAAGATAATAGCTGGAAACTCAGCTTCCCTTCCCTCTTTTCTAGGCTGTTCTCTTCTTAGGCTCATTAGCCAGAGACAGTGCTGCAAAGAGAAACCTYTTCTACTATAGGCTTTATTTCAGTTTAAGTCTATTCCCTACAATTGTCTTTTACAGTTGAATAYAGTGTTAAAGGAATTAATTTGTGTCTGCTTCACATCAGCACTAATGAGATTACACAATACATGGGCSTTTTTTCACCCTTTTATGCCTGATGTTGGGGACAACATAATGTATAGATCACTCCAGATCACTTGGTGATGTTTGCTGCCTTTTTAGTGAAGAAACACTTAGAAATTTATGCAATTAAAGGGAAATAATCTCAGTTATGATCTGTGCAGTTTTCCTTCACTCTCCTCTCTGACACCCTTCTTGTCTTTACAGGTAACTGCACTGAGTATTCCGAGGCCATGACCCCATTATGTAAGGGTCACACACCACACCAAGGAGGCTCCTTTGGAGCTGCTCAAATCTGAGTTACACACAAGTAGATTATTTATGACTGCAAGAACACTCATCTTTAACAGAAACAAAACAAAGATAAAAAGCTAAAATGAGAATTAATAGGTTCACTCATCCGTTGTAACTTCCACCAGACCTCTTCTGATTTCCAGAGTTAACCTACAGCTTCAGTAAGGTACAGCACAGCTACCAGGTTTGTCTTTTAATACCTACCAARACATCTATAATCTGCTGTTTGCAAATGGAAAGGTGACTCCCAACACTTGTATCTGCACTGGTTTTCAGTTATTGCTACCTTGGGCTTTTATAGCTTTTATAGTTTTTATAGCTTTTTACAGTTTTAGTAAGAGCTACCATATGGTTCGGTGACACAAACCCCTTTGCTACRGAAAACTCCTGGGATTCTGTGATTGCAGCATACTGGCAGCATTTCAGGTTTCATTTATTCGTGGAGTCATCATTTTATACGGAAAAGGAAGGTAATAAATCAAAATCTCAGCCATTCATCATTTAGAGGGGTGCCTCACCTTGTAAATTCGAATTGCTTTAATGGTTTGGCACCGTTTTATTCAGTTTTCATTGAGTGAAGAATAGCTAAGGAGAACAGCCAAGCTTRTACATCACCACACATATGAATCAAAGGAAAAACCAAGAATGAAATGTTTTATAAAGACAAAGCAGTRACCAGAACGAAAAGAAAACATCATTTATGGGGGGGAAAAAGGCAATCTTTTTTGCTTGAATTTAGATGTTATGAGATCCTGTGCCTTTGGATGATAAATAAAAGGTTTAGGGTCTGCAGGGTGCTGACAGCTCAGTTTGGAAGTTGGGAGTTTCCAGGGGTTTCTGGCACAGTGTCCATGGCAGAGCTGAGCATCACCTTTGGGGGGAGCTTGGTGAGTTTGGTTGCTGTAAAAAAATGGTTTTGCCATTGCTGAAATGTGGTCAGCAAACACTTTGTAACCTATTTCCACCCTAAAGGTGTGCAGGGACTCCAGGGCAGCAATCACAAAAGGCATTTAGACTGATCAGAGCTGTCTTGCAGCCTTGATTGCTCTTATCTCCAGCTCTGTGCTCCTCCCAAGCCCCACTTCTTTGCTGTTTGGGCCTGCAGAGTTAATTTCACTTCAAAAAAAATCAATCATTTACATTCTGGGTTACTGAGGACAACTTTATAGCTTAGGTGGAGCTATAGGAAAGAGATTATGAATTCCTGGGAGAATTCTTAGGTTCTGCTAATTAAAAGAATGAAGATAAAGCACAAGAARTGATTTGCACTGCTAAGTGAAGGTTGTAGGAACTACAAGTGATAGTATTTGTGTTACTTCAGTAGAGAAATCGATTCTCCTACCTCTGTACCTTAATCCCTGATGAGGAACACATCATGCCACACTGAAGCTGGATGGAGAGCATTCACTCTTGAGTCAGGCAAGTGCTACATTTTCCCAAGGTGGAGAAGGAAGGCAGACTCTTCAAGCACAGGTGTTTGCCACAGGARGGTTCAACCTGAACTCCTGCCTGTGGCATCACATCCCCTGTGCTCCTCACCTCAGAGGGCAGCGGGAAAGAAACCTCAGCAATGGCAAAATAAAGGGGTGAGATCTGGGCATTAATCCCTTCTAAACAAATCATTGGGAATGCTGYTCCGTCTCGTGCTTTGTGCCAGGTTTCATTCCCTGACTCTTCCTTTCTCATTGACTGTTCTGAAAATCCTGGATTGTTGCCATCCAGAGCAGTGCATTGTGCCTGTAACTCACACAGTGGCTTCAGCTGGGATCAGGAATTGTTTTCCTTCTTCTACCRTGTGACTGACTCCTCTAATAGTGCCCTTTATTTTGTACTTGAACCTGCTTAGCTTTATAATTTTTAGGTAAATATTTTTTCAATATTTAAGACAGTTCTAAGCTGCTTTCAAAGATCTTTGCAGCCTTACTGAACACTTCTGATATCTGGGTTACAATATTCAGTCCAAAAATGACCATACAGTACAGAACCAAGGCTGCTTGAGGGTCCATGCTTCTGATGAAGGAAATACRGAGTGGAATCTGAACTAATGAAGCAATGTCAGCATACTGGAGTACCTTGTCACAACATCCACAAATCCTTATTTTTCTTTCTCTCAATTCACTCACCCAACCGAAAATGCAGTGGCAATGGCATCAGTGATGGCATCATTCAGTGTGAATGTCTTCAAGCTGCTGTGTGCTTTGCTGTTTCATCTATGAATCAAAAGCTTTATTATTTATCACTAACAAAACAAACTGTTCTCAAGACTTAAAAATCTAATATTAAAATAGAAAAAAAAAAAAAGCCAACAAAATTCCTGAAACTAAAAAAGAAACCCTGTGTTCCAAAGGAATCAGCCACATCTCTGAGAGTAGAAAATGGGCTGCAGTTTGTCAAATCATACATTTTCTGTAGAAGGGGACCCTCAAACCAGAGGGATCCAGTGGCTGTTAGTATTCTGTGGTGCTGTTCAGGACTTGGCAGAATATACAGAATTTTTACAGACTGATTACGCATTCTCTTTTTATYGGTGCCATGTTCGTAATATTTGTTTGTCCCTAGCTGATGCCAYGGTAGGTGATATAAAAAGATGTATGAATAATTTATAAAAGTACTCAGTAGCCACCAAAGAGCACTGCTCTGATGATGTAGTGTGCATGAAGGCCTTGGATAATAAAAATAGATCATACATAATAATAGATCACAGTGGAAGACTTTGGAAGGAAACATTTTCATCATCATGTGTTTTGTGCTGCTTTTCTGGAACTCTGGTCAACACGGACGTCTTAAGCTGCAAAATGACATTTCACAGGTAAAAGCATTTTGAAGCTCTAATGAACTTGAAGGAACTTTCTGTTTAAGATCACTGAATTTATATATTGTCTTAGCAGGTTCACTTAGACAKCACCTGAGACCTTCCATCAGAAAGGTGTAATTCAGTAGAGATAGATGTAGATAAATGGTTGTTCATAAYCAGCAGGATCACAGTTATTTCAAATAATCCATGTTATCAGCCATATTGTAAAATGGAAATAAAACACTATGGTGATTTCAGTTCTGCMTCTCCACATTGGAGCTGTTGTCACTTAGAACAGTAAGATTAAAAGGGATTTCACTTTTGGTCCATTGATTGCAATGGAATTATTATTTGAGATGAGAACCTGGCTGGATGTAGAAAATGCTCTGTTGGGACTGAAACTACCTGAAGGGAGGTTCATAAGAGTCCCCATTCCTGTTCTTTCCACCCTGAGCCAGAGGAAAGAGGCGTGGCACAATCAAAGACAGAAGTTCACTATTCCTGAGGCTGAGCATAAGATGGCCAGAGAAATCATGGAACTTCAGAGTCTGTGTCTATCCTAAATTTATTAAGAAATTGTCAAAACATTTCTCTGTGCCAGCACCGTTCCTTGTCCCTTCAGAGAAGAAAAGGTGATCCTTTCATTAATGATTCAAAGGGGCTGAGGCTATTTTGGAACAGATCAATGAAAGCTGACACTTTGGCCCTTGGAAACTCCGGCTTTGCTCAAAGTGAAGTTGAGGTTGCCTTAACTTTTCTTCCTTGCAAATGTGAAGGAAATTATCAGGCTCCTTGAACAGAAGCCTGAGACTGAACTATGTTTTAAACTTTATTAAAGCCAGTTCCACTAACTTGAACATCATGATCCAATGTATATTGCCTGTGCTCATTCCTTCCCCTTGCCAACATGGAGTGATAGGAAATCACAGAGTTTATGCCAAGGGTATTTTGGCAGTTTCAAGCGTGGGTTTGTTGTGCAAGGTTCTAACAGAGTGTGCTGCTTTGGGCACCTTGTCTTTCTCAGCCTTCCACTTCTCCACCCTTTTATTCCATGTTTAGTGTCTTCCCTCACGTCACCAGTGCAGGTCCTGAGGAAGCCCTTTGGCTGGGTCAGCAGCTCACCCACTGAGCACAGGAAAGACTAGGAGGAATCAAACTGGTGGGTGGAACTTCAGCTCTTCCCCCAKGGCTTCTTCCCAGGTCACAGAGTCCTTGTGATCCTCCCAGACTTCAGTGGTGTGYAGCAAAATGGCATCCCAGGAACGGGGGAAAACTGGGAACTGAAGTCAGTGAAGAATAGCAACAGCAGGGAATCAATCCAAGTTACTGAGCAACAGGTATTAGAGAGCAGGGCAAGGAATTAGAGACAAGGAGCCTCCTGCCTCAGCAGCACCAGGTCATGGGACGGAAACTCTCCTAAGGGAAGCACTTCATGATCCAGACAGCTTGGGCTGGTCAGAAATGCAGGAACCACTGGAACAGACTGAAACATGAAACGTAATTCTGAACTGATTTGGTAGAGTTCATGGGCTTGCTTTTAAGTACATCTTTTAAACTGTCTAGAATACAATTCTGAATACTAGAGGGATTATTCTCCCTGCTCACAGCCATTCTATCTGATTTATTTCCTTTTGACTCTTCAGTTTTATTCCAGAAACCATCTGCAGCACAAACAGGATTTACTTCTTCAAAAATTCTTATCTTCTCCTCCTTAGTCCCAAAGACAGMTAACCAGAAGTGTTTGTTGAGTTTATTTCCATATTTATCTGCCAATATTTGGCTTTCAGGCCAGACACAGAATTTTGCCAATAATGGATGGTGTCTCACATAAACATACAAACATAAGAATATTGAGATCTCCACATGCACCCTCCTCCATCTGCCCTGAGCATTCAGGATGGATGGTCTTACATGGCTTTGGAGTCTTTCTTTTTTTAACTTACTCTATAAAATAGCAATCTGTTCTCACCCATGGAGTCCCAGTGTGTGTCATGTATTGTTTATAATCTTGAAATGTATATTGGTCTTAGTTTCTGAAAATGAGAGAAGTAACYCTTCCTTTATGAGCACATTTGGCAGTTGCAGAATTTCAAGTGCTCTAGAGCTGCAGACGATAAGAGACCTGTGAATCAAAAATTGGCATTGGTAGATCTCACAATGATTTCTTCAGTCCCAGKTCGTAACCTTATGTGGGAGAAGTTTTTCCCAGACTGACTGCACTGCTACTCCACTGAATTTGGCTTTGTAACAAGCCAGAGGATGTAATTCATGCTTTAGAAAATGATACTAATTAGAAAATATGAACTYCAGAAAAATAAATATGCAGTTCCCATTAGCATCCTTGGAAATAAGCAGATTTTTCAAAAGAGGTAAGAAAAGAAACATGATTTATAGTAAGAACTGTCCCTTAGCAGAATGCTTACACATATTTTCTGAACTCCAGGAGGCTTTTAATACTGCAATTTGGCTCCTATACCTGCATAAATATTTCAAAGCATGTTTACTGCTTTCCTGTTAACTCAATTTTTCTTAAAATCCTTCTAAATGGCATTTCTTCTAACTTACACTCTTCCCTTATTTCCTTACTTCTGGAAAATCTAACATGGAGTTCATGAARAGCAACTGCTATAGACACAGCAAAACTCTCATAAATGTCTCACCCTGCAGAAAGAAGAAATATTCTCTGTTAATTATAGCTCTGTTGTGTCTTTTCACTGTGCTTGGGAATCTTGGGCCAGTTTGAAATATTTAAACATTCATCCATACTTTTTTCAAACATGCAATTATTAACCCCCACTAGGATACATTGGGTTTTTTCCCAAAATTAAGACTTCCAGGTTATCTTTCGGGACTGAATTGCTGGATGTACCTCTTAGAGATTCCCATAATACATTCTAACAATTAAAGGTGTTTAATTTTGTTTCCCTTACTTATGCTGAATTTTGGTGGGAAAAAACCAAACCCAAACAATCSAACACCTTTTCAGATACACTAGGCTTGCTCTATTTATGACTCAAGAAAACATACTAGAAATCAAGGGAGTTTAAGGAAGAAAAGGGGCTCCTTTTGCTTTTAATCTCATAGACAGGGTTAATAAAGTGCCTGTTGCTCTGAAATTAATATTCTTTCTTAGCTGGATGAGTTGGGGACAGGTCTCACCCAGCTGTAACAGAAATGCATTCACCAGTGTGTATGACACTTCCAAAGGTTTTGTCTTCAAAGTCAAATTATCTTTGACAACATAAGGTGCCTACAGTCATTTTGTGGAGCAACAGTGACATTTAGTGGTGACTGAAGCTATTCCTAAATTTTGTTGGTCCTTGAATGTCTTGATGACCCCGGGAACATTCAGCATACACAGTCACCCTCTCTGAGATCCACACTTAATTTCCCTTTCCTTCTGTTCCCATCCTTTTGTGTATTGTAATGCAGTGATTGTAAAGGGGTAAAAAGYTTTATTTCTGTAATAAAACGACACAGGCATTTTAAAAACAAAAGTTTTTGTTTTGAGGATCTTCCTTGAAAATCAATTCTTTCACATATCATGATAAACCATTTAACAATCAGAGAAATTTTCCCTTGTTTGAGAATCAGACTGAAGCAGTGCATTGTGCAAATCAAATGGCAAGGATTAGATAGAACCATTATTTGCCTTAATTTTCCACTTGTTATCTCAACATTCTGCTATTAGTCTCTGATCATTCATTTGTGGTTTTGCTTTGACCCCTGAGCAAGAGGGACTTGCTCCTTCCAAGTCCCCGTTTCCTGCTTCATAGCAGGTCCCTTTTTTGACAKCTTTAATTTCTGCCTACAGAGCTCTGCACACTGAACTGGAAGATGAGCAGGGCAGGTCYCTTCCCCACCTCAGGAGCCACAGGCTCAGGAACACCAAGCATCCTTTATCCTGCAGCACAATCCAAGCCATGAGTGAACAGCCAGGTCCAGCAGCCACCACAACTGTGCAAATTCAGTAATTCTGTTGTAAAGCAGAGTTTCCCTCTGTTGTTGGTTTTAGAAAAACTTCTGCAGAGTGCCAAGAGAAGAAATGGTCAACAATGAGCATGTCCAGTCCAAGGCTTCCATACCAGAAGTACATTTTGGAACCTACACATTATTCCTCCCATTTCCCTGGGAAGTTCCTGTCTGAGTTCAGCATCCCCAATCTGTCACTCCTTGTAAATACTTGTGTGTGCATTGGCATGTGTTGGGAGATGCCAAYAGACCTCACTCTACACCGAGTAGCAGCCTCTGGGAAGGTTAATAGATCATTTCACGTGAAATTAAGCCTTTGAGCTTAGTAAGCCTTTAGCTCATTCTGAGAATGAGATACATGAGTGACTTTTCTCTTTTGTTTCATTCGGATTTCAGGGACTCCACAAACAATAAGAAAGGAGATCAGATTTGGCAATGATCATACGAACATAAAAGGGCTTTTGGCCCTGTTTCAAACAGAATCACAGAATCACAGAATCACTAGGTTGGAAGAGACCTACAAGATCATCGAGTCCAACCCATGCCCCAACATCTCAACTAAACTAAACCATGTCACCGAGTGCCACATCCAATCTCTTTTTAAACACGTCTAGGGATGGTGATTCCACCACATGCCCAGGTAGACCATTYCAGTATTTAATCACTCTTTCAGTAAAAAACTTTTTCTTGATATCCAACCTATATTTTCCTTGGCGCAGCTTAAGAGTGTGTCCTTTTGTTCTGTCAGTTGTTGCCTGGAAAAAGAGACCAGCCCCCACCTGACTACAACCACCTTTCAGGAAATTCTAGAATGATTTAGCTTAGCCCATTGACAGGGTCTACATATCTACTTGATGTGTAAACTGCAGAGTCTCCTGTGTCCCATGATGGATCTCCAATTCTCACAGGGAAAATCCTTGTTGGAAGACCAAAGGAGCAAGTCAGGCATTCGGTTGATGCCATCTGGAGCCCAGCAGCAGCAGCTCTTGCACTCCTCTTGCCCATACCATAGGCTGCCACTCAATGGAAGGAGTCAATTAATACCTACAGAATTGGAAGCATTGAAAGAGTTGTGATTAGAGACTGAGGAAGAGCTGGATGGGTAAAACAGGTAATTTTGCTGTTTGCCTAACTATGGGAAAGGCAAAATGACTGCCTCTTCCTGAGTCCAGCTATTTAATTGGCCACATAATTCCTTGTTTTCTCACTTAAGCCAATATTTGCAATTAGTGCCTCAGCTTGGAGAAAGCTCCAGGTTCCCTGTGTGCCCAAGCCCACGGGCAGCAGTGAAAGCACTGCAGCTTTCCCAGCCGTGGGCTGAAGTGAACATTCAAGACTCCTGAATTGAAAGAGTTGTTTTAAGGGTGACTAAACTCCTTCCCCATAAAAAGTTTTAAAATTGTTTTCTAGATACACAGCAAGGAGTTTATTTCAAGTACCACTAGAATTCCACAGTATCCCATCCTACTGATGTGACTGCTGGCCTGAATTCCTGGAAATGCAAGGCAAGAATTACAAACCAAAGTTAATGGGACWGATCCTTATCTTTCCAAATACATGCTTAATAACTTTTATCTTTAGAAACATGTGCTTAATAACACTAAGGTATTTCACAGGAACAGAAATGGAACCCTAAGGAAAACTTATCAAAATGCTTGTTTCATCAAATTCAAAATTGCTTACGAAATTCTGAAAGAAAAACAGTAAAATTGAAAGAGCTCTTTTATCTCTATCAAAACAAATCTTTTCGCACAGCATTTCAGAATAAAGGAAAATCTCAGAAGGCATTTTGTCACTTTTATTGCTGTAATCKGAATAATCAGTTCTATTCCAAGCTGCCTGTTTTGCACACCTCAGCCCTGTGTGWGCACTGCCTTCAGCTTCCWCCACRAGTTTTTTTTACACACCCCARGTTTGGTGGCTGCAATCAATGAAGKAAATATAATATAATATTATTATAGTTTTCATTTTAGAGTCTTGCTGATAACTCAGGCTGGAAGGGATGCAGGAAGGAAGGGAGGTAGAAATGGTAGAAGAAAGGAACTGAAAGAAAGAATACAAAGGAGGAAAGGAGAGGGAGGGAATAAAAAGCAAAGGAAAAAAGAAATGAGAGAAAGAAGGAAGGGAGATGATGGAAAGAAAGGGAAAATGTGAGGRTTTAGTCGACTGTGCTGCTCCTGCATGTCTGAGAATCTAGAGACCTTTGCTTAACTGAATATTAATTTTATTCTTTCATAAATACAAAAAACCCACACCTTTCTTTCCTTGGAAAATATGTGCTAAACATGTTTTGACAGATCCCCTTGGCTCACCACTGAAAACAGAAGCCATGTAATTGCTATTAAAAGGTATTAGAAAGGAAATTATTTTCTAAAGGAATAAAAACACCTTCTAAGGTGACAAACTGCAAGGAGGAGGAAGTGGTTTAGAAGGGAGGTTTCTAATACTTGCTTTAATGAGAGCTGAAAGTATTTGGTGGGGTTTGGTGGGATTTGGTGGGGTTTGGTGGGGTTTGGTGGGATTTAGTGGGTTTTGGTCTTTGCCCCCGTTATCTGCACAGTCAGAATCTTGTTTAATTTAAATGAACTTGTGCAGAACAAAAGGAGCTTCCAGCTGAACTCTGCCTTTCCCTCAGCCTCTGGAGGAACCAGCCCCGAGCACAAAGGAGCTGCTGCTGCAGTCCTGGAGCCTGTGGGTGGTTGGGATCCTCAGTTCCCAGAGCTGCATCCAGCTGGAAAACCTTCATTCCARGGGAGRTGTACAGCAAAGGACCYYGGAAGAGGGAAAAACCTCGGGATATCTGTGCCTGCACCAAGTCAGACCTGGAAACACAATGCCCTCCTCAGCACAYACCCAACACAGCCATCAGAAAAGTGTTGTTTGGAGACAAATTGGAGCACACAGATCCCTCCTACCAGCCCAGAGGACCCCAGTCCTTTATGCAAGGACATAAAACATGYCTTAGGAATATGGGGGAACTTTCCTGGTGCTTGGAAGCATCAGGATTTATCTAGTTTGGGGCTTAGCAGAAAAGTGAGAATTTACAGCTATATGGAAAAATCCAGCAGATCCTCTTATAAAGCCTTTGTTTGATACATGCAGTTGCTAACTCAGAGTTACACCAGCCAGCAGAGAGTTGCACAGACCTGCAGAGAGACGCTGGCAGATTACCTGGGCACTCCCTGGAACTCCACCCTCCAAAGCAATGTTTGGACACCTTTGGCATCGCTGCAGCCAGGCAGGGAGGTGTTCCCACCCTCTCCTGGTGTCTCCACTCAGTGCCCACCATGGCCGGCTCGGACAGGGCTCCCTGGCTGGGAGGGGGAACTCCCGAGCTGTGGAACAGCAGGTGAAGGTGGGAAAAGCCTGAGCAAAATGTCACCAAAGCTCCTCTGCTTCTTCCTCTGCGCTCTGAGTGCACCAAATCTCACAGGTAAATGGCTAAATGATCTTCCTTGACTTCAGTCAGAAGGCAGGGAGGTTGTGAGGAACCAAGTCTTTTGGCCTTTTGTTAAATATGYCTCTGCAGTGCTTAAGCCAAGCAGTGTGAGATCAGGTGAGCTTGAATTTTAATTCTTTCTCTAAAATGAATATTTAGAATAAGCAAATGAAAAAGGYAAGCTGAAAATTCTGTGTTCCGCAGGTCAATTCTGAACTCTCAAGGGAAATTTTATTTAGAAGGAATTTAAGTAATACTGTATTTGTCTCTGCTCTTTTGATGCTCTCTGAGAAGCTGAACTCATAAATCATCTTTTCATGCTGATCATTCTGAGCAGAGGGATGCTCTACTTGTGTAGTGGAGGGTCAGAGAGGAAGGATAAAAAGTGCTAATTAGTATCTCACATTGCTTCACTGAGGGTCTCCTTTACCCTGGAAGGAGGGTGTGCAATTTGTAATCTGCTTCTCCAAGTAAATGCTAGAAACCAAGCACATCTTGGAGGAGTTTTGCCTCAAATCTCCCGACTACASTCCAGTGTAAAGGTCAGTCCTTGAAACAGCAAACACAGCTTGCCAGTGTGCTTGGGTTTTCCCTAGTCCTGCTTTTCCAAATGTGCCATCTTAGGTTGTGTCAACAACATTCCAGCTGTGTCTTGCTCCATTTTTTTCTCTGTCTTAGAAAAAAAATTATTTTATCTCTTCCTCACTATTTGTAGTTCTTAGATGCCAAGTACAGGATCCAGGGATACAGCACCAAGTGGTTTATGCTTGGAAAGTTCATTCTGTGCAACAGGGAAGAGAATGGCAAATGTGTTTTTAATGGGAAATGTGTTTTAAAAGATGACAGAGCTGGGCAACGATTCTTTACAGAAACGTGGGGTTATTTTTCCTGCRTTTTTGTTGAGGGCCTTGGCGAGGTGTGTGCAGTTTGCAGGCAGGAGCCCTGCTGCCTGTTTGGGCAGTGGCTGGCAGCCTCTCCCACACTGTGACAGACAGGAGGAGGGAAAGGTGGTATAATTTACACTGTGCCTCTCGTTCTCTTGGCTTTGACCTGAAATACAAAAATTTGTGTCTCAATCTCCTTTCTGAGCAAAGAACATTTCCTTGGTTGGATGTTTAYGCCCTGAGCTGCCCCCGTGGCTGTGCAGAGCAGACACCAGCTTAGAGCACAGTGTGTTCCTCTCTGGCCCAGAGTCTGGGCTTGGATTCCTGGGTGCTGGGGACAGAAACAGCCAAGGGGGATGCACTGGGGTCTTGCCTTTTGCTGGGAACTTGTGTAACCAGCAAATGAGAGAGAGGATGTCCCCAGAGCCTGCAGGCTGGAGTTCTAGCCATAATTTATAATAATTATTTAGCATAATTTATTATCCTTGTCTAAATTGCTGTTTCCAGGGCTTGGAGATGTATGGCTTTCATTTTCAACATTCAGCTCACAAAGAAATTCCTTTGTCTTCTGGGGATTTTATAGACATTATTTTCTTGTTGGCRGTATTTACAATCCAGAATTCCCTTGTCAGGTTCCCCTCCACTGAAATTTCCTCACCTGGAGAGTCAGACCACGCTCCAAGATAAGAGAAGCTGGTGGTATTGTTGCCCTCAGGATTAGCAAAAGAAGATTAAATGATACAATGCTTGGGAGTTAAAAGCCAATACTTATTAGCACAGCAGTGGGGAAGGATTTCTCAGCCTTACATATAAAATATTAAGGGACATGTCAGGAAAAGCATATTTGGGGTAAAGCACTTCTGAACACTGTGCAGCACCAGTTCTGGAGTGGCTGTTTCTTCTTGTGTTTGTTGAGTCCCTGAAAGGAGAGCGTATTGCGAATAAAGAGGTAACTGTGTTAATATTTTTACAGTGTTCACATACACTCAACTGTAAGYAGTGGTGATAGTAGTGAGGAAGTAACAGCAAGTAATGAGGAAATATTATTGTGTTCTATATTCACAGAACAAAAAGAATATCAAAATCCATCCCAGAGAAATGGAACTTTATCAGGGTTTATTTGAGACATTTTAAACTGAAAAGTAAGACAGACAAATGTACTGGACTTGATCATGATTTTTTTTTATTTTAAATTCTCTAAGTTTAAAACAAAGAGGACAAAAATGTTCAACGAAAAGGGTCACCACCATTCTACATGGAAATACATTCTTTGTGTAACAAATGAAATGGACTACACTGCTGAGAGGGTAGGAGACAAAAATGCTATTTACAGAGAAAATGTGTTTTCTTTGGCATGATTGGAGACATTAGGGGAAGAGTCAATACTCTGGCTTGACTGACTGAGTCTGGCTTTTCCTGTGAGGCTATTTCCATCCTGCTGGTGAATCCAAAACGAGATGGAAACGGTGGCAGCCCTGGGCTCTCAGCCCTCGGGTCCTGCCTGTGCTCTCTGTCCAGTTGTCTCTTACACTTTGTATGATTGTTGTTTCTTTTTCCTCCAAAATGGATAGACCAGAGTAAATGGATTATTTTAGTACTGAAACAACACACATCAGTGTTTACATTCGGTGCTTTCCCTGTTTATATAATCTAGAATTGTCTTTCCTCCCACTTGTATTTGTTACAATTGTTTTGTGGGCTGATGCAACAGATGGGTGGGAGAAACCATGAATATAATCTGCTTGGATACGACACAGGATTATGTCTAGATCAAGACTATCTTGGAAAAGCGTGAACCTCTTTTCCCAACTCTAATTTTCRGCATATAATGCCAAACAGAAACTTAAATCAGTGAGCTGCTTTTTTAGAGACACAAACACTRTCACTGGGTACAGAGTTTTTCTTGGTGAAAGGAGGAAAGAAACCTTTGTTTCTGTCTGTGAACTCCTGTGGTTCAGCTGAAGTGGRGAGACACTCACTGTGCCAATGGAAGAGTCCCTGGTTTGACAGGAAAACAGTGCCAAGCATAGCCAGGAAATGAAGATTGGGCTCAACCAGATATGAGATAATCCTTGGGCCATTAAAAGGCTGATGGTCCAATTCAGAACTATCTTCTTTTAAAATAGGCTTATAGACAGTTTAATAACATAGGGGTTGGTAGCGTTGAATAAATATATATATATATATATATATATATATATATATATATATAAAAAGTCCTAAAGCCAAGACTTACAATAATAGGAAAATCTTCAGTGCAGTTACCCCCTGTTACCCCACAACTTCATTGTGTCTGTGAGTCATGTGGAAAGCCAGTGTTTGTTCATGTAAATGAAGTGTGTTATGTAATTCACACACCCAGGTGTGCCAAGGCCCAACATTAAYGTGGGAACCAAGAGCACAAGCAAAAGCAGCAAGCAATCTGAACGCTGAGAAACAGGGACAACACAAGAGACCAAATGGGGGTTAAACTGCAAAGTGAAGGTCACTAAAGACTTTCCTTTTTTTATTTTTTAATAAAATATTTTTTATTAAAAGGTCCCCCTTTTAATAGGGACCTTCAGTGTACCAAAAAGTGACAGAATTGCTGATATGGCAGAGAGTGACCCTTCTGTTATCTAAATGACAAGGAAGAAATCTTCTCATCCCAGAGAAACCTGAATTTTACTTCAAAGAACAGCTGAACTGTTGACTGACTGTCAACAGATCTGTACAAYTTATGCCAAAGAATCATGAAAGAGTTGGCATCAAGGGTCCCCACATCATTAGTGATTTTGCAAAGATATGATACAGGGAGTACTCTAAGGGCAGAAAGAAGACAGAAATTGTTCCAGTGTTTCAAAAGAGCRTTTGTCATGAAAACATTGCTCGTTAACCTGGTTTAAATCCTGGGTAGAACAACTGACGTTAACTGGTTAACTTTGCAAATGTGGCTCAAATGGAGACGCTCTTTTCAATGGCAGTTAAAGACTATTGGATGATAAATCTGGTTAAGTGAAATAAATTTAATTAAAAAATAATCTTCAGGTAACATATTGTGATAGAGCAGTTCCCTTGTTTTGGGATGAGTGTTTGCCACTGCTGCACTGGGTGGATAGAAACCACTCCACCCATTCCGCCCTCCCAGAGGTTCTTTGGGAACCATTCCCTGYTGAGCAGAGAGAATGTGATTGTCTTGGGACTGGAAAGCAGCAGAACAGAGCTAAGTCTGTTCCCACAGTGCAGAGCAGGACGTGTCCGTGGGGAATCCTGCCTCCTGCTCCAAACACTGCTGAGGATTCCACACCAAGATACCCCAGGGTAAAATCAACCATGCTATACCATCCCATATTCACCCCCTGGAGACCTCAGAGTAATGTAAAAATTTCAGTTATTGAGCATTGAATACGTTTATTCTATTAATAAACTTTGATTGCAGCCTACRAGCACTTACATGATTAGAATCCTGCAACGTGAAAGGAGCTGTACCAGAGCTGGGATCTCCTACAGCGGCCAATCCAGCCTGGAAAGGAATTGCACATTTGGAACCATGGCCTCCTTGGAATAGTYTATAGAGTGCAACAACAGTACCTGTTACTTGACTTCGTTAAATCGAATTGAAGGACTTGACCTTTTCCTCACTTTTACTGATACAACGAAAAGTGAAATAAGGCAAAGGAACACTTTTAGCCAAGCTGCTCTATCCTTTCTTCTCTGTAAAATACTTTCAAATACTGAAGTGATTGTAGTGAAATGAAGGGTGTGTAATTCTGATGCTTTTCTTCCTAGTACACTCATTTTTTTTATTTTTTTTTTTTTTTTTTTTGCTGGGAATTTAGGTGAAGATGCTTTTTTGCCAGCACCTCAGAATATCTCCATTCTTTCTACCAACATGAAACACTTCTTAACTTGGAGTCCTGTGATCGTCCAGGGAGAAACTGTGAGATACTCGGTTGAGTTTCAGGGGTAACTTCTGGATTTTTTAATTTTTCTTTGCTCTTTGAACATTGTTTATCTAAACATAAAGTCTTATTAAAGTCTTATATTTTTGGATGTCTTGAGAATATTCGGTTCACAAGTGTAAGAGAAGCTGGATACTTCAGCACTTCTAATCACAAGTGGGGGGAAAATTCCTTTTGCTCCAGATCTGGGACTGTTTGCAGGTTAATAGATACCAGAGTAACCAAAGGTGCGCATAAATTCCATATAGAAATCTGCCTCTATCCAAAGAATTCAATAGTTAGGAAGATTTGCAACAGTTTATTTATAAGAGGAAGGAGAAAACACTTAAGATTTATTTTATGTAAATCTTTGAAACATTTAGCACACATCACAGGAGGTTTCTGACACATCTTGAGCTATGGCTTGGATTACAACGCGGCTTTGGAATTCCGGTGCAGCAGGGATGACGGAGTCAAACGAGTGGGCAGGGCTTGGTCCATCAGCACTGCGTTGGCTGTCCCCACTCCCCACAGCATCGAGCTGCTTCTGGCTCAGGAGCTCAGCTCGGGGTGATCTTCCCCAGATAAGATCTCMAACACACCCATGCTGGTTTCACAGTGTGGTGTTCCAGCCCCAGTGCGTCCCAGCGGTGGTTTTACCTGGAAAGAGCTAACAAGGAGCCTTAGCCCATGTCACAGATCCATCTCCTGCCTGTCTGCTCCCTCTTCTCCTCAGGGAATACGAGCGGGAATACGCCAACGAGAGCTGGATCCCCATCTCCGAGTGCTCCCTCAGCACGGCCACGCTGTGCAACATCACCGAGGACGTCTCGGCCTCCGTGGCCTACAAGCTGCGCGTCAGGGCACAGGCCGGCGCCACCAGCTCGCAGTGGGGCACCCTGGAAGGTTTCTTCAACCGCGCCACGAGTGAGTTCTGTTCTCAAATCACATCTCCCATGGTAACTTCCCAGAATYTGGTGTGGAGGGGTTCCTCAGGTGCCMGTTTGTGTGCAGTGCACGGCACACAGGGCCCACAGATGCACGGGGCACACCCTGAGAGCCCAGAGRTGCACGGGGCACACCCTGAGAGCCCAGAGGTGCACGGGGCACACCCTGAGAGCCCAGAGGTGCACGGGGCACACCCTGCTTCTCAGCTCCTCAGATACTGGGCTGGGGTGTTTCGCTCTTAGCCGTGGCTTGGGACATGTTCTTGGACATGAGGCAGGGCCAAATATACCAGGTCTTGAATTTTGAGGGTTTCAAAGATAGGCAAGGACACTGGAGGCATTTCTTTTGGCAAGCTGGCTATTCTTGCCCCTAAATTCAAAGAGTTCTGATCAGCTCTCATCTAATCCAAGCCATCTAGTCACTTCTAAGGGTCCAGAACCTGATCCTATGGGACCACTTACCCTAGAAAACAGCTAGATCACCCTCTATCTGCCTTCTGCTGTCCTGGAAATCCCACTCCCTTCCAGACATGATTCCCTCTTCCCATGGTGTCAGATACATGAAGTAAGTCTCAGAAGAGGAGAGAAACATGGAAACCACAGCATTACTCTCATCCTGGCAATGCAGGATATCTTCTCCATCTCCTTCCAACTCCTGCAAAGCCTGAGGCCCGACCCAAGGGTCATGTTGCAGCCTAAATTTTAGGCCTCAACCTAAAGGGTCATGTTGCAGCCTAAAATCAGCACGCTATTTCCAGGGTTCCTCTGGAATTATCACCTCTGTTCTCTGCCGTGCAGTCAACTGCTTTCAGTCATAAAAACTGTGGTGGGAAACCTCTGTCAAGGTCACTGTTAGATTGCATCCCTCAGTCTGGGGTGGGCAGCAGCCACCAGCTTCAGCCAGGGAAGAAATTGTCTGTCCTAGACCAGAGCTGACCCAATATTAAACCTTCCTCAGCCTTTGGAAGTTATCCACTGCTGCATGAGGGATCAGTCCCCACTCACACAGAGCTCTCAGTCAAAGCAGCACCATCAGAAGTGCCTCCTCAGTTGGTTAATGTGTCTCTTGGTGTGGAGGTATGTTCTGGATAATGCTTTAGTTGAAAAATCCTTCCCTGGATTTTCCRGCAGCTATGGTGGCACAGAGTTGAGGCACAGACCACACTGTCAGGCAGAGACAGGGCAAGGACATTCCTGAGATTGAAAGCAGCAGCTTTCTCATGGTTCAGTGAAGTATTTGACAGCTTGATTCTGTGTCTTAGGGACCCCAAAACAGTCCTCTGGCTAAGCTGTGAAAGATCAGAGGATACAGCTTGCACTGGGATTCAATGTGAATATGACAGATGTTTAAAAGAGAAAAAAAAGTCATTGTAAGTTCTTGTCCTTGTGCATTTTTACTGCTTCCTTTGCCTTGTCTCTGCTTTCTCATCTCTTAGGAAACCTGGCATTGAGTCTGAGAGGAGCTAAGGAATTCAAACACAGCCCACAGGGGCTCACAGACAGCCAGGGCAGCAGCACAGCCCACAGCACTTCCAGCTCCAGTGTCAAAGCTGTGGGTGCAGAAACACATAAAGCATGATAACACATGGAGAACACTTTGCAATTATCTTCCTAACACTAACAATCAAGTCAGCCTTATTCTTCATTTATCAACATTCAAATAGTTAGTGAGTATCCAGTGTGCCAGCACAGAGCTAAATAGAAATGCTGTTTGTTTAGTAGTTGCATCTTGCAATGTCCTTTTGTTAATACATTAGCCTAAAATTTGCTCTTAACTTCCAAATGATATCACTTTTTTTCAAATTTTGAGACATGATGCTAAGCAGGTTTTCAGCTTTTTTAAAAGTGTAAAGCAGATTTCCAGGCCTCCTGTTTGTGGCACATCCATCACGTACATGGTTGGATTTTATGTTCTCATATTGCTCAGTATTAGTGGCAATTCGCTGGATGTAAGAGCAAATTCTATTAAGGACATCCCTTGTGTATGGCACTATGCATCACTCTCCCTTTCTTGAAAGCAAGGAGGTTGAAACTGGTTTCAGCTACAGCAGAGTGGTAAATAAAGGCATAGATAAGTGTAAATAATGGCATAGATAAGTGTAAATAATGGCATAGATAAGTATTGCAAATATGATCTCTGTACTGCCTTGAACTTGCCAGTTCACACATGCACAGTGTGTCGTTTCATCTATGATTGATTCTCATTATTTCACTAATATTCCTCACAGCAGAATCCCAGACAAAACCAAGCTTTGAATATCAAAGTAGGCAGGAAGCAAATTGCCTACAGATTTGCTTGCATACATTTGCAAAAACTTAAGTCACAGCAGATCACCAGCCCAAGTCTACCTAAAACCATGTAGACACTAAAAGAAAATCAGGATTCATGTGAATTATCCTGAGGCTCGTAACATTTTTTCCTTCACCTTTGAATAACTGCCAAAATCCCCATGAAAAGCAGGGATTTCTGAGCTCCTGCTCCGTGTGTCAGTGCTGAGCTCACGCCCAGGAGCACAGGAGCTCACCTGCTCTGGTGGCCCAGCCTCTGTGTCCCAGTCGTTCACGTGGGACCCTCAGGCCAGACAGCTCCTCCACCGGGGAAAATTCAAAACCTTTCAAATCCTGTGCAGCTCAGCTGTTGCCAAACTCCTGCTTGCAATGCCGGTCATGGCCCTCCTCCTGCTGAAAGTCTGCTACTGCRTTTGGACATACAGGGGGAACAGCAGAGAGAAGTTTCTGCCCCACCGAAKCAGGTTAATGTTACTCCACTCATGCTGGCAGCTTCTCTTGCTCTCCTAACCGGGGAAAATAGGGTTTTAAGGCTTTGCTGTGGTGTGACAATGGTGCTCTGTGTGTCGGCAGCTGCCCTGACCCCGCCTGTGCTGAAGGTCACAGCGGACGGGTGCCATTTGCTGGTGGAGCTGCAGGACATGGGACCTGCCCTTCAGTTCCGTGTGCTCTACTGGAGGAAGGGCCACGAGAGCAGGGTGAGTTCTACCCTCGGGTTTTGGGCCATAACAGAGACCCCCCCAGAGGAAAAGCACACAGACATTGCCCAGGGCCTGTTTGCCAGTCCCAGCTCCTGCTGCGGGGCTGGAGGACCTGCCTGGAGTTGGTGTTACCCTGAACATACCAGTGGGCTGCTCTTACCCTCATGGAGAAGCTTCTCTGTTCTTTCCACATTTCCTTCACTGGGAAAAGGAATCCTCCAAGGTACCTCAACTCTAGATAGAAACCAGAAGTCAGGAACCAAAGGTGTTTATGCTGACA
The DNA here is from genome assembly GCA_018881555.1 of Amblyornis subalaris. Taxonomy (NCBI): domain Eukaryota; kingdom Metazoa; phylum Chordata; class Aves; order Passeriformes; family Ptilonorhynchidae; genus Amblyornis; species Amblyornis subalaris. The sequence continues at coordinate 3,195,565 of JACAXG010000057.1, read as the reverse complement.
TTCCTCTCTGAACACTATCTGTCTTATTCAGACCACCACACTGAGATGCTGACAAACTTGTCTTGGTTTTCTGAGCCAGAAATTGTAACATTAATAGTCATTGATGGATTTTTGTTCCATTAATTTATCTGTTCTGGTTTTCAATCTATGTGAACTTTTGGCATGTATGACTTCCTGCACTGAGGAATTCTGCAGCTACGGTTGAGTAGACTGAGCCTTGATTTGGGAATGAGAGAAGAGTTGTTCCCCATTCACTTTCCCTACCACTCTATTAGTTTTATATTCTATATCTTCTTCCAGGCCAGAGACTCCCAGACTACATAGCTGTTCCCTGTGGAAGCCCTAACAGCTATTTTTGTCTTTCCCAGGGTGGGCAGGGAGCAAACCTGCACAGTTCCAGGTGCAGGAACACCATGTGTTAGCATCATAAAACAAAACAAGTCTTCCCACTCCCTTCTCTCTCCAGCACTTGTTAACTGACTAACTCTTGGTAAGTGTCTGTGACTACCACAGAGCTGACTATCCCATGAAACCTGAACCCCAAGTTCCTGTTCCTGATGGGGAATGCTGTGAAAACATAGTAGAAATACTCTCACAGGCATCATTTCACATTTATCTGTATTGAATTTCATTCATTGCTTTATTACAAGATCCTCCTGCCATTCTCCACAGTTGTCTGTCATCTTTCCAATTGTGAAGTGGTTTTTTAGTACCACTAGCATGTATCAGTTTGCATTTTTCTTCCCGATCACCTCTAGCAATACATGTGTCTCCCCCATGACTTCCTGCCACTCTGAATTAGCAACTTATCCATACAAAAGTCTTCGGTCTATAAGGAGACATCAGGAGCAGGGCTGCTCACTATGAAATCCAAGTAAATGAGATCCACCTTGTCCATGAGCCTTCTGACACCTAAAAAAAATCAATAGGTTTGTACCTGATTGCCTTTTATGAATAAAATATTAACTCTTCTTCAGGATGTGATCTTAATCACCTAAACATTCATTCCAAACTTCAGGATACTTTCTACCAACTGAACTGTTGCAAGCATCAGGTTTGAGGGTCAATACAAGTTCTGTGCTGGGACTCCTAATATTTTTTTAAATAATTGTTACATSTGACATGTCTGATTTGAGGGTTTTGCGTGAATTCACCCCGGGTAGTCATAGACCTGATTTTGCCCTTGAAATCATTTCTAACTGATGGCCTTCAAGACCATGTTTCTGTGGAGAAGGATATTTTGATGGTGGGAAGCTCTTGCCGTGCCAGGAGAGCCCTCCTGGCATGTAGGAGATGTCCATATGTGTGTGGAGCTGGAGGCTGATCAGACCTTCTGTGAGCACAGACTTTGCATCTGCAGCACAGAAAGAGGAGCAGCTGGGCAGTTCTTACCTGTCCTCTCACGGCTGGGGAGACTGGAAATAGCAAGTTCATTTTGCTAGGAGTGAAAGCAGATCTATTTATGGCAATAAAATAATGTACTGGTGTTCATGTGCCGCTTAAGCTTTGCTGGAGTGTGTTACYGTGCACACACCAAATTCACTCACCCCTCACTCCCCAGTCCACGCCCGCTCTGAGCTCTCTGGCACAGCTCTCACATCCCCATCACAGGCATGAGTTTGGTATCCATCAAACCCAGCAAAGAGCTCGGATCAGTGAAGACCTCAGGCATCCCCCTCCTACCAGGGGAGCAGGTTCTGCTCTRGTGTTGTGGCCCAGCACCATCATTAGGCCTCTTKGGCTTACAGCTTCTTCCTTCCATCYCCTCCCACCCTCCCAGAGCTGTGYGTTCTCGCTCTGCACTCCCCTGGGCTTCCTTGTTCGCGGCTTTCGTCCCTCTCTGCTCCTGCTCACGCCGCCCCCACCGCCACCTCCTGCTGCTCCTGTTCCCTCTGCGCGGGCATCCCGGTCGGGCTCCTGTCGGATGGCAGAGCCTTGCCCSGCGTCCTGATGCTTTCTCCTGTGCCCGAGGCAGGTGCAGCAGGAGGTGCTGAGCTCGGTGAGCGCGGGGGCTCACCTGGCCACCATGGAGGAGGGAGCTGAGTACTGCGTGCGAGCGCAGACACACGCCCAGGCCATCAACAGGAGCAGCGGCTTCAGCCCCACGCAGTGTGTGCGGGCACAGGGTGAGAGCCAGCCCTCCCTGCCGCGGTCCTGCCCCGAAAGGACACCCGGCAGCTCTTCCTTTTGTTTCCACCCCGTATCCCTGCCTTGTTTGCAGATGTGCTGCCCCTTTGTGCCTTGGGAGAGGGAAAACAGGACGGTGCGGGAGTGCAGCCCCCCGCGCCGGCACTGGTGTCCTGTCCTGGGCGTGCCAGGGAGGGGTGGCACCAGGGTGGGTGGCAGAGCAGCCACACAGGGTCCAGGCTGACTGCAGTGCGTGGTTGGTGCTCACAGTCTGTCTGAGTTCTGCTGCTTCTGTTGTTTCCAGGTGACACATCCGTGTGGCTGGTTACTGCCCTCACCTCCTCTGCTGGCTTTGCTGTGGCTGCTTTAACCCTGCCTTTCCTTGCCTGGAAAACAAGCAAAATCTTCCAGTATTCCTGCTGCCCCGTCGTTGTCCTGCCAGACACACTGGTAACTTTTWTTACTGTGCTTTACTGGGGTTGGGGGTGCTGGGTATTAACAGGAGCATGAAAAGGCAGATTGACAGGAAGCCCTGCTCATCGCAGTGTGAGGAGCTGAGCTGCAGGGATCAGGCAGCCCTGGAGTGGCTGCACAGCTGTCACTGCCTTTGGTCTAAAGCCCTGAAGAGGAAAGATGCTCCTCCTGCTTGTGAGGAAGTGGCTTGGGAGGCAAGGACTGGCCCTGCCTGACCAGCTGCTCCCTGGACCAAAGAGCTGTGTCACTGAACACTGCCCCATGTCCCCTGCTKCCAGCTCGGAGCTTCTCAACTCCTTGCTGAGGAGAAATCAATCAAAAGCTCCCTCAGGAATATGTTTAAATGTCCAGTTCGAGTGAGAATGCAGTTTTATGGCTGTGGGTTCCTGAGCACAGGGTCTCTGGGCAGCTGTGGCAGGAAGGAGGAGAGGAACAATTTGTGGGGAAAAGGACAAGYAGACCAACCCATCAGCCTGAGGGTGTTTGAGTGAGTGCATTTGTCTTCCAGAAAGAATCAGAGCCCCCCACCCAGCTGGTCCTGTGTGTCAGTGAAGAGGCTGAGCAGTGTGACCTGATGGTGGTTGTGGTGCCCTCAGAAGAAGTTCTCCGACTGTGGATTCAAGAAACACTTTAGAGCACCCTGGAAAACAAAGAGCCCCGTTGTAGCATCTTCATCTATCTACATCAAAAGCAAGTACAGGTGACAGCTGCCAGTTCCTATCCTTTCCCTTCACATCCTTACCCAGGAGCAGACAGAAGGTGACCCATGCTCCCTTTCTCAGCCACATCCTTGGGCCCAAGGCAGAGCTCACCCTTCAGCCTCCAAGATTTCACCAGAGCAATACACAGAGAGCCCAGTCCCTCAGTTCCAAACCATTTCAGCCTCAGTGGTTTTGCCTCAGTAAGAGCTTCTTACGTGGAAGAAGGAACGGAATGAACTGGGGGAAGAATTTCAGACCCTGAACTGAGGTTGCACTCTTTGGTGAGGGTGCTGACAGTGACTGGCTGCAGCATCCTGATCTGTGCATGGGACAGATCCCCATGTTGGTGCCACCAGGGCTCACAGAGGGATGAGGTTTCGCCAGTGCTTAGGAGGGAGTGATGTGGGAAACAGCCACACTCCAAAGGCGGTTGGAGGGAGCGTTGGGAACCTTCTAGGGAGCAGAGCTTTGCAAGGCCAGCAGCATCACCAACACTGTACAGCTCCAATGTCATCTAATCAGGGGGTCAAAAATGCAAAAGCTGTGTATGCATGAAGGAAAAACTAGGACCTTTAGGGAGAAGATAATAAGGGGTGAATTATTTAAATGAGAGGAATTGCAGTGGAGAAAGATCCGGAGAAGACAGAGAAAGGCAGGCTCAAGAAATGGGAAAAAGGACAAAAAGATGTGCAACTCGTGGTCAGGATTGTCCAGGGTGCCTGCTGGGCATCCCTGTGGTTCAACACCACAGCTAAGGAGCACATTGATCAYGTCACACAAGGCAGACGTGTTCCTGTGGTCGGGAGGGCCAGGGTGAGGTGCAACTGCAGTGCTTATCTTGGCAAACACAGGAATATCAGTTTGTATGGGGCAAGCATTACAGCATTGCCGTGTCAGGGACCATTCCAGACCATTATCCTCCAGGTATCTTGTCCTCTTAAGGAAGGAAATTGCAAAAGACCAGAGAAATTCCTTCTAAATGCAGATAAAATACAGTTGTGTAGATTGCAATTATAGCTGTCACTTCGGAAAAAAAGCAATTTATCACCTGTGAAGCAACGACTTGTGTCAGCAGGGCGTGAAAAGACATTGATGTGAAAAGCTTTTGTCAAAAGCTCTCCGTGGACCTAATGAAATGCAAGACAACTCTTAAAGAATATGCCTTTTCCGCTTTCGTTCTTGCAACCTTGTGTGAGGCCATCGGGTGGCAACAAAGCACCGTGGAACAGCAGAAGTGACTCAGGAGTCTCCGTTCGTGTGTTCTGTCCATGCCATTCGTCCCCGGGTCCTGGTCAGCAGCTCATTTTCGGGTTGCAGCCCGGTTGCTTGGTTTATTCCTGCCTCACAACCTCCTGTCTGGACAACATCGGAATATTTGGYGTTAAATTTTAAGATTGATATTGATGAATATTGAGCGAATTGCGGGGTGAGAAAGCCTGTGCAGGTCTGGGCACTGAATACTCAGCGTTCATTATGAGTTTGTTGATAATTAACTGGGAAATGCAAGCGCCCATGAGACGCTGGGCCCGGAGGTTATTTGGAAGGAAATAGGAGCAGGGCATGTTCATGGGCAGATGCGACAAGTGCTCAGCGGGTCCCACCCTCCCTAAGYAGGGCTGGAGTGGCAGTGGGAGGCAACCAGTGAGTGATTCCGGCAGCAGGCAGTGACCTGCGGTGGTTTTGGGGAGAACAGACAGCTCAGAACTTCAGTCCCTGGCAGGGTGAAGGGCTCTTTGTCAAACATCCCCTTACACGGCTTTGCCTAGTGCTTGGATTTTCAAGGACAGCTCCCCATCRCAGAGGCCTTGGTGGAGAGGCTGGGTTAGAGAGCCCCTGGGCCTCACATTTATCCTTATTTTACACCCCATTGATTCGAGTGAGTTCATGTCTTTGTTTCCAGTGTGCCCCACAGGGGTGTCCCCATGCAGGAAAATGTCCTCTTTCTTGTCCATTCCATAGGTCCAAGAAGCCTCATCGACTCCTCCTATCTCTGACRCTGCTGCATTATCAGAATCACAGAACCAGAATATTCTGAGTTGGAAGGGACCCACAAAGACCAACAAGTCCAGCTCTCAAGTGAATAGCCCATATGGGGATCAACCCCACAATCTTGGCATTATTAGCACCATCCTATTAACCAACTATGGCAGTACCAGCAATTGTTCAGGGACACACAGAAAAGAAGGGAAATAAAAGGCCATTGAATGTGAAGGGCTTTAAAAAAATTATTTTCATGTGTATTTTCCAGCTGCACATTAAGCAGAGAGCATATGTTTCCTTCTCACTTGCAATAACAGATTTTATGCCCTTCCTCATTGCCAATAAAGCAGTTAAACTGTGGTAGAAAACTGCACAGACAACATTAAACAAAAGAAACACCCGAGAAAAAATCCTTCCAGCGGGGACATGGAAGGGAATGGTGTAAGCGCCACTGCCACCTTAGCACACTAGTCTCAATTTACATTGGGATATTCCAGTTTATGGCAGCCTGAAAGCAAATTTAAGATGGTGATTGAAAATCCTTGTAAGCCTTCTCGTTTTGAAGTGCTTGCTGCATTTTGTCAAGCCTGAAAATCATGGTACAGAGCAAGAGCAGCTCCCCTGCCCTCCCTGTAGCAGCAGCAAGGTGGCATTGGTGTAGGCAGCTGCCATCAGTGGCTCCTGAATTCATTTCCCTGCATTCCAAGAGTTAATTTTGCCTCAGCAGTCATGGCAACCACTGCCTTTTAGAACTGATTTTGGTCCCACAACCATGATACCACCTTGCAAAGATGGCCCAGATCACTCACCACGGTGAAGGATGTGCACTGAAGAACTTTGTTCTGTTCCTTTCCCTTCGTGTGGTAGCAAGTGGCTCCATTTTCTTCCAAAATAAATTTCTTTTTTACTTTTCCCAAAAAAAGCTGCATGGAAATAAAGCACAAACCTGCACCATCTTTTTAGTGTGTTTTGTTTCTGTGCTATGTCACCTGTGGGATGTGACTCAAAAAACCCAACTTCTTCACAAAGACTTTGTAAGAACAGAAGAAATAGTAATGAGACCAGTTTTCAAAGGAAAAAAGTATGAAGACCAGCATGATTACATGAACATTTGAGCAGAGTTACATATTACTGCATTGACAAGAAAGCAAGGAATTCAATTATCTGTTCCATGACACTAACTGGCTGGAATATAGGCTAATTTTTCCTGTGGAGTGTGTTTCCTTAGATGTATATTCCTATTTGCAATTTTTAAGGGCCAATATTGATATACAGTCCAGCAGTTCGCTGTCCAATCAAACTGAGATCTTTAGCTTGATAAATTACCATTTTAAGTGGTTCCTGCATTATTACTTTACGTTTTATCTCTTTTCTTACAAAGTCAAGAAGTAACCAAAATCACTGCTTTGACTGCAGATCAATTCAGTTCCTTGTGAAGGTGGTGCTGTGTCCTGCAAGGGAACTGCTRCAAAGGTAATAAACACCCAAACCAGATGGAGATATTTATTGGTTAAAGAATTTGCCTACAGATGATTCTGTTGCTATTACCAGTACAAAACCTGCAGAAACAGGAAATTACTCTGTTCAGGTCTCTGGTGGTGTTTCTCAATAAATGGAACTATWAAAAAAAAAATCAGAAATTACTAAATCAAGGCATAAAAGCAATTAAAAGATGGCAAGGTTAAGTGAAATTGCCCAAGTAAATACTGCACACGGAGCCCTAATTTGGTTTCCTGTGGCGCATGGGCTATAATTTAGCTATTACTGCAGAAATGGCCACGTCTGAGGATTTTAATGTCCATGATTTGCTCGGGACCAAGCTCAGACCTTTGTTAAGAGCCAAGGACACTCTGTCGTGGTGCAGGCAGTGGTCCCACCACAGGCACCCTGCTCACCCCCCAGCCCCAGTCCCACAGCGAGGGTGGCAGCAGCTCTCACTTGATTTACAGATCTCTGGAACAAAGCAGAGACATGAGGGCACTGCCACCCCGAGCCCTGCTGATGTGGCTGCATTCAAGATGTTAAGGGCTGACTTGAGCAAAGTCTGGGGCAATACCTAATTTTTAAAAATTTTTTTATATTATCCTTCATTTTTTCATCGGACATATGAATCAAGAGCATGACGCCTGTTTAAAGACAGAGCAGAGGTTTAAAATAAATACATTCTACCTGCCAAACATCAACTATTTTAACTGAGTGCTCTATCTCTGTATCAAATCCTGCAGTCTATGTTATGGATGTTGTATGAACACACAGGAATAGCAGAGGCTGTGAAACCTGAATGATGTGGAGACTACCAGCAGAGCGCCTGGTGGAGGAGAGGAAGATCTCTTCAAAGATGCACACAGCCTTAGAGGTCAAGTGGAGAGGCAGAGAGTTCCCCACCTGAGACCTTGCAGGATGCCAAGAATAGAAAGGACTTTTCCCCATCCAAAACTCAGCCAAAGAAAAGGGTTGGAAAGAGGAATTATTCATGTGCACCTGGAAACACAACCCCAGCTCCCAAGCTGAGCAGTCAGTATGATACTGCTGAACTTTTTCCTCCTGCAGCTTCATTCCCATTTAAGTTCGCAGAAGATTGATGGCATTTTTCCTTTGAGGAATTGCTCTCTCATTTTGTCCCCTTGCTGAGGCCAGAGAGCTCACGTAGACCTGTGGAAGTGGTCCTGGATGCCAGGGAGCTGCAGCTCCCCACTTTTTATCACATTGTRCTCTTCAAACCAGCCCTCCCCTGCACAATCCCTCTCTGCTCTCTGCTGTGCTTCCATTCTGCTGAGTGTCCTGCTCGTCCTCCAGGATGCTCATATATCTCCTCCCTCCTGCTGCTCTCCAGACAGGCTGATGGCTAACATTTTCCCTCTTTCTGCCAAGTCCTGGCCTTGCCTCCCTCTTCTGCCATCTGCTACAACTTCATTGTTAAATTTGACRTTGTTCCCAACCCTCTGCTGAGTTTGGTGCTGCCTCAAGAGCCCTGCAGTTTAGAGGATGTCTCTGGCCATGACACCGTGTGTCATTTTGGGATAGCCTTACCCAGGCCTCCTCAGACAGTTTGGCATTTCCTCAGTCACTCCTGCATGCTCATTCCCTTTTCCCCCCGTGCACTGTGGAGTGCTGTCCCCTGCCAGGCAGAGGCTTTCTGAGCACCAGCCTGTCATCCGCCTGTTGACCTTTTCTCTTCCCCTTGGAACAGTTATGCAATTACCTGGCTTTGCTCTGGAGAGAGATCTTTTCTGCTGCGTTCTGCTTTTAGCATCGATCTCTCGATGTTCACTTTGGTTGCTTTGTCTCCTGCTCAGCTCCTGGGGGAGACGCTCCTGCTCAAATCGAGGTTTGGTACCCAAATGCTTAAAGCCYGCCGGCCGTGTGCACAAATCTGCTGTGTTCTGTAGCTCCTGTCTCCATGTACAGCAAATGCAGTGTCCTGTCCGGCTCCCAGAGCCAACCTGGCCATCCTGCCTTCCTGCGGCAGCCAGGCTTTGCACTCGCCTTCAGCACCACCATCCCGAGGAGACCGCGGGCTCATCCCAGGGGCTCTTGGAATACTCCTCCAGTGCTACAATGTGTGCTCGTTCTCTGCCAGGCCGCATGGCCCCGTCAAAAAGCCATCCCTGTACMTAAGCAACCTCTCCTGCTCTGCTCTGGTAAAGTTTATTTTCCCAAGTGCATTTTGCACAGGGTCCCGTTTCTGCGGGGAATATACAGGAACACGAACCTGCAGGTACAGAGCTTGCTCCAACAAATCTGCCTGATCACCCCTTTCTGAACTAAAATCTCRTTGCAAATCATAGCCTACCACTTAAAATGCCTGCACATATGGGTGAATCCTAATTATGGGGAAAAAATACATGGACATACCAATAAGCGACATTATTCTTCATATAAATGACAGCAAATGTACACAGTTTGCTCCTTTGCCAGGCAGAAACTGAAAACTACAGACATTGAAATGGTCTAGCTTCTGTCCCTGTAAATATTTTGGTAATAGAAGGGAAAAAATGTCTTTAAAAAAACAACAAGGAAGTAATATAAATGAATTCATCTGTAGCTAGTGGATTAGGCACCTCCAAAAGCACACTGGGATATGACAGTACACAACTTGATATGAATATGGAAATCAGAGGCCTGGGTTAGAAAAGAGCATGTTTGGGTAACGAACCCTTTGACATTTCTCAGCATTGCTCTGTTTGTTGTGGCCACCTTTGCTCTGGGGCTGCTTTTATGGCAGGCCAGGGTGCCCAGGRATATCGAAAGACTCACAAGCTGCCATTAAGGCTTTGATGTGCAAGAATGCTTCTCTAATTGTAGCAATAAAGAATTTAGTGGGTTCTGCTTCTAGAGTTCTTCTTAAGCGGGCYTGTAACTTCTTGCAATAACATAGACATATCAGAGCAAAGTTAGCCTTAACAAAGAGTGCTAAACGAAACTTTCATCTCAATCTGATCCAACTGTCAACTGTGAAGAAATAGTTCTTGTAACTCTAAGACAGAAAAATTTCTCATTAAGGATCAAAAGCAGGATACCATTACATTTAAATCACTCCCACCATAGGTGGGCACATGAAAATGGCCTGTTGGGAATTGCCTCAGGAATCTCTTGCTTGCTCAGCCGTGACCTTTTGGACTGCCTCTTCAGGCAACTGAGCCACTCAGCTCTTGGAGGCACGAATCACAACATGACTCAGACCTGTCACTTCTTTTCATCTCCCTTCTCTCCACCAGCTGCTGCAAGAATTAAATGCAGATAGCAGATAAGTACAAATCTGCTGGCATCCCGGTGCCTCCCAGTTTTCACACGGAGAGCGGTGCTGGCTGATTCCTCTGGTGCTGTTTGGGACAGGCTGGGAGTCAGGGAGCTGCAGGGACCCTGCTTTTGACGGGACAGTCCCTGGAGTGTGTGAGGGCACTGCCCTGCTGTCCCACCAAGGGTGGGCAGTGCTGACAACGACCACGACACCCAGGCCAGCTCCTCTGAGGGGGGCACTCAGGGGTGTCTTGTCTGCTGCCCGGTGACACTGGACCAAGAACCAACAGTTTGTTTTACCACTTTCATTCCTGTCAAGACTACTAAAGGTCTTTGCTACAGCTCTGTCAGAAACCATTTTTTGCCTGGTTGGTTTGGGCACAGGGAGAATTTCCTCAGCAATCTGCTTGTCCTTGACTAAATGCCCACAAGCAAAGTACATGAAAGGCACACTCCAAGTCATAAGTTAAACTGAAGACCGAGGTTTCCTGTGGTGTCAATATTCAGTCCACCTTCACACGGACCCCRGCGGGGCTGCCCCTTTGCTGGGGGCTTAATTTGTGTAAGAAAATCAGGATTTTCTCTCAGCAGCATCCCTGAGGTGAGCAGGACTGCACAGCTCAGCCTGTGTGCTCGGAGTGCTGAGCATCACCGCTCGACACAGACTGCTTTGGGCCAGAGCTCTGAGAAAAAGATAAAAACCAGGGTGAAAATGGCAAAAGGGAGCCTGAGCTTGGGGTGGAGAGAACACAAACTGTGCACAGTTGAGGAACACAATCTGGGGGAAATACATAGAGCATTTCCATCCCAACCCTCTTCTCCAAATATAAAAATAAAGCCTGTTAAGTGACTGAGGCAAGGAGAAACTTGCCATTTTGCTGGACAGGGTGGAGATGGGGAGGTATATTGGGGGCACACCAATCATCCACATTTACCGTGGTAAGAGAACGAGAGAGAGACGAGCTATGCAGAGCTCTATGTCAAGGGAGGAAAAATATGACTAGAAAAGGAGATTTTGAGTCATTTGCAAGACAAATGAAGTGAGCAAGTGAATTCTGTGGCTCTGTGGTGCTGAGGAAAAGCAGAGATGAGCTGCCAGGAGGGGTCCCGTCCAGTGAGAGCTGAAAAGGACCAAACGAACACGTGAGGAAGCCCAGGAGGACAGAACTGTAGGAAATGAGAATTTAAATGAAAGCTATAGGGGTTGTAAAATGTTGATTAAAACTCGCATATAATCCCACACATTTGACACTGCTGGTGCCAAATAAACACCCAGACTGAGCTCACCATGTCCCCATYGTCCAGAGGACCCAAAAGTAGGGCTTCCTCTCATTTCAGTGAATGGTGCTTCTGTTTGCCACTAGTGAAAAACAGAGCCTGATTGAAAGGTTCCTTTGCAAAAGCTATCATTATTTTAAATCCTCTGGGTCAAATTGTTTTTGCACATGAGTAAATACTGAGTAATAACAATTTACACCGATCCTATAAGAAATACTAAAGGAAAAAGGGTTATCTATAACCTGTGAAGGTAGTTTTTCTCACAACGTCAGAGAAAACTTATGGCTGTGAAAAGGTTTTTAAAGATTCTTGCAGCCACAACCTGAAAACTATTCCTCTATAGCATTCAAACCCTTCTACTTTATCATTAAAGATAATACCACATAAATACTACTTAATCCAGGCATCTGAACGGCCTTCTGCAACATACGTATGATCTTTCCATTTTTATACACAACAAATCTGATAAACAGAGATTATATAAAGAGAAGTCGTTGGAGTATTACAGCATGAGTATGGCACAGACCAGTTTCCTTCTTTTCAAGTAATCCCAACTTATGCAGCCAGAGGAGTCTAATAATTAAAAAAACCCCTCACTTCCTTTAGGAAAAAGAAAAGTATTCATATTAAATATTCTCTATCTGAGCATACTTTAATTGGTGCTCAGTATTTTTAAATGCTTAAGATGCTAAAAGCTCTGTATCACAAAACAAACCAACTTCTTCTTTATTTTGCCTAATTTTCTTTTTAATATACTGCCACTGTGTCTGTTCTCAACAGCTCTGCCAGCCTGAAAAACATGAATGAAGAAGACAAAGAGGAACAAAAATAGAAATATCTGTTAGGATTAGGAGTTAAAACAAAACGTAAGAAGTATTTAGGACAAATTATCCTGGATAACAAAACTCCTGGATGCCCACCCCTCAGGGAGATGGGCACGGGGAGCAGAGAGTGTGCAGGTGTTGGTGCTGCAGCCAGAAAACACAATCCACACGGCAATAGACAGAGAAAATTTGTGAGAAAAGAGCTGTAAAGACCTGTATTCACACTTGGAGAAGTGTGATGATTCAGATGCTGGCAGCCACTTGAAAGACAGTCCTGAAGAACAGCCCTAGCTTTCTTGTGAAGGCTTTCTGTCAAAGTTTCAAGTGCTTTGTTTATTCCTCTTAGCAAGTGGATAACCCTGAGAAACACAGGAACACACAAATGGTTTCCCGAGCAAATGTCCTGCGACATAAAAGTAATTGAAGTAATAATCCTGTGGTCCTCTAAATAGCTACCATCTGTATTTCCTGCATGCAATTAAAAGCAAGGAAATAATGCTGATTATTTGGCTGCAAGATGTAATGCTGAAAGGGCTGGAACAGGGAGAAGTGATATGCAATTCCAACAGGACAAGGAGAGGCACTCTGCTACTGCAGACTGCTGGAAAAAGCCTGGCGCTGAGGAGGTGGCACTCACCAGGCACAGGCAGGCGGGGGCAAGGTGAAGGCTCTTGGGTAGGGAAGGGTCTGCAGTACAAAGCTGTTTCTCCAGCCTTGCAGAGTTGCCATCACAATTGCTCTCACAGAGCCCTGTGAGTTTTCTCACCAAAGTTTTCTATTAACTTCCCAGTTTATTAATAATACAAAATGACTAAAGCCAAGGGAGTGTATAAATAGTGGAAAATCTCATCAACAGTTGGGCCCAGACATGAAAGACATGAGCTAAAAAGAGCCATAACGGGTCCTGTGGATACCTGTGAGGGGGCATCAGGAAGGCAGGAGCAGGTCCCTGAGGCCTTAAGGAGAGACTTCACCTCATCCTTCCTGGCTTGCTTCAAGGAGCTGGAGAAACTGCTCCTCCTTGTCATGTATGCAAGCAGTACAGCACAGGATGARCTCTGCATGTGGGCTCCATGAGCACTGTCCTGACTGTTGCTGTGAGCCTGCTTGGCTCATGGTTACTTCCAGGGCCTGCTGGAAACCACTGCTGCACTGCTCTGAGAGGCCCCCAGCATCCCCATTGCACCCCCGTGCCCTTGCAGGGAGCCCAGACAAGGCTGGAAGGAAACGCCACTCAGTGCAAAGCCCAGGAGGCACAAGCAGCTTCTTCACCACAGAAAATTGCATTCCTCTACTGAGGAACAGAGCTGTTGTGTGACAAGTRTGGCCAACCTCAGCGCTTGGACACAGGGTCTCATGGTTGTACCTGCACCAGCAGCAGGTGCCCCGCTCCTCGTGGCACTCGGTGTTCACTGGGAGCTCTGAGCAAAGTGTAAAGGGGTCAGAAACCCTATGAGCCAGCTGACCATCATGAGAGGACAATACACTTCTCTCTGGAAATGGGATGTTAAGTATTAAGTGCTCCCTGCTCTGACAGCATTGCCATCTGGTGAGTAAAGCCCAAGGATTGCTCTAATTAGTTCTCTCCGTCTGCACAAACCAGGACCTACAAAATTTCCTCCAGACCCACTCGAACCAGAACATCCGTGTGAGCTGTGTCTGGGAACGAGAGCCTGGGGAAGGGGCTCCACTCGGTACTGTGAGAGATGTGGGTCCCACTCACCACACACTTCCAAATCTAAATTCCTCTGGGGCTGCCAGAGGGAGAGATTTACACCAGCGTGCCGAAAGCAGCATCAAACCCTGGATTTACTACTCCAGCTCAGAGCAGAAATGCTAAAGTACCACTCGACCCCTCCTCCTCCTCCTCCTCCAGGACGAATCTCTACCCCGTGGGATATGAAAAATGCCTTTCCCGGCCGCACATAATAATAACAATAATTCTTTCCGGGACTGAGCCGTGACGCCTCCCCCAGCCCGGCGTGCTGCAGCGGGCTCGGAGCGGCGCGGGGCACGGCGGCAGCGGGTGGCACCGTCCCTGCCTCCTCCTGCCCGTCCTCCCGGGAGCGGGGCACGGCGAGCCCGGCCGCCTGCAGGTGTCTCCCCGCGGGGGAGGCCGCGGGGCCCGCGGGGAGGATGGTGCGCGGTCCCCGGGCAGATGTGCACTCGCTCCTCGGGGGACAGAGCCGCCGCCAGCCCCTGCGCTCGCTGAAGCTCCGCGGCTGCGAGGGACCGGCCCCGCGCCCGCAGCTGCTCCGCTAGCGTACAAAGGCAGGATTTCACGGCCAGGGAAGAATGGGAGTCTGGCCGCAGCCTCGCCTCCGCCGCTTCAGCAGCAGATCGGAAGAAGCGGAGAGTTTTGATGCCTGGACAACTGGATGCTGAATCGTGAGAGGCTTTGAAACCCCCCCCCCTCCCAAATAAAACAAACCCCTTTGACTTCTTCTCTCAGCAGGAGGGGGAGGGAGGGCGGATTTACCATGAAGACAAATCGAAGATGCAGAGCCCTGCTAGCAGTGAGTCTGAATCTGATGGCTCTCCTCTTCTCTACGACAGCTTTTATCACGACCCACTGGTGTGAGGGCACACAGAGGGTCCCCAAGCCGAGCTGTGGGAAAGAGAAGAAGACAAACTGCCTCAACTACGGCGGGAATGAGACTGCAAATGAGACGAACCAGAATGTGGTTCATTACAGCTGGGAGACGGGAGATGACCGCTTCCTTTTCAGGTATTTCCACACTGGGATCTGGTACTCCTGTGAGGAAAATATCAATGCTGCTGGTAAGTATAAAACAACTTCCTTCCAGCCCGCGTTGCCTCGCGTTCTCCTCAGTGCGATAAGCACACGGGCGAGCTGCTCCGTGCTGTATCTCGGGGCAGATTCGCCCTGCGGAGAGAGGCAGGATTCTCCCAGTTCTTTGCCGAAAAGCAACCTGTTTCCTGCGAGAGCGGGGATTTGCTTGTTTACCTGCCGGCTGCTGCAGGGTCTGAGCCGCACAGGCGGCCGAGCCCCCGGGCGGCAGCGAGTGCCACCCTCCCGGGCGCTGCGGCCGCAGCCCGGGCAGCGCTCCCCGCCCGCCGCTCCCCGGAGCGCACGGGAGGCAGCGCCGGAGTTGCCGAGGAGGTTCCGACATCCGACGGCAGCTGCCCCCGGGACAGGGGGCTGAATGGCAGGGCGGGCACAAAGGTCACGGTTTGTGTCGTGCTGTAGCTCAGACTGCCTCTTTTCTGGCGTCCCTTAAGTAAACGACCACCCGCAAGCCCTCCCTGGAGTGTGTGTTTGTTGAAGTAGAGAAATGCAGCTAAAGGGCACGACCGGGCACAAAAAAGCTCATTTCGGTTCCCTGCTCAGCCATTTACTTACCGAGAAGCACTCAAAAAGACATCTCTCCAGCTTATCAGTGCATTCATTTCCTCTGCTCTAGCCTGGCGCTTCCCAAGAAATAAAACACTGGAGGGTGGATGGCAGGCAGCTGCCATGGGACCGATTTAAGTCTCAGCAGATGCAAACTGACAGTCCCTGCTCCCAGAGCTGTCTGGTAGAGCTAACATCCCCACTCTGCTTCTGAAAGAGCTCTTTTCTACGTTATGTGACCGAAAAATAAAGTTTACAGATGTGACACGGGATGAGAGGATGGATTGTGGAGACTCGTTCCTCACTGGGCTGTTCCCATCCTATCCTGCCATTGCCCAGGGAGTAGACTGGGGAGTTGTTCCTTCAGTGCTGGGAGAGAGGAGCAGTTAACCGTGGATGTGTTGTGTCTCTGAGTCACAACCTCGCTGGTAATGGGAAGTTTGTGGGATCCCGGTAGAACTGCTCTGTAAGGATGTGCTATTAAATGGGGCAAACCTGGGAAAAGTGCTCACAGCCCGTTTCGTCCCGAGGGCTTGTGTGTTCTCCCTGGTGGTTTTGAGGACAGTTCTTGAAGAAGTAATTGGTCATTAAAAATCAATTCAATGTAAGAAAAGGAAAGTTCATGAACTCCAACTTTGGGACTGTCAAGAAASAGCTMMGTGCTGAAATGAGGGCACCAGAGCAACGGTCTTGATGTTAGAAAGAAAAACACAGAAAAAAAGATGATTTGTCTTACTGATTTGGGAACCAACTTAGGCCACAGCAGCCTGAGTGAGCAGCTTAAGACTCTGTGGCTTTTTGAGCATGTTAGCTGGGGTTGGGACAATTAAGGATGGGCATATTTCTGGCAGATATTGAAATCTTTCCAAGTCAAGATCTGTGTGTGAGATAAGTTGTAACTGTGTGACTCTAGCCCACTCAGAAAAGTGAGTTATCTGTGGGAGAAGAGAAATACAGTGATCTATTCTGTACTGGGTAAACAAAGCTGTGCTTAGTGGGTGATTTCAGGAGAGAGTTGGAAGGGAGCTTTAAGAAGTTATGGTGAAAGCAAGAGAGAAGGGGTTGTTTCTCCCTCCCCGCACCACCACGGCAGCTGTAGGTGTGTTTGCTCTTATTTGAAACACTGACTTGGAGGAAAGTACTGAAAGTACTCTTCAGTTAGCAGACCAGGAGTGATCAACCTCCGGGAACAACCCAGGCAGGAACAGGGAGATATTGGCTTGGACAGACAGCTGCCTCTTTCAGATTTACCATATCTTTTCCTGGTAAGGACAGGAACAATGTAATGGACATGGGTCTAAATTTGTCCCTAATAGTGCCAACATAAAATAACCGACAGGTCTTCACTCAGACTGATGGGTTTGTAATACCAGGCTGTCAGTGTGTTGTCATGGCCTTTTGCAGCCTGACTGATGATCATCTCATCTGAGCTGCAGGGCAGCGAGGCAGCAGCCAGCCCCAACCCCACAGCACAGGGACTGTGCTTACGCACACAACCCCCACCCAATACAGCTGTGAGGAATCCATCCCCATCACCACCCCCAGCACACCCACTGACCCCAGGCCTGCAGGTGTCACAGGTCACACAGCCTTGTGTGTGTATCAAAAAGCATTGCATTAATAGTATGCAATAGTAGTGTATTAAATCAGTCAAAATCCCCAGCTCGAATGCACTGTCAACAGAATCTTCCTTAAAGCTTTACCCATGGCACACTGAAGTGACTGCAGCAGCAGCCTTGCTCCAGGCAAAGTCCTTCCAGTAGTCACCCACAGCCTCACACTTTGTCAGCAGAACATATGGCCAGAGCCCATGGTCAGCACCGTTCCCACAGCTCCCATCCCACCCCTGAGTCCTCCCTGACTCACTGATGACCGAAGTTAAGCAACATGAGAGGAGATCTCATTGTGGTTTACAACTTCCTTACGAGGGGAAAAGGGCAGGAACTGATCTCTTCTGTCATGACCAGTGGCCTGAGGCAACACCCTGCAGTARTTTTAGGGAGGTTTAGGTTGGACATYAGAAAAGGCTTCTTCCCCCAGAGGGTGGTCAGGCACTGAACAGGCTGCCCAGGGACTGGTCCCAGCACCCAGCCTGMCAGAGCTCCAGAAGCGTTTGCACAACACCCTCAGGCACAGGGTGGGACTGTTGGGGAGTCTGTGCGGGGCCAGGAGTTGGACTGGATGATCCTCGTGTGTCCCTTCCCACTCAACATACTCTGATCCTGCGGTGGATCCCAGCAGGCACACGTGAATGCCAGTGACTCTCTCTGTGACCGTGGTGCTGCCAAAACCCTCCAGAGCCTCCAAACTCCCACACTGTGAGCCACACTCTTCCTCGAGCCACCAGGCTTTCGATTTCTCTCTCCCTCCAGCCACGCTGTCAAAACTTTCTGCTCACTGCACCGCTGCAGCTGCAGCACAGCAGATCTTGTAGTGCCACCAGGACCAGCTGCAAGGAACAGGACTCCAGGGCTTCCAGCTGGCTGGAGGGGCTGGGACTYGGTCACGCCTCAAAATGGCATTTAGGCTGCAAGCAAACAGATTTTTGAGTRTCCTCGCCTTCCCCCTGCTTGTCTGCAATGTGCATTTCGATTCCAGAGGCTGAGGTGCGAGCAGCACGCCATCCACTTTGTGCAGAGCCCAGCGGAGCGTGCCTGCCTCTCGTTGCCAGTTTCTGCTTTCCACTGACAGCTCTAACAGAGATTGAATGCTGTGATTATTTCTGAAATAATTTGTGAATCTAGAGTTTATTTTTATCCAGCATGTCTAGGACAGCTCAAGAATTCAAAAAGCGTTTAGTACCTAAGAAACGTAATCGTGAATCCCCTCCGGGAACAGAGGGATTGGAGCATTTAAATTTCATTGGTGAGGGAGTCCTGTAATTATTTAGCACAATTTCTGATTCAAAAGTGTGCTGAATCCCGCTCTACCCAAACGAGGACAAGGCTCTCCCTTTCAGAGTGGGTTCAGTGCTTGGGATCCCACACGGGTGGAGGTGCCTTCTGTAGGAGCAATACACCCAAGTTGGGAAGGGGATGAAGCCAAAGCACACTCTACAGGCTCTGCAAACCGTGCTGGGCACGAGTCCTGTGCTGCCCTCCCACGCTGCACCTGGGGCCTCCTCCTGGGCTGTGAATTCCTTGGCCACGGCCAGATGTGTCAGAGCCAAGCTCGCCATCGTTTAATTTCTTTTTAAGGGTGACTTTGAGCGTGTACCTCGTGGCACACCCTCAGTGTGGGTCTGTGCTTGGGCACTGCAGGGCACCTCACGAGGCACCAGACAAGGGGTGCTCTGATAGCAGCAGGGGTGATCCAGCTGGTAGATTCCACGGCTCAAGAACATACCTGCCATGAAAATATYGACAAGGGAAGCAGGAAAGGTGGCACATCACATACCATACCCCAGCAGGAGTCTGAGAGCTGGGAAGTAACGAGTCAGTCCRTTTTGCTCAACAGTGTGTTTGCTTTGATGTTAAATAGAAAAATAACATGAACTCAGACCTTGATGTAGCTGCCAGTGAACAGACAAACTCAGCATTAACACCACAGTCAGAGGGGAAAAGCAAATGCCTATAGCTGCCTTTTAAGGGTACTGTCCCATTAAATAAACAGTGAGCCTTCCCATGATATTCCCCATGCTCCATAGAAGTCAGGAGACCAGGAATGGGTATGCATGGCTTGTTTTGTGGGATTTTTTTTGAGGGCAAGCGGTCTGTAGCTCTTTGTGTGTTCCATGCCACCTATTCCTSAGCACTCTTGAAGAACAAATGGAAGAGTGGAATTCAGATGGAAAGTAAGGATGCATGAACCTGGGCCAGGAGTGTGGGCATTGAATGTACCTTGAGAAGGAGCCAGAGAAGGAGAGAGGTTTACCCTGCAGAAATGAGTAAATCTGTGCCATATAAAGACCAGAACTTGCCACAGCCTTTCACAGCTCCAGAGATGTTCTGCATCACCTTTCTCCCCCACGCCCTGTGATAATAAGCATATCACAGTGATTCACCACAGGTGGCTGTCCAGAGAGGGACTGGGGAGAAGTATCTTGTGAGTGTATAATTAAAAGCAAGAGGACTTGGGAATTCTTGCTGGATTATGAGAAATACAATATAATTGGCATGACTGAAACCTGGCAGGTTTGTCCGCATGACTGGAATGTAAAAATTGCAAGTTATAAATTGTCAGGAAGGAAAGAGTGGTAAAAGGAATTGAGGAGGTAGGGCTCTATATTAAAGATAAAATTTCCAGTGCTAGAGGAACTGAACCCAGGGGGCTGGGGTAATCTCCATCTGAGGATGTTGAAATAATTGGTACATGAAAATGCAGGTTTAGAAGCAAGAATCTGTACATCGCTGTATTTAAAGAAGAGTGGAAAAAAATTGTCCAGGCCACTTGACCCGGGAATCTTAGGACAGTTTTCATGGAAAGCACTCAGTGCATGGCAACAAATGGGTTTTATCAAAGGTATGAGTTTATTAAAGCTCAATCTTTTAACAAGATGAATCACTCCTCAGACAACGGTAATGGATTAGACCCAGTCTCTGTGGATCTACAAAAAGGCATTTGATGGAATGTCCCACTGAAAATTCTCTCCAGAAGAGCTGCAGAGAGCGGGGAGGATGGTGAGAACACAGCAATAATAGATGCAGGCAGGCTCCCACCTGGGGAGGGCTGAACAGCCTGAGCCTGAGCTCCAGGCCCAGTGCACACAGATGTGATGGTGGTGGGGATCAAGGGACGGTGACAGAGCTCAGACAACACACATCATTGACTGCTGCCGTGATTTCACAACAAAAAGGCATAAAGGACACAAATAAATACTTCTTCCTGCAGAGCTTCTTGCCAGGGAATGTTGAGAAGGCCAGAAGTGGGGATTGCATGAATCCAGGGAGGAAACATCCATTCCTGCTACTGACAGGATGATTTGGGTGCAATCCCTGGTTGGGAAGTCCCCAGACTACTGCTGCGGGACTGGTGTGACAAGGGGACCACACGAGCAGAATCGCCCTATGCCCACCCCTTCATCCCCTAAATGTCTGTCACTGGAGATGACACAAAGACACTGGAGCAGGCAGACCTTTTGCATGACCTCATGTTGCAGATTTACTTTATTTTATTGACTATCATGGGGATAAATAGATTGTAAACTGGCTAAAGAACAGTCTTATGAGGAGACTGGCAAGTAATACAAAAGGGAGAATTATCACAATGGAGATTGGATTTTTCTCATCATACTCAAATTTGATTTTGGGACTGATTCTGTTATTGCTGGGATTAGCAATCTAGGGGAAAAAAGAGCTAGGGATACAATTTGTGCCACCTAAAAAATAAAGGCAAGGTGAATCCTGCAGCCAACCCATGGCCATCAGCAAATGTAGGTGTCTGTGCCTAAACTGATCAATGTCATCATTCCAGCAGGGAGCACTCCCTGGGGAGATTACAGTGCTCCTCCTCTGGGATGAGCCGAGCCCTGGGATTACGTGTTTGCCTCACTGGCCAAAAGGGAATCTGTCTAAGACATTGCAATTCCCAACACTGGAGTCTTAATTTGAAGAGAATAATCCTACTCTGAGCGCGCTTCTTACGTACGCGGCGACACAAAATCTGGGAATATTGGCATTACAGAGGGGAGCTTTTCCTGCATAACTGAAAATGTGAGCTGGCCTGACAGAGTTATAAGAACAGCATTACATTTTGAAGGAGGTTAAAAGCAGCAGATGCCAAGGCCCAAAGCTCTGTGAGGTCACAGGTAGTTACCAATTGCAGGGGGAAGGTAAGAACCGAGTTGGGGGTCAGTATTTGTCTGTGGGGTGACTGCGAGATGCCAAGTGCTGTGACATAAAAGAAAGGTTATTTTAGGCAAAAATCAGGACCACAAGCAACACCAGTGTGTTTTGTAAATGCCATCATGCATAGGCATGGTAAGAAAAAGTGGAAGGTGAAACAGATGCAGAGTGGGATTTCCAAGGTAGTTATGGAAAAGAGAATCTCCTCCAAGAAAAGAAAGCTGCTCCTATTTAGCCCAACAGATTGAAGAGCTRGAGGGGATGTGGTGATGCATTATATGTATGGATAAAGAAAATAATATGACTTCAGTAACTCACCATTGAGAGAAAAAAATTGACAATCCAAGGATAGGTTCCCGGAGAGTGTGTCTGGACCTCACCTCCACAGAGGGCAGTGTGAGCAAAGGAAACCCACGGGCTGAAATGGAGCCTTCCAAAGCCACAGGAAGAGCTGTAGGAGAGCAGAGGAACGATTCTGGCATGAGGAAGCTCGGAGCAAGTGCTGCATAGCTGATCTGTTGGTGTCTTCTGGCTCCCACGGTGTCTGTCCCGTGACATCCCTGCTCCGGGGTGGCCGCTGGGCACCAGTGGGAGCCARGAGGAAAAGAGCTGCTGCTTGGTGCCCATCACATCCTCTGGAAGGTTTAATGCCTTCTCTAAAGCACTGGCTCCAGGTGGAGGCAGTTGTGAGGAGGCTGCTCTGCTGCCACTGACATTATTACAGCTCCTCAGGATCTAATTGGTATGGCTGCTCATGCACTGAACATTAAACTGATGATCTAATTTGGGATCAGAAGGGAAATCTCCCTCAGGCTACATAACAGGGAGAGTAACAAATTTTTGCCTTCCTTTACAGCATGGGAAGGATCCATTTCAGAAAAGCACTTGTGAACTCCTCCTGACAAATCCCTGGTATTTWGCTTTCAGGATGAGATAGGCCTGGCCATAGGAATTTACAGGTTTATTCGTGCTCCTCACGAGGACTCTTGCTCCCTTCCTGTGGTACATGATAGCTGTGATTTCTGTGGTGGTGATTGCTTTATTACAGACATTCAGGTTTTTATAGGATGTTGGGGATATTTTGTGTCTGCGGTGCTCTGGGAGTTTTGGGTTTTAGGTCCTCCTGATCCTGCTAGGCAGACTGGCTGTGTGAACATCCATCATCCACAAAACGTGGATATAAAGTCCCTGCAGGCTGAGCCTCATAACAGAGCGAAGTGAGGGAGCAGGCAGCTAACTGCTCCTTATTTGATGTGTTACTGTTCCTCACGAGTGTTTGGATGTGTCTGTTCTCAGCCATTTAACCCAGTAGCCTTCAAGGAAACATCTGAGGAGTTCTGGTAGTTCCCTGTAAATGGGATAAACTTCAAAGTGCTGGAAGATTAACACACAGGTCCCAGATTTCAAAGAGAACTGAGATGTCTTACCCCAGTGTCAGTGCAAAATATGAACAGATGCTCTCAAGGCTAAGGAAATGCACATGGGATGGAAGATCAATCATCGTGGTATCCCTGTGGATTTTAAATTACACCACGCTCAATCCTGATGTTATAACTTTCCTTGTATGGAATTAGGAGGACTGGCTGAGTGACAGACCTCAAAATTGGGACATACAGGTTGTTGTGGGTTAACCCCAGCTGACAATGAAGAACTGCCCAGCCCCTCGCTCAGTCCTGCCCCGGTGGGGTGGGGAGGAGAGTCAGACAAAGGTACAACCAGTGGGTTGAGACAAGAACAGTTTAATAACTGAAACAAAGTAAAATACAACAACAACAAATAATCTAGCAAAACAAAACACGAGAAATAGAGAAAATGTTAGAGAGAGGACTAAAACTGCCCAAAAAATTGTTGCACAATGCAGCTGCTCATCGGTGCCCAGCCCATCCCAAAGCAGCAACTGGCAGCTCCCAATAAACTGTCCCCAGTTTATGCACCGAGCATAACATTCTGTGGTCTGGAATATCCCACTGGCCAGGTCAGGTCACCGTGTCTGGCCATGCTCCCTCCTGGCTTTGTGTGCACCTCCTCAGTGGCACAGCATGAGCCACTGCAAAGTCCTCGATTGGGGTCAGCTCTGCTCAGCAACAACCAAACCAAACCCCCAATGTGTTATCAGCACTATTCTCATCCTAAACCCCAAACACAGCCCCGTGCCAGCTACTGGGAAGAAAATTAACTCTATCCCAGCTGAAACCAGGATACCAGGGAATAAGGCTGCTTCTAGAAGGACACTCTGTTAGTCACAAATTGGTGTGATATCATTCAGTGTTCCTGTTAGTAAACAAAAAGGAAATATAAAYCTTTGCTGATCTAGCTTAGAAATGAATACAGAGGACAGTGAGTAATAAGAAGCAGATGTTGTTACTATGGAATGACATGGTTTGTAGAATAGTCACAGGCAAATAAAACTCACTTTAATGTGTTCCACCTTCCATTTGGCTACATTTGATGGGGAAAAGGACTCAACCTATGCTTACAGTCAATTGACAAGCAGATCCATACCACCACTAGATTTGGAGACACTAAAAAACCACGTCATGCAGCCTGATTTCACCGTGCATCACGTGGTCAGATGAAAAACAATAAATAAGAATTTATTTCAAAGTTATTAGGTACAAGCTTGGAAATAAGGCTCACAAGAGGAAATGCAAGCACAACTTTTTTTTCACTTGACTTCCAAAACTGTATATTCATTTGCAGTGTGCTGCAGTTCACTTCCTTTAAAAGTCATAGAGCAAAGGTATCTCAGTTTCCATACTCCAAGTCAGGGGTGCCTGCCTGGAAAAACAGGGCACCTCAACCCAACCTCAACTGAGCATCTTGGGTAGGAAAGGGCAGAGAAGTTTTTGGAGCTCACTTTGAAACAGGCAGCCTAAATTGCGATGGCTGAGAGGAACAGAGGGCAGAGAGATGGGCAAACCAGGGAAGAAATGCTGTTCTGGTGTTAACTGTGGAGAAGAAATAGAGGTGAATGTAGCACAGGCTCTGACATCCCAGGTCATCTTCCCTCCAGAAATTCCTTTACCTCTTCCCTATCATCCCTTGCACATCTTCCAGGCTGCAGCCTGAGGACTCCTGTTCCCATGCTGTGCCACCAGCGCCAGGCTCTGCCCTGGATCTCCTTCCCTCCAGCTTGGCACGTGTCAGCTTTTGCTGTTTTCATTTTCTGGAGTAATCCCACCCGTGAAATGAAGCTTCCTTTGCTGTCAGTGACTTTCCTCTCTGCCTGCCCTGCCCTTGTGCCCCTGCAGGTAGCACACAGGTACAGTACAAATACCCTGGCTGGGCAGTACCTGGAGAGAAGCACTGGCACAGTCAAGAGAGAATCCACATCGATCCACAGATAATTTGTGGTAGGAGTGGGAGCTATTGAACCACATTTCTTCTACAAGCAGGGTTTTGGGGGTTATTTACTCCTTTGATCACTGTTAGTCACCAGCCCGGATGGAGCCGCCAGTGCAGGCACAGGGGGACAGGAGAAGGCAAGACCTCATACGTTGAGGGACATACAGCAGCTACCTCCTCTGTGAAGAGCATTGATTTGAGTCTTCCACAGTTTTCTGGGCCACCCTGTAGTCCCGCAGATCCTGGATTGCCCATATCTAGTTTATTTTGGCATATTTACACTGGCTCAGGGTCAGCASAGTGCGCCAGATGGTCACCTCTGGGATGACCCTCCCCTTCCCATTCCATGGCTTCAAATGCTTAAAGCAACTCAGAGCTCTTTGATTTAATGAAGTCAGCTCTAATTTGACGCCAAAATCATTGAAGACCTCTCTCAGCACTGCACTGCTGTTCCCCCGATTTTCACAATCGCTTAGAAATCCGAACTGTTTTCCAGCTCTCCAGATGATGGATGTGTGTACACATCCTTCAGGTCTCACCAAGACAATCAGCTGAAGCTTGTGACTTGGCTGGGTTCCAATTAGGCACGATTGGAGGGCAGCCTGTGGAGATGTTTGCTTTTAGATACTGTGTAAGATTTTTCACATCAGGGAGAGAGTTTCAGCCTGGAAAAAGCAGTTGCCATGGCATAGTCCCAGGCAGCACCGACAGCATTCCCAGCTCTGCCCACTCTCCCTGCCCTGCACAGCTCCCAACCAAGCAAGAGGGAACCCACCGTGTGAACGGGACCTCTCCGGTAAAATTAGTAACATTTCTCCGGGAATATGCAAAATGAGGGAGAACGCACGCTCGAAATGAAAAAGTGGGAAGGTTTCAATTTTTCCASTTTAAGACGTAGGAAGTTTTCAGATTGGGTTTGCTGAAAGAGAACAGCAGCACAGCATTCAGATTTAAAAACAGTCCCAGAGGCGATGCAGACTGTGAGTTATCACTSAGAAATCGGGCAAATTCTCAGGTTATTTAGAAGTAGCAGAAATGTTGATGGGCAGCAGCAGTGAATGGCAGCTGTCAGAGGSAGAGAAAATAATTGTCTGCGTAGTTCAAGACATATTTTGGTGCAATTCTGTATGAACTTGTTTATTTTCCAGAAGAAAATATCACTCCAGCAAAATCAACCGGGTCAACAGGAAAATGTTGATTTTACAGATTAACACTCAATTTTTTATTAGGAAAAAAAAAGTCAATTAACTGCTCTGTCTGAGAAGACTTTAATYAAAGTTTGAATATTTCAGTTGTTAATTAACTTGATACAACTCAGTTTGAGTGAGCCCATTAACCTGTATTTTCCCTTATGTGGTACTTTTTTTCACTGAAGTTGTGTTGGAGTCCTCAGCCTCGTCTAGGCTGGGATCCCTTGAGGGTTATATCTTTTTTTAGACAAATACAATGATTTTACTCACAGTAGACGATGTGGGATCTCATCGGAATCACATTACTCCAGATATAATTGGAGAGATAAAGATTTGTTAGGCCCTAGTGGGAAAAAAGGGGACCTTGTCTGTCGGAGGCTGGGAGCCAGGGTGTTACTAAAAGGGAATGTTGTTTAAACGAAACGTAATCATTTAAATTTCCATCATAACTGTACTTTTGAACTCTTAAAATTTTATGCAGAGTAAGTGGATACAGACAGCTTTTTCTTTCTTTCTTTCTTTTTTTTTTTTGGTGAGATGAAAAGCAGAGTTATAACAGAGTTCAGCCAGAGCTACCGGCTTTCTTTTAAGTCAATTTATTTAACGAGAATATTTTCCAACCGTGTCATTGCAAGACATACAAAGTGAGACTTTTCAGGGTTGTTTTTATTTTGCTGTTCTCATTATTAATGAGGCATTTATCCCCAGCTCAGGGAGGAAAGAACTCGGGAGTGTGGGACCAATAAGTGAGATCCAGAACATCAGCTGCTGGTCTTTGCTATGACAACAGCCATGTTAGAAACAGAATATTGCTTTGAAGCTGGAGCTTTTTTGCATGTTTTTTCTGCCCTCTTCCTGATTTCCAGCCTAAACCCCTAGTTTCCTGAGGTATCCTCCACCCAAATCCAGCCACCACTGGGCAGCRTGAGGTCCTGAGGACAGGAGCAAACAAATCTCACCTTTTGGGTGGAAGAAGGAGTAGAACACACGTGGGTCTCAGAAAGCCTTAAAGCCAGAGGGATTCCAGTGATTCCACAGGGGGCTTGGATGCACATCTGTGTGCTGGAGGTCAGACCCAATTATGTGCCACTAGATGTGCCCTCCAGGTGCCCTATGCGGCTCTCTAATTCCATAGGCCCGCAGAGGAATTCCATGCTGGAAGCCACACCAGGCACGTGTGATGTGCCCAAGACAAGGTGCTCAGGGCAGGGCAGAGCAGGGAAGGCAGCCCAGGGCCCTGGGGCCAGCATTCCATGGGACCCGATGGTTCTATGGGACTTGTTKGTGTGGATTTTCAGGCAGGATTGAACTTGGGGGAACTTGGCCTTTCCAATTGCTGCTCAGGCTTGGGAGCTACAGCTGTCTCTGAACTCTGCCCGAGGAAGGTACAAAGATTTGCCTCCAGCACAGTCACAAAGTGTGTTCCACACCTTCCTGGAGCTGTTTCCCAAGAACACACAGAATCCCAAAGCTGAGCTTTCCTCAGTAGGAACTCCTGTGGAGCTGGAAAGATTTTGCCCTGCAGAGCTGAGGGCTCTTCCTCAGCTGCACAGCCAYGGGATGGGAGAATTCCCAGTGAGCYTGTCCGAGGGAGTGCTGAGTGTGCTCCCGGGAAGCTGAGCCCAGGGACTCTGAGGCCCAGGGAATTCCYYTKCCCTTGTCTGTTTGCTGCTGRCCCTTCCCATTCAGGCTGGGTGTGCATTCCAGCACACACACACACACACACACACACACACGTGTGACACTGACGTGTCTGACCACACACACCCCAGAGAGGGCTGTGCCTTCAGCAGCACCCTCAGGAGCATCACCCCCAGCACCAAACTTGCTCTTCTCCTTCCTCAGCCTGTCCAGGTCTGCAGACCTTGCTGGAAGATCCCCACCCCTTCCCGCTGTAGATGCACAAGCACATCACAYTGGTGTCCCTCAGATGCTTCCATGGGCTCTGTTATCCATACAACCTCCAGACTCTTCCCCACGCACCAGCTCAGTCTTTCCAGATGTGCCTCCTCCCACTCTCTGGCTGCTCCAGCTTGAACTTCCCTAGCATGTCACAAATACACATAGACACACACATATACAGGATTAGATTCATTAATTAGGATTAATTAGAGCAAACCACAGATAAATTTTGGACTGTTGCTCGTTCCCAGTCCTGCAGGCCCCTGTTTCCCACGTCCCCTTCCCAGGAAGCCCAGCAGGGACACAGCTGAGCCCCTGCAGAGCCAGCCTGCTTAGGGGGGAGTGCATTGGCAAGGACCTGCAGAGAGGATGGTTCTACCTCACCCTTGGGAAGCCACAGAAGAAGCTGGTAGCCAGTGCTCTGCTCTTGAATGTTTGGGTGGTTGTTCAGTCCTCTCTCCTCAGCCTCCAGCAGCTCCCTGTCACTGCTGGGCTCCACAGGGCTTCACGTGCACTGCTCGTGGCCACTGCTCCTGCGTGGAAGCACAGGGAGTTCAAACCAGGTCCCACCTCTTCCTTCTGTGTGGGTGAAGTGCAGGAGAGATCATTCCTCAGCTTTCTTCTCTGTCAGAATCACAGCCACAAAGGGGTGAAGGCAGGACTCTCAGGGGATGAATCCCAGAGACTCTTCTTGCTGCTTCTCTAAACAGCCTTTTCTGTATTCTCTAAAGGCTCTCCAGGAGCCTGGTTAGGAGGAGAAGATGCATCTGGAAAAGGACAGCACAGCAGGATAAACTCTGCCAAGTCTAAAATTAAACTTAAGAGGGCTTAAGAGATCAGTTATACAAGATACCCAAAAATAACTTAGAATAAATCCTAAGAGGAACACTGAAAGCACTGCTGACATCTTCAGTTCTCAGTGAGATGCGTGTCTGCATGTGGAAGTGTGGATGGGCTTTATAAACACCACCAGTGGTTATCACTGTAAATGGAGGAGGGTTTTCCAGTGCTCCAACAACAGGAACAACGAAGGGAAGTGTCAGGAACTGCTTGTGCAGTTCCTACCACCCACCTTCAGCAGCAAGGCAGGCACAATCAGCCACTGAAAAAGAGGTGAGACCCTTCCAGGCTCTTCTCTGTCTCCAGTTTAYGGTTATTCTTTGTGCTATGGCTCCTAAAGGACTTTTTCTGGACACTCCAGCATTTTCTGTCCAAATCATTTAAACTGGAGGCCTCRCCACAGGGAGAGATGGTGTTCTGGGCAAGCTGATTTCAAGGAGGAGGAGGATGCACATTCCTCCCAACAGCCTGGGACCACCCTCTCCGCACTGTCCTGCAGCCAAACACTCTGGGAACATCAGAGAAGTTCTGTCACTTGCCAGGTATTTGAAAGGCACCACGTGCCTCCAGCTCTCAGAGCAGCCTGGGCAGCTTGTGCAGTAGCAAATGCCATTCCCCTTTGCCTCTCTTGGGATWACATGCTGGAGAGTCAGGGATTTGTGAAAGGGTTCCAGGAAGATGGCTTTGGGTTCACTATAACCGTTGATCACAGGATGATCAATGACAGGCTGTTAGCTTGAGGTCAGGTTAAAAAAAAAAAACTGTGATAAAAGTAATAGCTTACATCTGACAAAAAAAACCAAACAAAACMTCACAAAACCAGACCCAAACCAGAGATCCATATGGCTAGAATGAAAAATCCTGCTTAATCTGCTTATATCAAGTCCAAATCTAAAGTCACTCTCCCTATATTCCTTGATTTTATGTCAGTAAAATTCCTGAAAAACCTCATGCCCTAAAACTCAGAGGCTCTGGATGAGAATGTTTCCTACTYACTCCGTAGGATCTTTTAAAGTCCACCCATTTCTCTGGATTTCCTGGTCAGGGTCCTAAAGCAGGCTGTGTGTGAAAAGAAGCTGGGGGAGCTGGGCTTGTTCATGTCCCTACAAATAGAAAAAGGATGGCTACAAAATGTCAGAGCAGCTTCAGAGGTTTGGGTTGGGAATAGGGAGACGCTTCTCCAGGACGGTGGTGCAGCCCTGGCACCAGAGCAGGGAGAAACTCCATCCTTGGAGCCACTAAAGGATGGGGATCATCCTCCTTGGAGCATTTCAGGATCTGGGTGGGAAAAGTCACAATCCTGCTCTGAACAGGAGGCTGAACAAGAGATGTGCAGGGCTGGTGATTTCTGTGATCCTTCAGTTATCCTTCTGTTTGTCTGCCCCAAAACTTAATAACTCCCATAAACAGAGATGGGGCTTTGATAAGCCAAGTGTCACCTCCTTTTCTTGACTGTCCTCTGGATCCACAGAGTAGAAATCCTTTCCCTGGCATGGAGATACCAAAATGTTCATTTCAACGTCAAGTGAATCTTTTCTTTTAGAGCAACTTATACCTAGACTRCAGACTATGTACACATCACCTCTCAGTGTATTTAGCATAGACTTAAAACCGCAAAAAGTAGATAAAAAGTAGCAGTAATAGCATTAGAATAATAGATTTTTATGTCAGCACTGCTATCATTTGAATSATTACCTTTATCTCAATCCTGCCAACAGACACCAGAAAGATGAACATTTTATGTTGGTTTTTACATATGCTTAATTACATTAAGAAAAAATTACACACTGACTTCACCATCACTGTGGCATTTCGCTGTTTATTCTTTTTTAATGGCTCACATTTCCCAAATTAGTCTTTTGAACTTTGCAATTAAAAATGAGCAAAGCTAATAAAAAAACCCAACCCAGTCCTATACCTGCCTTTGAGTTAATTAAAGTCTTAAAGGGCAATATGGATTGTTCTCCATGACCTCTGGCAGACATGCCAGGGYACCTGGGAGCACATCCTATCAAGGGGAACCACACACTTGGTGGATGGATGCACCTAGGGCAGAGGAATTCTTTTATGATCTTTGATTACCTGAAGAAGTAAAAAGAGAGGTCAAAGCATCCACCCTTAAGATACATTTCCCGTTCAGAAGCTTCTCAAGGATTCCTGCAAAACCAGAGCTGGAGTCCTGAACAGAGAGAGTTGAATTTACAAGCAGAGGGAGTGGCACAGGCTGTGATGTTCAGAGCAAGGCGTTTACCTGCTTTTCAAACATTTTTTTAAAATGTTTATACAMTTGTTTAGCTTCTTTGTGCTTCAGGGTTTGTCTGTCCCGGTCACACGTGTCTCATGTCTCTGTGGACACCTCTGTGCACGTGGCACTGGGAGGTTCTGTCACACGGGGTGGGGCACAGGCACTGTCTGATGGTGAGAAGGGCAAAAGTGTCACAGAAAGAGTCCTGTGCCCCCCCAGTGCCACCCTTCTGGGGTGTTCTTCCCTGGGTCGCTCCCTCTGGAGCCCAGCACCGCTCCTGCCTTTGGGAAAACACATCACTGACCCAGCGGGGACTCAGCCAGCAAAGAATGGTTTCCTTCACTCCCTGAAACCCACACTCCGGATGGAGGGACTGCAGTCCCAAGGGAGAGTCCAGCCCTCGAGCACAGAGGGYTGGGGCAGGATGGAGGCCCAGGGAAACGTCTGCCCCAGTGTGACACAGCCCCGGGGTCCTGCGGAGACTGGGGTGGGAGTGAGGGCAGCAACCCAGGCAGAGAGAGGAGGCAGAGCGACAYCAACCCACTCCTGTTTCCTAAAATTATCCTTTTCTTTTAAAGGTGAAAAATGTCGAAGTTTTATTGACCTTGCCCCGGCTTCTGAAAAAGGTAAGACAATGCAGCCAAGGCTTCTTCCCATTTTACAAACTGCTTCAGTGTTGTGTTGTGTTGTACCTGAGTGCCAGGGAAACCTGCCCTCCTCAGCACACAGGGACCCACGTGTCATCCACGTCACACAAGTGAAACAAACACCAAGGGTTTATCACAGCTCTTTGCTCAGTTTATGCAGGTCTGTCATTTATTTGACCTTAACTCGGAGGATTTTTTTCAAGAAAATAAAGATTTACACTGTAATACAGACATTTCCCTTCTTCCTCTAGTGAGGAAGGAAATGCTACCTGGTATCCTCAGGCTGTGAAGACATTTATGGCCAGAAAAATGCAGTCACAGTACCAAATGTCTCTGTGTGAGAGGGAATCATCCAGATGCTTCTTTGGTTGGTTTACCCTTGTGAAAAGTTATATATTCAAGCGCACACAAGCAGGCTGCAAACATTTTCCTTACCCTGGTATCGGAGTTTAATTAATTAATTATTGAGATTTATTGCATTCTCAAGAGCAATTTAGCCCACATTTCAAAATGTATAAGGAAAAAAATATGTGTAGAGTTCAACTAAAGTGGGTGGCTGAGCCCATCCTGCTCCAGGCTGCTCACAGCTGAGGAGGTGCCCCATATATTTTGTTGGATCACCTGAGACAGTCCCCAAATCTCCTGGGCACAGGGAGCCTTCAGCAGGTCTGGCAGAGCGGCAGTAAGAGGCACGAGGAACAATCGTCCTCGGTTTGTCTGAATTGCTGATCCGCTGGAAAACGGGAAGAAAGGCAATTAGAGCTAATAAAGCAGGGGGGTATTGAGTGAGAGAAACAGCCACAGAGTCTCTGTGAAACTCACTGTAAGCAAACCCAGATAAATTATGCACATAAGGGAACAACAAGCCCGGGATTAGCGTCGCTAATGGGCTCCCAGTTCAATCTCACACACACAAACGGGACCTTGGGGCATAAATGCTCTTACAAAACCACCAGCTCAACGCTCAGCAGCCACCAAAAAACAAACTGAGTGCTGGAAAGCATTGCAGAAGGACTTGGGAGCATGGCAGGGAGCATCCTGTGCAGCGTGAGCTCCACTCTCCCGTGATACAGTGAGGTATTTTGTCCTTTTTGGTGCAGCTGCCGGGACAGCAGCAAGGACGTCAAAGTTCCAGAAAGTTCTGTACAAGGATGAGAATGGGACCGCAGCCTGAAGGAGAGCCACAGGAGGGGAGATGTAATGGGCAGTGATGAGGGTGTAAGAGGAGCTGGAGAGGCAGCGTGGGGAGTGGCAGCTCCCTGCCTCTCCGGGAGACAGATCGGAGCCGGCGCGAGGTGCCTGTTAGAAAGGGTGGGTTTCTGCTCCATCCCTTTTCCGTGGAACTTCATCATGGTGCATCATGCTTGGTGGCATCACCCACACACTTTCCAAAACAGCATTTAGTGCTTTACTTTTAGGATTTCTTTTGGTTGTGTGAAATGCTGTCAGCATCTTTTTTTCCAGGAGAATTTTAGAGTTGCTGCATGATGTCAGTGCATATTTCCAGACTATTCTATTTTTCTTTTTTTGAGGAAGGAAGGCTCTTTTGGTGTAGTGTTTTAAAGAAAATTGTATCTATTTCAGAAGACTTTCCATGGAGTTGTTAGGCATATTGAGAGAAAGAGAGGGGAATGCTTTGTCAGAGATGAAAAGTGCTGACCATCCAACTCGTAGACAAAACCAGGAGAAATTCCACAACTGTAGATGAAGTTGGACACTGCAAGGTAGTTAATCTGGAATTTTCACCATCAGTCTTGTACTCTCCAAAGATACTTTCACCACGTGTGAAGAGAAAATTGATGCCCAATTTACTTTCACTGAAGAATGCTTTAATTTCTTCACTTAATCTGCTCTTTTCCAGTTAGAAAGAACTTCCTGTTCCTTTAATTTTCTTCATCCCCTCACTCAGCACTGACTTCAATGGTCAGAGGCTTATCAACTACTCTGTTCCAGCCAGTCCCAGGACAGATTCTTGATTCTTCTTCCCAGTAAATAAGATAGGATGAAATGAAGAGCAAATTCGAGTTCAAACACTGTGGGTTTCACAGGCAGTTGTGTAACTGGGAAATTTTGGACTAAACTTATCTTCACAATGAGGCTGCAACTTATTCCGTTTCTGTACATATTCTTAGCATCACTAACCACCAAAAAGTGGTTGTTTCTCTGAAATGTCTCTGTAGTTTTGTTTATCTGAAATGCCTTTGCAATACAAGCTCCATTACCGCAGCTGAGCGCTCAGGTTTCCAAAGTTTGCTTTTTAGTTGATCTTCCCTGATCCAAAGAGGATCCCTGTCTGGCCAACTTCTAAGCTAAATACAGGCTCCTGAAGCCTGTGCCTGCTTCTGAGCACATCACCTTTCACATTTAAGACATGCCAAAAGGAGACCTAAGAATAAATTCAGTGTAGTTGTACAGCCCATCTCTGCTGGAGTCCATCACCAATTAACAGCAAGGTGGTATCAAACTCCTCCAGAGTATTTAAAACCTTCTGAATATAGAAAAAAAACCATCATAAAAACTCACAGTAAATAAAACCATCTATGGTGAGGTCTAGTTACATCCTTACCACAAACCTTGCATTCGTAAATGACAATTCTTACAGTAAAAGTCAATAGTTTATGGTTGAGCTTCCTGTCTTGATCCATTAGTGCTGATCTCCAGTGTGGCTGGAAACTATATCTCTGATCAGTTATTATACCCTTTTCATATATCTCACCAATGACATCTCCTAAAAGGAGGCAGCAAAATTTGGGGCAAACAGACCCACAGTATGGTATAAATAAGCATTTCCAACCCACACTAGGAGAGCTTTTTCCTGCATTTAAGGCAGCTGCCAGCAATCTGTCAGAACCTCATAAGCCTAACATTGAATTTATTAGCTGTTGCTGGTTCTTAGTGCCAAATCTGCTTAACAAAATCAGCTTCATGATGGTAGATATTAACTAGAAAAAAAGCATTTTCTTCTGACAGTTTACATTTGCTATTGATAAAAAGTGATAGAGCAGTAGCTGGTTACAGCGGCCAGGCCCTTTAATGGGCTCTCACAGAGCAGATGTTGGGTCCCACGAAGTGTGCTCTAATTATCATCACAGACAGGAGCAGTAAGACAGCAAATATTTCCAAGAAGAGTTGGAAGAGAACTGTCAAAGTGGGCTGGACCTGATGATTCAGTTCTAAATTGCTCCTTGGATCTTCTCCACCAAACTTAATCCAAGTTTTGTTCCTGCTGAGTATTTTGCAGCCTGGGGAAGGAAAGGGTAACCTATTCAGCAAGGGACACTCATGGCCCTGTTGTGGTGCCCCACCAGAACACTGAGGCTGGGACACTCCCCACCACACTCCTCCTCCCATGGCATCCCATTCCTTCCCTTCCCACTTCTGCCATCCCATTCCCATCCCTTCAAACCCGTGCCCAGGAGAATTCCCAAGAGGCCATGGAGGATACATGCAAAAGGAAGAAACCAGGGCCCAAAATTCTGTCTGGAAATCATGGCACCGCAATGGAAAGCACAAGGTGTGTCCCATCAGGGGATCTGATAAATGGCTTCAGTGACTCGATAATGGCTGGACACATCCATGGGGGTTCCTCCCCTTGCCTGGGGCAGTGTGGGGATTCCAACTCCTCCATCCTTCTCCAAAGGATGCCACGGGGAGAGCCAGAGGGTGAGTCCTGACCAGCACAGCTCCTTGTGCAAGAGGAATCAGATGGAAGCAGCACTTGTGCTGGGAGCATTCTGCTGGAGAAGAGCGAGGCTTTGCAGGAAATGTGGTGCCCCCAACAGTTTTGGGGATGGTGCTCATGGAGGCCGTGACATTCCAAGCACCTGGAAATGAGGGGCTCTGGCCTGAGGAGCCTTGTTGGGAAGTTGCTTCAGGAATAGGCTCAAAGTATTGGCTCAAAATTTGGAGATGCCCACACAAACACGGGACAGGATTCACAGGGCACACTCCTCACAGGCATGGTACAGCCTGGTCTAGGTTACTCTAATGCTCTGTAGGACCTCCCTTTGGCTGTGATATCCATGGAATAATTCCCACAAGGATTGGCAAGGCAGCAGGCCATCAGCTGCTGCCTGCATTGCACTGCTTTCTGCTTATTGATAAACTCACAGGCATAAAATAAACAAGACTTTTCAGAGGTTGAGGCAAGGCAAAACCCTGCAGAAGGAGAATGCTCATGGCTAGTGAACATTTAACAGTCCAAAATGGTGCAGGGGACTTTTTAAAATTAGAAACTGTCCTGGCAGAGGCAGGAGATGCTTTCTGCACATCCTCTACACAGCTCGTGCTGATGCATCCTGGAGAGATGAAGCAATAAAAATTCTGTATTGCCTCAAAAGTGGCTGGCAAAGCTAAAGGAGCACATGGCAAACAGCAAGTAAACAAATCAAGTCTCACCTAAACACAGCACAGAAAAAGAGAAGGCTGAGCCAATCCTGTACGTGCTCCTAAACCAGCACTCCAACAGCAATTAACGAGAAGAGAAAAACTAGATGCCTGATTTTAATGGATACTGACATAATAGGTGTAGCAGAAATTTGATGGGAGAAGGATAATTAGAGGGACAATAACGTTTTGGTGCTGATTACACTGAAAGACAAAGCAGCTGCCATGTACTAAAGCTGAATCAGAATAACAAGGTAATGTCATTAATGAGCAACACAATCCCTGTGGATGGATTCCATGCTCAGATAAAGAATGCAGAATTCTATTAGTGATCACCCCTTGGGACAGCTTCAGAGACAGCAGGGTTAAACTTGATAGCAGAGAAGGTGTAAGGACAGAACACAAAACAGCAGGAGCTGACTCTAAAACGCTGTGCCCAGGCCAAGAAATGCCACGTGGGATGCAGAGACAAGATTTGGATGTGAGCGTGGAGAAATTAGTGGGAAACTTGTTACTCTTGACTTACTCCTGAACTTGATTCAAAATGTTAGCAAGAGATCCCTTGTATGGGTGATTAACAGTTCCAGCAGCCTTCAGAAGCAATAGAAGTTTTTTTAAAAGTTGTGAAGGAGGGAACCCAAAAAAAGCAAGAGCTGATTAAAATACATTAAAACATTCAGCTAAAAGGACAAGTGAAGCTCGAAAACTTTCAAGCTACTGGATCTACTGCAGGGCCCTGAACCATGCACAAACCCTCCCCAGTCACCACGACTGAGAGCAAACGGCAGGTGATAATCAGTGCTGATAAACGTGAAGTGGGGAACATGGAGAGTCATCCTACCTTTACATATACAGTGAAGGGTTCTGAATTAGCTTTTTCCCCTCAGGATAGAGCTCTTGGAGCGGTGACAGACACTTCTATGAAAACACTAATTCACCGCTCTGCGGAGATTAAGATGAAAAGAAATATTAGGATCGTCGTGGGAAATAAAGAACAAAACAAAAAAGTCACCGTGCCACCACAAGCGCTCACGATGTACCCACCTCTCATCCCTCCCCTGCCAGCCCCAGCTCAAAGAACTCACTGGAAAATTTAAAGGCAGAGAGACAAGAGTGACAGTTATGGTCAAAAATAGGGAAATACTTGTTTGTATGAGAAGGACAACGCAGAACAGATTCCAGGCTGGAAAAGAGACAAACGAGACTTGTAACAGCCAAGTTAAAAAACAAACCTCCTTTTTTATGAGCTGGGTAGATGTTCCCGACAAGAAAAACAGAGGATCAATTTTCTAAGAGGAGCACTTAGAGACCTGCATCAGTAAAAAGAAATGTAACTGGGTCTCCCACAAGATTTGTACACTTTCCGAAACAGTCTCTATATTCCTCTTGGGGTGCTTCCTAGTGCATTATTCTTCACGTATCTGCAATGGGGTAAATCCATACTCAAACAGACAAGTACCTGTGCACTATTACTAAGCATGCAGGAAAAAATATGTTAGTTGTATTTTATCTGTGTTTTCTTACACATCTGTTAYGAATCACTGAAGTTGGTTTTAAGAGCTAATTAGATGTACAAAGATGAAGCCATGCTTAATATCAGAATTCAGGCTAAATTCCTAACTCCTAAAAGAAGAAACAGTCTTGCTTTTCATGATGGTGATGCCAAAGACGTGGAGAACACCGGTATGAACATCATTGATTTCTCAGCCCRGTGCTGAGGGTGGAAGTTCATCACAGGCCCTGCACTGTAGGTCTTCAAAGGGAAACACTGAGCCCAAATATATTTAGTAAGGCATACAGGATAGTTCTGATTTAGAGTGTTTTTCATTGTCTTTTCCACTCTATTGCTCTACTCATTATATTACTACTACTCCAGGAAAAAGAGAATATGGATACAAAGATATCCCASAGTCTGCTCGGTATCATACACATGATTCAATCTGCTCGATGCCAGAACCATCAGAAGCCATAGCAAACACATCACCACGTAGAAGAGAATCATTTTGTGAGTCACAGCTCCACCTCACCTTTCAAAATAAAGAACCTAATGAAGAGCTAAAGCTGAACAAATTCACAACATGGCTTTTCCTCCCTCCCCTCAGCAGTGTCAGGCATTTCTCATCCGGTTTCTCACGTTCTGCAAAKCTCAGTCTCTTGTTTGGGTGCCAGCCCTTTATCTATCCTGGCTGCCTCGTTGGTTTTACAAAGCCAGGTAGCTCTGGGTGTCTCTGGTTGCACTCAGGGCCGTGGAGCTCRCTGTGCCTCTCGTGGCTCTCTGGTTCTCTCCTCGCAGAGAGTTCCCTGTGCAGCAGGAGAGGAGCGGACGGAGAGGGCAGATGGGCTGCTCTGCTCTGAGCATCACCCAGCAGCTCCGTCCTGCTGCCAGCCACAACAGCAGGCTCAGGCTTTATTCCTTTCACCAGTTTTTTACTGAGCACTCCAATATTTCTGGCTTGTAATTCCCAGTGTTGGAGCAGCACAGAGGAGCAAAYGACCAAACCCTTCAGAGTGCCACTGGAAGAGAAAGAGTGAGATGTACAGGAAGGTCACCTTACTGCCCTTCCCAAACAATACCCACAACATTTCTCAGTGTGTTCCCA
Organism: Amblyornis subalaris; assembly: GCA_018881555.1. Classification (NCBI taxonomy): domain Eukaryota; kingdom Metazoa; phylum Chordata; class Aves; order Passeriformes; family Ptilonorhynchidae; genus Amblyornis; species Amblyornis subalaris. The sequence goes on along the minus strand of JACAXG010000057.1, from coordinate 3,157,148 downwards.
TTTGCCTTATTCTTTCCTCTATTCTCTCTTGTGAAGAGGAGAGAATGAAGTGAGATCCAGGTGTCAGTTCCAACACAGCCATTAAGCCTGCAAAAGCAGAGCACTGCAGTCAAGAAACACAAGAACAGCAAACACAGACCAGGAGACACATGAGCAGAACTTTTTGCTGCTGGTAACATGAACAAGGGTGACAACTGCCCCATCTCCCTGCCTGCTGCAGTGTGAATGGAGACCAAGGGCAATAATGAAATGTTTTTACACAAAGAACAAATAACACCTGTGCCATGACTTCCTCCGTGCAACTTCTCACCACCCAAACCCAGGGCTTGCCCCCGTGCATGGTTCTTTTCCTCCCACACCGGGTGGCATCTGTCTGGTTGACTTGTCACGGCCTCCTGTGGCTTCCCTGTGTTTTCTGGCAGTTCAGGCATCTTGGGGACAGCGACTGTGAACCACAGGCTGAGAGGAGCACTTTCATCCCCAGGCAGCAGCAGCAGTGTCTGGGTTAGCAGCTCCCAGTGGGGATAAGAAGGATCCACGCTCTCCAGGACAGCGTTGCTTGGACACTGATGTCTCCTCAGSTGCCCAACAATGCAGCTCTGGCCTGTCCTTCGAGTGCCACGCTCTGGATTCATCTCAGTCAGGCACGAGGGTCTCAGTGGTTATTTAGGAGCACACAGTGCTCAGCCCCATTGTTTTGAGCAGATGGAAGGGGTTTTGTCATGTGATGGAGAAAACCCCCCCAAAGCCTCTACTTGCCTGTATGAGACTTTCTCAGACAGATCAAGGCTGAACAGTCAGGGGAGTGACCGGGGGTGGTGTCTCATAGTGGCTCAGACAGTCTCTGGCTGCCAGAGCAGACGTGTGACGCTGAGTTATGAGGAACGTGGCAGCTCTGAGCCTTTTCCAGAGCTCCCTGGCTCTGATTGTCCAGTCTGGTGACTGCTCAGGGACAGCATGGCAGAGTGTGACAGCTGAGAGGAACCAGCTCTGGTCAGACTCCTGACCCCATCAGCCCCGAGGGCAGCTGTGCCCTGGGAAGGGCTGGGATGCAGCAGCCACAGACCCSCAGGGAGCACAGGCTGAGGCAGTGGGTGTTCCCGAGGAGGATGAAATCCCACTGGGGCACTCTGAATATGAGCTTGCCCCAGTTAGGAAGCTAATTTTCTGTCTGAAAGGGCCCTCAGAARTCAATACAGATTCCGGACCATTTCTTCTTGGGCATTGCTCGGGAAGGCTGGGCTTTCAGCAGGCAGTGCCACGCAGCATGGCAGGTAATACACTCATTTCTGGGTTTATTTATGCTGGGTAATTTCCAAGCCACTGGCCAAAATGCATGACAGACATTTTCATGCACACAGTCCCTGCCTGTGCTGGGTATAACATGGTTAACGTGACTCAGCAGTCTCCTTCAGGAATAGCAATATGATTTTCCCTGAAGAAATCCTTTCAGAGCAAACAGCTCATGTTTATGGATTCAAAACGCTTTGAACTCTCCCAGCAATATCTCTGCTGGCCACCTCTTCGTGGTGCCTTGAGGACATGCACAGACACCGGATCTTTGGCAGTGGTTTCCATGGTCTGACCAGCCTGAAGGGGCATCCAGGAGAGGATTCCGATATCTTTATTTCATCTGGAGGTAGGACCTCACAATCTGGCACCAGAAACTGTTGGCATAGTGAGCTGGCACCAAGAACCAACTCTTCTGATTTGACAAGTGTGCATCAAGCTCCATGGCTGCACGTGACTGTGGGTGGTAGGAGGGATAATGTGATTTAGGCTCTCCAGAACCGGTTTGTTGGCTGCATTAATCTCAAAAACCCAACAGAAATTGAAATTATGGAACTTTGGAGTTCCAGAAACAGCAGCAAATGCTTCTTTCTCATCCTGCACGTAATCCCATTCAGATGTTATCCAAGTTCTTGGTGTTTCAGTCCAAATTGCTAACGAGCCTGAGAATGGTTTTAATAACTCAGCACAAGACAACGAAGGATCATCTGGGCATGTTGTGGGGAAAGAGCACGGAAGAACGTGTCAGGCTTGACACTTCTCAGTTTAGCCAGAGCTCTCCCATGGAAAAGATGGAGTCATCAAGTGYTGCTTTTCTGTGGCAGGAAATGGCAGTGGATTTGAACGAGGAATGAACTTCAGGCACCAAGCAGTCAAAATCAGCTCAAACCTCCTGGAAGTCATTAATGACACTGTTCTTTGGATTCCTTCTTCAGGAATTCACTGAATCCCTCGAGTTCTTCCCAGCAGAATTCCTATGCCCTGTATCAGACTCCCTGTTTCAAGGAAAGTTCAGCACTGGAGCTCCCTGGCTCAGCGTGCTCCGAGGTGGGAGATGAGAGCTCGTCCACTTACAGAGCCTTGCTCAGTGATCAGGGCTGACCTGAAAAGATTTCAGGTTCTGTGAGACTCATTGCAGGCTGAGGTAAAGCTTCTTTAACTCATTGTTAGAAAAACATTCCATTGTTTCATCCATTCAGGACTGTCTGCAACATCCTTTTGTTACCACGTTGGCTCAGGCAGATGCACTCAACCTGATCACCACCTTTGGCAGAGATGCACCTAGATCTGTGGATCTTCTTCCAAAATGCTGCTGCTCTCTGCTGTCTGACAGAAAGGCAAGGGACTGACCTTGTCAGATGATTCATGATCTACTCAAGTGCCTAAAATCCCAGTGATCTTGTGGGGAACAGTTCTCCTTTCAGCCACAACGTTCACTTCACTTGGGAGTGCTGGAAAATTCATTTCCTTGGCAYGTAACAAAGCTGCTGCAGTGGCAGAGTCCTTGAGGAGGTGGCACTGGTGCTTCTCACCGTGAACTCCACAGAGGAGACAGCCTCTCACACATGGATGAGGAAATAACAAAGCTCAGAGACACARAGGAGTTCAGGAATGTCCCAGCCACTGCACTGATCTTCTTCCTGCTTTGAGATAAGATGCTATGAAGGTGATAAGATTCCTTCTGAAGAAGGAGCCCTATGATATCAGTTGGCTTATGTGAAATCTTTCAGTGACTCCCAGATATGCCATGTCAAGTGCCAGCTGAGCAGCTCAGCTCAGTCCTGTTCTTTCAGCRATTTTCCTCCACAAGGAGGTTGTCCTGAAGCTGGTGACCCTTTTCCCTCCAGGAAAAGCCTCACAGTCTGTGGTGCTCAGCTCCAGAGCAATTCCACCTGTGACATCCAGCACAGTATCTGTGGGGTGGGAGCAAAGATCCAAAGCATCCCCCAGGGCACAGAAGCAGCTCTGTCATTGCCACAACAGTGCTGAGGAGGTGACGGGCCAGCGGGTGCAGAAGCACAGGGACAAAAACGGCAGGAAAAGGTGTGCTAGAACAGGAGGTGTGGATGGTCCCCACWCCAGTGGTCATCCAGACCCCAGTGCCACCCCCCTGGAGCTTCTCAGACACCAGGATGGGAGATATAGGACGAAAGTGACTCATGGTGTGCCACAGAGACAGGACAGCAGGACAGATCCCTGCCAGTTCCTGCCTAGGACAGAGAGGAACTGGCAAACCCAGCACRGGTTTGCTCGCCTAAAAAAAGCCCAGCAGGCACGAGGAGGACTCGACAGCATCCTCTGCAGTATTCCAGGGAATCCTGGACAGATTGAGGGAACACATCATGTCTCAGAGCTTCATGCTGGGTGGGCTCCTTGCACATGCCCACCCTTGTGAGAATGAGTGTGCAGGAGTGTGACTGAAATCAGCTTGGGTTTGGTTCTGCTTTAAAGTCAAAGCCTCTCCTTTCCTGGGAGGTGTCACATTGGAATGTCCTTGGCACGAGAGGCACATCCCAGCCGAGCTCCTTCCCAGCCCCTTCTCCGCACGGGGAGCAGCTGGTTTGATGAACAGGCAGGGGAAATGCATAACCAGGACAGAGACCAAAAGATGGGAGGAATCTGGTGATTTATGGGAAYACAGATCCTCAGTCACAGGCCAGGCAGGCAGGACTCTCCCAGAGAACCAAGTGCTGGCTCTTCTGAAGGAAAGATTTTTCATAAAAGCTGGGTTAGGCCAGACAGATCCCTGAGGCAGGGGACACAGGCTGGAGGCGAGTGAGACAGACAGAAAAGGTGACAGCAGAGAAGATTGGAAAAGAGAAAAATCCTCTGGAGATCTTCTTCCCTGTCACCTGGAATGACTGAGGTCTCCTCAAGAGAAGGAGCTCTCTGCTTTGCAGGAAGGAGGCTGTAAGAGATTGCGAGTGGAAGTGATGCCAAGTGACTGCCTCATGAATCTCGTGTTGAGAGAGGAGCAGTGGGAGATCACCACCAGCACAGAACAGAAAGACTCTGTCTCCTGAATTAATAACCTGAAGCAACTGTTCTGCTTCAGGCAGCCACGGGAAAATGCAAAATTCAGATACAGGTTGCATTTTTCGGGTGTTATTATTTCAGATGAAATTCAAAAATCAGAGCAGGCAGGACAGGACACACTCAGAACTAGGCAAACGCTGCATGTGGGACTTGCCTTTCCCCACATTAGATGCACTAAAAAAAGGCACAGAGCAGGTATTCAGTTAGAGCATGGAGAGTTCCTTTGCAAATATGAACAGGGCCCAAAAAAAAAGGTAATAATTGACTATGCCTCCCACAGCAAACTCACCCAGTCTTTGTGTCTCATCAGAAAAAGGTTTTACAGGAGAGCAAAACTCACGTCTCATTGAGCTTTTCATCATCTCCTTGCAAGGTTATCCCGCTGGCAAAACCACTCTCATCCCAGCCCTGTGGTGAGGGAAGCCAAAGCACTCCCTGTGACACCAGACACACAGCCAGGTGTTCCTTCCTCCTGCTCCTTCCTCCTTCTCAGGAGGATAAAGGACACCAGCTGGGCCCCCTGCCCTCCAGGATCACCTCCCAGAGCCCTCTTGTCCCTCTGAACGTGCACAGGGCTCCTCTTGCCATGTGCCCTCGCTGACCCAGACCCTCCCACGGGGACACATGGACACGTGGGCATCTCCCAGCTCCCTGCTCTTTCCAAGCTCACTGCACTTGTGATGCAGCACCAGCTCCAAGCACTGCTTCTTGCTCGGTGGGCAGCATATAGAGTGTGTATACACAGAGCTGAGCACATCACCTGAACACCCAAGCCACCACCTGAACCCCCAAGCCATCACCCAAGCCCCCAGACCCTCCTGCAGGGGTGCACTCCAGCCCCTTGTCCCCTGCCCTGTAGGTACATCCAGGATTGCCCTGTCCCAGGAGCAGAATCCAGCATTTGTTAGATTCCATCCAGCTGGTGATGCACTCAAACCTGCCAAGGTCTCTCTCTAAGGACCCTCCACTCTCAGGTGACCCAGGGTCTCCTCCTGGTTTAGGATCAGCAGCAAACTTCCTTAAGCATGGGCTCAATTCCTGTGCCCGGGTCATTGATGAGAACATCCAAGAGAAGTGGCCCTGAAGCTGAGCACCACCAGCCTGGAGTTACCCCACTGACTGCAGCTCTTCGAGCCCAACCCTGCAGCCAGATGTTCCCCCAGGGAAGCAGAGATGGAGCCACACCACAGATGTGAGGTGCAGACCTGCCACAGCCCTGCCCTGCTGTGCAGATACCACCAGTGGGTGTCCTCAAGAGTTGAAACAGGGCAATAAACATCTGGGCAGGTGTGTTAGACATTAATCTTTCATTTTAAGGCTAAAAAAATTAGAGCTCTAGTTAGGGCTCTCTGCTGCCTCAATTTGTGGGTCAGGTTTACATAATCTGATTCTTCCAAACTCCAATCATTTCATCATTCTCTCGCTACAGAAACTGCTGGTTTGAGAAAGGGAGGCACAATCCCTTCTAAATCCTGCTGTATCTCAGAGCAACACCCCTTCTCTCTCTCACTTGTGTTTGTTTTTGGGAGAGTGTGCCAGTTGCCTGATACCAAATTGACTAATAGGAGTGAGATAAGCAGCTGCTTGCTGTTGATAGATGCAATACTGCACACACAGCCACTGTGAGCAATTAAAAGGTTTATTTATTGCTATCTCTGTAGTATGGTTTAAGAACTCAAAAGGTCAGCCACAGTGGCAACAACGAATAGCACATATTAATTAGATGTAATTATAAAGACGGGTTCCCAGACAAAATATGAGCTGGGATCAGCCTGGTCACCAAGAGGACACTCAAATATTCGATAAAAGTGAGACTGCATATCTGGTTTGATAAGCCCAACTGTGGGCTTTATCACACATGTGTTCTCTCAGTGAGGAGAGAAGGTATTAATATAAGTGAAGCCTGTAGCAGTCTCTATGGTTACAGCTAACATTTTCTAATATAAGCCATTGTCTTCAGATGCTTAACTTTCCCTGTTTCAACTGCTTAGGCTGAAATTTTCCATCACTGCTCATTGTTTCCAGGTGAATTCTCCAGCAATCAGGTTAGCAAATGTACTGGAGAATTCGAGCAGATTCTCATGCTGAAACAGCAATTGGAAATTGGGCAAGGACTCAATCTTATCATCTGTTCCCATCCTCTCCGATTTACCCCATGGCTTGGTGACTTTTAAAGACTCAGCAGATCCTGCTGGAGGTTTTGGGCTGGAATTCCCAAACGTTCCACCTCCTGTGGGTGAATCAGTCCCTGCAGCCACTGCCAGGAGCTGCCAGAGCCCCTGAGCCCTGCACAGCCCCGAGTCCTGCAGAGCCCACACAGGGCCCTTCCTCTCAGGGTTGGACCCAGGGGCTCACCAAACACAAGCCAGGCTGAATTTTGCCTCTGCAGCTCCTCAGCTGAGCATGTTACAAACCTCTGTGCCCACCCTACTGGAGTTCTGGCAGTTCCTGTGTCAGGCCCTGTGAGATGGACCCAAACACTCCAAGTGAGAAGAGCCATCCTGCAGGAGCAGTTTCTARTAACAGCCCCCAACACTATGCTGGGAAAAGCATTTTAAAACCCAGACTGAAAACATTTTCTTTGTGGGAAAGATGCATCTCAGCCTGTTGAACCCCAGCAGTGCACAGATGTCCGGGAATCCTGTGCCCTCACCTCCGTGTGTGGTGGACTGTGCCCACCTAAACTGTGGCACAGGCAGGGAACATGAACTCTGCGTGCTGTGCCTTGGGTCAGAGAAGCCAAGAGGTTCCTACACACACCCACAGAGGTTCTTTAGCCAAACTGAACAACAAGCAACAGCTTGTCCTTTCTGCAGTGTCTTTACCTCACTCCTTACATCTTCATTCACCAGTTTTTCTGTTTTTCAGAGTTTGGGCCATGGTTTGCTGAGTTTAAACTCTGTGAAACACAGAACTGTTAAGGTCAGACAAGACCATCAAGATGATCAGGTCCAACCTTTGACCAAATGCCCCTGTGCTCACTAAATCACATCGTGGAGTGTCACATCTGTTGGTTTTTTGAACACTTCCAGGGACGGTGACCCCACCACTTCCCTGGGCAGACTGTGCTTAATCACTCTTTCAGTGAAGAACTTTTTCCTAATACACAGTTGACGTGACAAACATTTTAAAGAAAACAAATCACAGTCCGTGACCTTACAAAACCAACCAACTTTTAAAAAAAAATTCCCGACACAGAGTTACTCCTAGACATTCCTGACTTCCTAATTAACTTTTTACCAACTTTAACCTGCTGCAAGCATTTCCCAAGAAGTGACTGGTTGCTGCTGTGCCCGCAGGTGTGCTGTGGCTCTCAGTGGTGTCCGAGGTGTTGTACATCCTGCTGTTGGTCGTCGGGTTCAGCCTCATGTGCCTCGAGCTCTTCCATTCAAGCAGTGTCATAGATGGGCTCAAGTTAAATGCCTTTGCTGCTGTCTTCACTGTGCTTTCAGGTACGAACCCTCCCCTCCCCTTCCACCACCACCACAAAGCGAAATTCTGTAACTTTGAGAGAATAAAAAGCAGAGGCTCCACGGCTCTCTCGTCCCCATTTAGCTATCGCATTTTTCACTGTAATTTTTTCGTTCCTTTGGCACAAAGACTGCATGATAAATTTGCCTCTTGCCAGGGAGAAGTGAATATCCTCATTGCTGATTTCACAGCAGCAATGCAGTAATTATCCTTCCCCGGCCTGCACAGCCATCACCACAGCTCCAGCCTCAGCTCCGTTTGCAGCATCACCACACTCATTTTCCAGTGGAAAATTAAAAACACCTAACGCTGAAAATTCTTTTTTCTGCGTTAATCCTGAAAAGTAAGTGAAGGCTGGATGCCTCAAACCAAAGGAAAAAAGCTCATCTTGTTCATTAACAAARCTGGGAATAAAAAGGGTTCTAAYAGTGGCACTGAGGAGCAACCCCAAGTGTGATCTGGGACATGAACATCTCTCAGAACAACTGTTTCRGGCTATTTTCGTGCTCTGTCTGTACTTGGAGCCCCTCACCCTATGAACTTGAGGCATTCACTTAYCTAAAAGAAGTCTAGCCATGTAGTTAAGTGCCCCTTCCCTTCTGTGAAGGTTTTTCTGGCTAAAAACCCCACTTCCCAGGATTTATGCAAGCAGCCAGAGTGCTCGTGTGAGCAGTCCTGCACGGACCTCTCTGGCAGAAAGAACTTCTGCAGTAAAAGTGCATTTTATTCTGCTGCATTTCAGGCTGGAAGACATTAAAACAGGCAGTGCACATTCTGGGAAGGAGTTTGTATCTTCAGGGACAGCTGCAAATTGTGAAATAATAACAACAAGAAAAGATCGGGAGTAGCGCTGAGTAACAAAAAAAATCTGATAAGAATTGCCAAAGCGTATTTTTCTGCTTTGGATATAATTTGGAACTAAAAAAAAAGTCAGTTCAATTTTCAGAMTCAAACTATGTGGAATTCTTCAGCATTCAATCAATTACTTCCATGCTGTTTCTTTCTCTCTCTTCACCATTAACTGCAGTTTTAAAGTTTTGTAAGAATGATGAAGTTTTCTTTCCTACACAACTTTCTATTTTTATTTTGGCCTTCCCTCTTTCTAAGTACATTGCCAAGATAGTCCAAATATAAACTTCAAAATTTTACAGGGAAAAATGATGGAAGAACTGAAACAAGGAAAAAACCCCGAACCCCAGCACACTGCTGGCTGTTATTTTCAATGACAGGGATATCAGAGGAAAGAAGAAAACTATATTTATTTAAGCTTAGCATATTTATAATGACATAGCTTAATAGAAATTAGGTAATGAAGAGGACTTTCCATTGGAGCATAACACTTCTCATTAAATTCATGCTTGAGTTCCCTCATAAAAGTGCAATGAGATCTTCACATTCTCATAGCTCAGCATCTAAAGGTTAGGAAAAAACATCCCAACAGTGTGGTCACTTATTGCTGTTTCTTARCCTCCTAAGAGCCATTAAAAAACACCCCACAACATCACAATTTTGGTASCCCCTCTTAGCCTTACACAAATTAAAAAACTTACGTGTGTCTCTCACATAATATTTATAATAAAGCATTTTAATTAATGGGATTGATTCCATAAATAAGATTTATGGGAAAAAAAAAATCTGAAAATGCTTTCAAATATATTGTCTTTTCCAAATTTCCTTAATCTCCAGTTTTCCAAAGTTCCTTAATCTCTGCCATTACTGACACCTACAAACAGCTCTGCTCCAGCAGGCTCATGCTCTCCAGCTATGAATGGTCAGCGTTTGTGCACTGCCAACCACTCCAGCACACCACATCACCAGGATTTTCCATCTCCAGCCACCTCCTGCCCTGGAGCCTGCATGGGTCCGGGCATTGTGTCCTCTCTGCCTAGCTGAAGAGGCCRGCTGGGGGAGAAGATGAGCCTGTGCACAGAGCATTTGTTAATTTGTGCTACAGGCAGCTCTTTTGAGCTCATTAAATGTCCAGCAAAAGGGACCATAGGGCATCCCCACGGAGAAAAAGGACCATAGGACAACCCCACGGAGAACTTGGCAAGGCACAGCTAAAATAGACCAAGCCAAAAGAGGATGAAGCAGCACAATGAAAGACTTGTATTGTTTTGCTGCTGTCTGTACATGGCATAACACCCCTGCCAGCCCTGCCAGGTACAGCTCCAGCCCGTCTCTTGTGCCATTAGGCAGAGAAAGCGAAGAACACCACGTTCCCAGTGTTTGCTGGTGACCTCCCACTCACCTGTATCACYGGCCTGTCACCTCAGCCTGTCACCTCAGCCTCCCACGCAGCCACAGGGCTGAAACCCCACTCGGGGTTGGCGTGACAGAACAGAGCAGCTCAGCCCTGCTCAGGCTCGTCCTGCCTGTGTCAAACCTCCCCCCGGCTCTGAGGGACTGTGACAGGTCTCAGGGCAGGCTGTAATATTTTATTAGGGTTGAAAAATTCCTGACAGGACATACAGAAACAGCAAACCCCAAACTTGAGATCAAGGCACGGCTGTCAGCTGAAGAAAAATCCACCGACTTAAAAAGATCAGCAAGCTCCCGGTGCGTTCTGGAAATTAAACCCAGCCAGGAGCAAGCAAGGTGTGCACCACTCTGCTGTGCTCCCATTAGGCCACCCACCCTGCCCAGATATCTTTTCTCCTGGAGTGAATTGCTCTCTCCACCTCCTGTCTTTGCACGTGTCACTCCAGCTCGAGGCAGCTGAGCACATCCCCACAGCTCCCCGTGACACGGTGCCCTCCCTCAGCCCCTGCGGCTGTTTGCAGCAAATATGGCATTTGTCTTGCTGAAGGTCCTGCTTAACGTGCCCACAGCACAAACACGACAATCCTCAGCTTCCCTCCCCCAGAACCGCCCTGAGTCATCCACGTGTCTGGGGAGACTAGCGGAGGGCTTGAGACTCTGGAAGTGAGCAGGGAAGAAGAGCCAAAATTTGGGTATGGCTGGGGGAGGGACATCAGGATCATCCACGTAAAGGAAGGGCAACCATGGTTTCATTCACAGTGAGTGAATGGTGCAAAGTTTAACCTACAGGACCTCCCTGTACCCATCAGGGCAGAACATTGGAATTGCTAAGTTCCTTGAACTGCCACTGCAGCACAAGAGGCTTTTTGACACCTGTAGGTCCAAGGACTATTTGGGATGCGGTGATCCAGCCCCTCCTCCTTTCCTGAGCTCACTGGAGAGCATCGCCCTGCACTGCCCAGGTAGTAACGCAGGAACATCCCAATTATTGTAGCTAGAAAATCCTCCAAGCATCCTGACCACCACAGCTTGAAAAGTGGGGTTTGATTTTCCTCAGAGTGATGTTTAAATATAAAGTTCAGGTGTTTTTTTCTGTTTAAGCTGCAGAACCTCACTGGCCAGGTAATGGCAGAGCCACTCAGGCCACCCTGTGATTTAACTGCAGCCCCGTTCTGTAACACCCCAGAGACTGGAGGGTCTGATACATTGTCCAATCCTCACCAGGTGCAGTTCTCTCAGTAAACCATAACAGTGTCATAAAAGCATCACCATCAAAAGTATCCCAGTGGTGTCCTCTCACCACACATCATCAGGAGAACCGAGCTCACTTCGCTTCCTTGTGCGACCTCCAAGTGTTTTATAAGTGTTCAAATTTCTAAATCTTAGCAACTGCTGGGACAAAACATGTTTGTTTGGTGTGAGCACACCGAGCCTGCACTGCCTGCAGAAGCCTCTCTCATCCTCTCACCTGAGGCCTGTGTGTGATGGGCTGTGAGGGAAGGGGTGGGTGGCACTCCCCTGGTTTGCAGCAGCAGCCCTGGTGGGGATGCTCATTGTGCAACATTTTCTTCAACGATTTTCTTCCTTCAACTCCTCTTTTAATTGAGAATTCAGTATGCTGTAAAATAATGAGCTCTCAGTCACATCTTCCCTCTGCCCATGCAGCTCCCTCCTCCACAGCAGAACAGGAGGCATAAAAGTACAACAAAGACTTTTTTTGGAGCTCTCAGAGCGCTTCCAGCAGCAGCTCTCTCAAGGATGATAAAAACCATTAGCACAAAAATTCCTGTTGTGATCCCTGCTTCCCAGGTCTCTTGGGGATGGTGGCACACATGATGTACACTCAAGTTTTCCAAGTGACAGTCAGCCTTGGGCCAGAGGACTGGCGACCACATTCCTGGGACTATGGATGGTCCTTCTGGTAAGTGTCCCCACCTCTTCATCCCTTTTCTTCTCTGAGTTGTTCCATCACCCCGTTGGGAGGTTGCACACATCACCTCAGACTGCCAGGAGCACGCGTGGGAATTCCCAGCTGCCAGAGCTGCAGGAGCAAAGGGCCCCAGGGCGGTGCAGGTTTTGGGGTGCGGGGGACAGCTCTGGGGGGCTGTGCAGCAGCAGCTGTGCTCTCGGCAGGTACAGAGCATTTGTGAATAAACAGCACCCACAATTACCAACACAGATTGAGCACTCTCATTAAAGTTCAATTTAGGAACATAATTGCCCTGGCATTTCTGAGACTTTTAGCTTTTCCTTTTTTTTTCCCCCCCTGGTTTTAATTAATGTCTCAGTTGAACCTTACGGTGCAGCTTTTAACACGAGTGCAGAGGAAGGTGCAGTGCTCCTGGCACGATGAGAATTTCCCTGGGGATCTTGGGGAGAAGGCTTGGGAAAATGGACACGGCATTTTTTATTTTGCCTCTCCCATTCATCTTCTAAAAATCACATAAAAATAATTTGGCCAAGACACAGCAACTGTGTTATATTGCTTGCAAGTTTATAAGAAGCTTAACAAGAACAGGAGGCTGTGGAGAATAAAAATACCTGCAAACAACATCCCCATTCCTCTAGAGGCATCAGCCTCTTTGGATGGATAGGGAAAATACTTTCTTCTTGTCATTTCTAAATATAGCACATTATTTCCTTTCCATCTCAAAGCAAAGACAACAACCTTTGCTAGCACCAATAAATAAATACAAATACTTCTTATGCACAGCACTGCAGGGAATTATTAGTTTTTCCTTCTCCCCTCTTTATACTGTGTTTCATGGGAGGAGTCTACCATTTTAGCAACATGTTACAAAATATAAATCACATTATATTTCAAATACAGCTTATTTTGTGTCCCAATAATGAATATTTATTGCATGTGATGATGAACTTCTAAATACATGGCATTCACATATTTATAATATTTATATTAATATTTATAACAACTCTGTCACAATAATTGTATAATTTTCAATATATTTAAATAATAAGGCATATTTGTCGTCGGCAATCTATTTCGTAATTTGCTACAATACTCAAACTTCGGAATGTTGTGAGATGTCTTGCATGATAAACACTCATTAGATTATTCTCCTTCATCCTGTGCAAGCCAAGAGCCCCCACGGCCCCGAGTGGGCACCAGGGTCCCTCAGGGCATCCTGAGCTCTCCCTGGGCCCACTCATCCCACCCACACTCCGAGCGAGCTGCTGGGAGCTGTGGGAGATGGAGATTGGAGCCAGTGTCCCATGGGAGATGGAGATGGAGATGGGAGCCAGTGTCCCATGGGAGATGGAGATGGGAGCCAGTGTCCCATGGGAGATGGAGATGGGAGCCAGTGTCCCATGGGAGATGGAGATGGGAGCCAGTGTCCCATGGGAGATGGAGATGGGAGCCAGTGTCCCATGGGAGATGGAGATGGAGATGGAGATGGAGATGGAGATGGGAGCCAGTGTCCCGTGGGAGATGGAGTCGGTGTTCCACGGGAGACGGGCTGGGAGATGGTGTCCCATAGAGATGGGGTCCCACGGGAGATGCAGTTGGGAGTTGTGTCCCATAGAGATGGAGGTGGGAGCTGTGTCCCATGGCAGGTGGGGCTGGGAGCCAGTGTCCCATAGAGATGGAGGTGTGGAGCTGTGTCCCATGGGAGATGCGGCTGGGAACAACCTCCCCTCTCCCCATATTTGTGAGTGGGACCTTGGCTTCTCTCCACACAGAAACCGTGGGGTCAGAGCTGAGCTCCACTCCAGCTGCTGCAGTCACAAAGCTCCTTCTGGGGTTTGGCAGTCTCCCTCCCTCCCTCCCTCTCTCCCTCCCTCCCTGCTGCCCTGCTGCTTCCAAGGCAGCACTTTTATYCACGCAGGATGTGGGGCACGGTACAAAGCCCAGCCCAGCGCAGCTCCCCGGCACTGGGCGAGCAGCAGCAGCATTTTCAGCTGCAGTGGTGCTCAGCAACCTGAGGAAGGCCATGGGGGCCCTCATGCCTTGCCAGTGATGGGTAGCAGACCCGGAAAAGGAAGGTCTGGAAGTCGGATGAAGCAAAAACAAGGCTTCCCCTTCGCAGCTGACAGAGCCACCACGGCTGTACAGAGCAGAGAGCTGCAACCTGCCCTGGCACCACCCTTCAACACCTTCTTTGAGAAGGGTTAATAACAAATTCCCACCCAGCCTGGTGGGCAACCACACATGTGAGGATTATTTTCTGCTCCATCTGGTGATGTCCTGAGCCATGAGCTCTCAGAATCCCTGATCCAGCAGTGCAACCCTCAGCACTGTTCCCAGCTGCTGTAAAAGTGCCCCTGCAGCCCCCAGCCACAGAACCTGGCAGAGCCCAGGGAAATGAAACATATCTTGCAATGGGGCAAGGGAACACTGTCCCCATGGCCAGGAGCCAGAGGGCCTTGGGGATCCAGACTGCCATGCCTTTCCCAAGTGCCAGTGGGAAAACTGAGTTTCCTGTGACTCTGCTTCCCCTCTATCAAAAGGGAGTGATAAAAACCCCTCTCCTCGAAATGAGGAAGGGTTGCTTATGGTCAGCTCAGATGTCTCTGTTATCCTACCCCATTCCCAAGCCTGGAGGTTGTTCTGTGTTCTGGCACGAGTCAGGAGTGGGCCAGGGGATTCTCCAAGCAGGGAATTTCAGTGGCTCTCAAGATCAGTAGGTGTTCAAGTTCAGACCCTATCAAGAAGTTAAATATAAAAAACCTGAGCTGTCTGAGCCACAGAGGAAGTTGAGAGCCCAGCCCTGAGCTCAGCTACCAGAGGCACCATGGGTCCCACCACATCTGGGGCACAGCTGGTGTGGAGCATGAACAGCATTGCTGTCAAAGAGGTCTTCACCTAAGGCAGGGTGTAACTCCTAGAGGTAGCACCACCACTCTTTACAATTCAAAGCAAACAACATAAAAACTAAAGCACATCAATCATAATTGCCTAACTACTACGATTTACTGAATGCCAGACATTGAGAGCCTTCATTCTGTATTTCCTTCTCTGAACYCTTCAACATTTCTGGTTTCACGACTAGAAACCCTCAGCAACTTCCAAGAGAAATTTTCCTCCAAATGTCATTCCCCAGGCACCACCTCCCAGGCACAGTGAGGCATGTGGCTTTGGCTGGCTTCTTCCTGGATGCTGCTTAGGAGCCCAGCTGGAAACGCTTGCAGCTGCTGGAGCTCTTCCACACACTCCACGTGGGAGGAAGACTCATGCCAGGCCAGGGAGATGCTGTGCCTGGACTCTCACACCTAGCACGAGTTTCCTTCCCACTTCTCCTCCCAACCATGGGAAACCTACAGGAGCCTGGTCACCCCAGGGRTCACTGCATTTCCTCCTCATTCGGTTGCATCTGGCAAACAGGCTCGAAAATGACAAGGAGAGAGCTGCCTCCACATGTCTCATTGCCTCGGGAGTCCCTGCAGGACTTGTTATAAGCTGAATTTTGAAATCATTGAAATGAGCCATTTCTGTTTACTTGAGCCATTTTTTCCCCAGCTTTTTCAGTTCATGAATATGTGCTCTTTTTCAAGTTTTGTCTAATTTGAAATGAGATACTGCTTCCCTGTCTGCAGGTCCTTTGCAGAATGGGAAAATAGCTCATGCTGAGGGCTGTGTTGACAATGCTTATTTATAAGATAATGCTACTGGGGCTGTATTCTTTCTGCTCTGCATAATTCAGATCAATTTGTTATAGAAAAAGTGCAAAAAGGAGCAGGTAAACTGTGTCACAGTCACAGATGATGAAGTTAATCCAACTTATTTAGGAAGCCACTGTGAACCACGTGCAGCCAGAGTTGATGGGCTGAGTGTGAAGTCAAGGGGAGCTGAAATGCAAATAAGCTCTGCAGACAAAAGGAGGAATTCTGGGCCTTTTTTGTAGCCCCATTTCGTACTCAAAAAGGACCTCAACTCCTTGGGGCCGTGAGTCCCTCCCCAGCCCCATCTGAACTCGAGGCCAGGGAGAAGAGCCTGGGGGGAGCCCTGTCCACAAGCAGCTCCCAGCTGACCCTCCTTGCCAGGAGGCATCACTTGCTGCTGTTCCATCTTGGCACGGGGGCAGTCGTTTTTGTAATTCCACTTTCCTTCTCCCTCTGCCTCCCTGTGCTCCTGGCTGGGGCTTGCAGGTGTCCTGCCCCTGGCTGGCACTGCCTTCACTCTGAGGGGGTCAGTCAGGACACCCCCAGGTTGGGGACTCCACAAAATGGAAGTGCTGTCTTCTATTCTGGTCAGGCTTTCAGAGACCAAATACAAGCCAGGCATGCTAGAGGTGTCCATGAACCAGGAAAGAAGGAAACACAGTAGTCTGATGAAAACCAGATTGGAAACCATCCCTGGAGTGGCACTGTGCTGCCAGTGTCCCAGGGATGCTGGAAAACTGCTCCAAAGGACGTGGCCTCTGGGGCATGGATTTTAGCACTTGTCTGCAAGGCTCTGAGGCAGTTCAGAGGGGAATCAGGAGGTGTTTGGCTCTGGTGTCAGAGTGCACCAAGCGTTCACCTCAGCACGAGGTTCTGCTTGGGATGAAGGCTGTGCCCAGCCCCAGCCCAGCCTCCCGCCTGCCTGAGCACGAGCCGCAGGCCTTTGGAGGTAAGAGGAGAAAAACAGGCTTGTCACCTCTGACCCCCCTGCCTGGTCCCACCCTGTGTGTGTGTGTGAGAAACAGAACACGAGCTGCTGCCCTAACCCAGCCCCGTGTGCTGGCTGCTCTCTCCACAGTCTGGCGTGGGGCTCCTTCACCTGCTGCATGGCAGCCTCCGTCACCACCCTCAACTCCTACACCAAGACCGTCATCGAGTTCAGGCACAAGCGCAAAATCTTCGAGCAGGGCTTTCGAGAAGAGCAGAACTTCCTGGACCAGGAAGCCATCAAGTACTTCAGAGAAAGGTCAGTGCGGTCAGTGGCTCCGTCAGGGGAGGTTTCCCCGGGCTCTGCCTGTCTTGGGAAATCCAGGCTCTCGCCCACTCCAGCACGCTGTGGGTGAAGCCTCTGAGACACCCGGAGAAGGCGTGTGTTAAAGGCAAACACAAAAGGTCCTCCTTGAATTGGGTTTTCTTAAATTTTGTGGTGTCCCAGCGCTCACCCTTTCTTCCACACTCATTCAAAGTCCTTACAATATGCACACAGTTCACACAAAGCTGTGCTGCCATCGTAAGCTGATTTTCCTTGTCTGGAAAGGTAAAACTGTGAGGGTGTAACAACGGTGACATCCATCCTTTCCCAGCACGTGCTCCCAATAATCCCAACAGCTGCTGAGGCATTTTCCAGCCACCACTAGGCCCCTTTGGAGCTGCCATCTCCCATGGTCACAACGCCTACAATCCACGCCTGGCTCCTTTGCACAGCCCATCCTCTGGAAGAGATCCACACAAATACAGCAGGGACACTGCCACGAACTGCAGGAACACCCACACAGTGTCACCCACACAGTGTCACCCACACAGGGTCACCCACTGCCACCAGGGTCTCAGCTGGACTTGAGTCCAGAGCTGCTCTGCCACCCTGCCCAGGAGCTGGCCCGTGGGCTGCTCCAGGACACCTCCTGCCCTCATTCTTCGGGGAGAAAGTTAAGGCTTTGTTTAAAACTGTGGATTGTGAAGAACACACAGCAGGGAAGGTGTGATGGGCTCCACGGGGTGACAATCCTTCCCAGAATGAGGAGCTGAGAAGCACAGAGAATCCTCACCAAAAGCCTATTTTATCTTTACACCCCTGAAGGGATGTAAAGATATTTGGGGGGCAGAAATCCTAAGAAGGATCCATTGCTGTTAGTCAGACCAGTGTGGCAGCTCCTGGTGGTGGAAGAGAGAGGTTGGGAAGCTCTGAGGGAACAGAAGGTCTGCAATGATCACCATTTCAGCAGCAGAGTGAGGAGCTCTCCTGGGAGGGAAGAACTAGAGAGCTTCCATGATTATTGRGTTTTCCTGTTTATCCTGGTGTTTGTTATTCTATTGTTACAGTTATTCCTCTCCTAACGTCCAAGTTTTCACTCCACCTTTCAGACAGTCTGGAAGGAAAAGAGAAATGCTGCAAACAGCCACGATTTTCCTAATTTTGCATTTGGACAAGACAGTGAATTCTAAAAAATTCTCAGTGGGASAAAAGAAAGCCCAGACACAGTGAAGAGGAAGGGGTCAGAGTGTGCCTCAGGGTAAATCAGCACTCAGGGAGGGAAACCAGACGAATTATTGAAGTGAGAATTGCAGATAAGAACCCGGCAGAATTATAAGGAACAGTATCTTGAGTGGCATTGGGAAATGCTAAGGAAACTTGTTAAAGTACCACTGCTGCTTTTTCTAACAGTAAATAGCAAATGGCCCGGAGGACAGTGACCCTTTTCTCTCACATGGGTATTGTGGGTTTGATTTGGGCTCCTCTTGCCCTCGCCACACAACACAATTCCACCCCCAGCAATTCCCTCCTCGGTCACCTCCTCCCAGCCCTTCCACACACACTTGGCACACACAGCTCAAGCATGTGGTGTTCCCAAACTTCATGATTACGACTTTCTTTTTTTATATCACATTATTTTAATTGTTGTATCTGAATACATAATAGGAAGCCCAGAGACAGTGTTACCATGGGATCATCCCAGAGATTTAAAGCTGTGCAGCAATATACCAATTTTTTTGTATTTTTAAAGTTATCATATTCATGTTCACATTCACTGCTGTGACCTGGGAATGCTCTGACCACAGGGGGTCCMGGGATTGTCCATTAGCAATGCCCTGTTGCTGCATGCTGTGGGTGCCCTCAGTCCCACACAACTTCCCCGAGCTCCCATCTGCCTTTGCACAAATAGAAAATAAAATAAACCCTCTTTCCTTCCTGTGCATATACCCAGGGATACTTCACATTCCCTCCTACTCCTCCACCTCCATGTTCCTTTTCATACCTCATGAATAAAACCCTCCAGCCTTTCTTCCTCCCAGTTCCTTGGCACATCTCTTTCCCCTTTTTGCACGTTCCTTAGCCTCAGAGCACGTCCAGCACCCCCAGGGCACACACATCCAACCTCTGCGCTGGACAGACCCCGTGCAACAGGCACTTTATGTCTACTGAAAGTTAAAGCTTTATCACCATTCCCAACAGCCACSTTTATCATCTGGGACTCAGGGGAGGGAAGTGTCAGCCCCATTTTGCATGATAAAAGTTTTGTGTYGGAATATTCTTCTGCAGGCTCCTGCTCCCGGAGAAGAGATTTGCTTTCTGAAAAGTACTGACAGTAAAATACTGCTAATCTTGCACGTGTTTTCTCAAACACATCATTTTAATTGCATGTAACTGCATGTAACAGCAGCAGATTTACTAGGAATGGAGATGTAAGAGCTGAAATGGTCCCTCGGGAGCTCCCAGCTCACCAAGTGTGCTCCTGCCAGCAGCAGTGCAGGAGGTGCAGGGGATGAGCCACATCATTCCAGGTTTGCTGTCCTGATCCCCTCTCCAGCAGCTCCCCATCCCCTCYCCTTGCAGGGCAGCCTCGCCCTCTGTGTCCCTGCTGCTTCCCGACTTCAGTCTCCACATCCCAAGGGCAGCCTCTGCTGTGAAGAACACAGGGAAGACCTTTAAAATCACAAGAATATCTGTGTACACTCCAAATGCTGCTCCACAGCCTGGTCTGACTGCACCTTAGCCAGCACTCGGAGTTATCCAGCCCTAAGTCACCCAGGAGCACATCCAAGTCCTCTGCCTGCCTGCACCCCAAGGCTCTGCCTCTCACCAGCCAAGCATCCCACTGTTCCTATCAGTGGGAAAACATTTAAACACTTGCTGACAAATCCAACATTCATGGTGTTATAAACAACAATTATTTCCTTTCCAGGCCTGGGATAATTCGAAAAGTCCAGACAAAACAGAATCTGTAGCTCACACCATAAAATTAAAAGATATTAGAACTCTTCAGATATAACAGGTACAATGCCCCCAGGGTAACTCGAAGAAAAACAAGCCAATTATCCAGACTTGGARGTATTATTCATGCTTTAAGTGTTCTATATAATTATCAGAATTATCTGCAAAGTCAGCTTTCAGTCTTTGTCCTTGTATTGCTTGTCCTCTCTTTTTWTCTGGTTTTCCTTTGAGCTGAACATTTGTCTGTAACTTCTGCTCATCTTTTTCAGTTTTTCAGTTGATTGGGTGTCAGGTCACGAGAAGTATCTCCCTTCCATCCCTCCCAGTTTCTCTTTCTGCTCCGTTTCACATGAATACTCTTGCCCCATGTGGTTGTGAGCASAGTCCCTCATCTCTGCTTCACCCCAGCGAGGAGAGGAGGAACCCTCACATAWCCTTCTGCTTCCTTCCCTCCTTCCTGCTCTGAGGATCCCTCCAGATAAGCCAAAAGGACAGGGATTCTTTTTTTCTCCCCCATATAGTCTGATAATCTGTGAGAATCAGCTGAAKGAATGTTACGTGCCAGCCCTTCTCCTCTTCCCCTGCCCAGCTGTTTAGTAGCTGCTGTTTTAGCAGCTTCAGCTTTCCCCTGCTGTTTTAGCAGCTTTGTCCCTATGGCTGTGTAATAATTAAGACACATTCACAAGAATTCTGCTCATCTAGACCAACTGGCTACACCGACACCATCATCACACCCACCCAGGCAAGGGCCAGCACAGCCAGGTTAGACATTGAATGTCTTGCCCAAGTTTGTCTTCAGTTTCTTGCCTGCYTTTTTTCATAGATTTAAAAAAAAAACCTTTTAGCCACTCCCCTCCCACACCTTTCCCTTCTCCCAGGATTCTGGTGGATTTTCTTTCGGGTAAAGGATGAAAGCTTTGCTCCTTTGGCACGCTGGGGGCAGGGCAGAAGGTGCTGGTGGGGCAGATGGAGACCCAGGGCAGGAGTCACGGCTGCAGGGACAAGGACAGTTGTAGCTACAGGGAGGAAGGTCTGGGCCAAGGGAATGTCCAGGCTTGGGGGGAAGGCATGTGAGGACTGAAGCCTGAGGCRAGGGACAGGGGGCCTGAAAGGGTGGAAATCAAATCCCAGTGAGCTCCTTGTGGAGAGCCCCTCACTGCCTCGGGCAAGGAATGAAAAGTGAGTGATGTGAGTAAGCTGGAATTACCCATGGCCCTCTTTTAGTGAGGACAASAGCAGCTTTGGCTGTGCCTCCTGGCCTGGTCAGGCTGTGGGAWGCCAGGGGTGCTGAGTCCCACTGGAGCAGAGCAGGGTCAGGGGGTTACTCCCA
The DNA here is from genome assembly GCA_018881555.1 of Amblyornis subalaris. Classification (NCBI taxonomy): domain Eukaryota; kingdom Metazoa; phylum Chordata; class Aves; order Passeriformes; family Ptilonorhynchidae; genus Amblyornis; species Amblyornis subalaris. The sequence goes on along the minus strand of JACAXG010000057.1, from coordinate 3,135,927 downwards.
CCCCGGCACCGGTGGGACAGGGCACCCCAGAGATCAGCACAGCCCTGTCTCCAGTCTGGCATCCAGCCTTGTGCTCCCTGGGAAGCAAATCTCACTTCCCAGGGGCTGTTAAACCAACATATTTAGCAAGGAAGTGTGGAAGATGCAGCCTCCCCCAGCTCAGCCATCCGTAGCACGGCGCTTGCAGCTGTCCATCAACGCCCATTGTGCCACTGCAGCTGATTTCACAACATTTTTCTTGCTGACTGGGCCCTTACTCTGATCTGCAACACCAACCCAAGCAGGCAGATGCTACTGGTGAAATGCTGGAGTGAGCTGAGTTCAAACTGCCATTGATACCAGTGCAGACAAAATGTCTCTGCAGGGACAGGAAATGTAGTTTTAAGTGCTAGGAGCAGTTTGAAACAGACAGCAGGACCGAAGCCATTGCACAGCTAATAAATCAGGACTATTCCCCACACTGTGAGAACCAGAACTTTTCAAATCCTCATTCACACGCTCTTTTTTCCCTTTTTGCACGTTTCTGTAATGTATCATGCTCGCTGCTTGCTTCCTCTGACCGCGTTGTCCTCGTGTCAGATGTGCAGATCACACCAGCGCCTCCCAAAGCCAGGCCAGCCTTCTGCTCTGCTTTCCTCCTCGCTCGCCCAGGGATCCGAGCAGGGTTTCAGTTGCTGACCTCGTGCACCTCCCATTGACAGAGCCAGTGCCTCTCCACACAGACATCAATATTTCCAATCTTACCGTTCCCCTTTCATCAGAGCACAGGGACGAGGGCAACCTCCTGCCTCGGATTTATTCTGCGCTTTATTCTGCAACACAGGAAGCTTTATCCACAGAGCTGTTCCTTCTGGAAAATCCCATGGACTGGCACTAAAATGGTGCAGCAGTAGCAACATCCCCACTCCCAACACACACGTACTGCACAATGCTGCTGGTCCCCAGTGCTTAGATCCACCCTGAAGAGGGAAGGAGCGGGCGAGGCGCAGCCCTGAGCCCCTCATTTCTATTCCCCATGGCCCCTTTCCATGAGCTTCCCCCAAAGAGGGGCAAAGCCAGGGGAACCAAGTCCTTCCTGAGACCATTGGGATCTCCATGGTGGGCCTGGCTCTAGATGGAGGAGCCCAGGTATGTTGGACTCTTATTGGTTTTGACCCTTCCATTTCTGTACATTTGGGAGCAGCCTTGGTTTCTGTTAAAGGTGCTACTTCTATATTCTCTTTTCCAGGACTGAGGAGGAGAGGGCTGAGGCTGGGGACCTGAGGTTACAGTGCCTCCATAGCTGCTCCCCAAATAGTAAGTGACCATGGCTCGAATGTGTCCGGCACACAATGGCTTGTCCTGTCCCCACGCTGGCTCCCCGGGGTTCAGAATGAGGTTTGGAGTAGGAAGCTCTGGAAACAGAGGTTTGTTGCTTTCCCAGACAGCATTGCCCAAGAGATAACCAACCAGCACAAGAACAGCACAGAATTCTCCAGGATTCAATTTAGGATGTGCACATATCCTATAATTTTGTGTTATCTCAAGGAGCTGTGACTTCATAGTAGTTTAAAAATATGCTCTAATTTACACCTGTATAACTTTCATTATCACTACCTTTTTTCATCTATATTTATCCCCAATTCATGATGATGCATGCTATTGAATATAAAAATGATTGAAAGCAGCTTTGGTAGACAATAACGTTCGTATAATTAATGCCATTTCTTGCACTTTCTCTGGAAATTGCTGTGCTTTTATTCAGTGTTTGCAAAAGCTCTTGCTTGAAGCTATGGGAATCAGTGGCTCAATGTACAGAGCACTACTGGAGCACGGCTCCTGCCCTGCTCTGAATACTATACTTTTTCTTTACTCTCCAGGAAAGATGTGTGCAGTTTCATGCATCTATTTCCTTGGAAAGAAAGCAAGTGATCCTTCATTCAGCAGGAGGGAGCCTTGGGAGAGTGACTTGCTGGCTCTGCGCTGTTAAAATTTGGAAACCTCATGGCATTTTGCTGCCTCTGTCTTGCTGAGATGCACATCTCAGCCACATACTCATGGAAGCTTGGTGTCTGTAACCCTAATCCCTGAGGGTGCTGCTCCCTCCCCAGACCTGCTGGAACAGCTCTCCAGTCCCATGTCACTGCAGGTGGTGTCCCCACAGGCATGATAGTGCTGGCACTGCTCTCCAGCTCGGTTTGTCATCAGCTCACTTGGTAACTCCTGCTCCTTCAAAATGTCATGTCAGTCATGGACCTTTCCACAGGCACATCCATATCCTTCATTCTCACAGGCCTGAAAATGTCTATCGGTACAAAATTGATCTGGGTCGTGTTTCCTGAGAAAATTCCTCACCTGCCAAGCTCCTGGCGGGTGCTCAAATGTGCTTATTTTATTATTGAAGCCTGTCCAAAGGTCTTTGTTTCAAAGAACAAATAACAAGTGTTGACAATAGGTGTTCCAAGGAATAGGCACAAGGCTCTGCTGTCCCACACCCAGCCCTGCCCCAGTGTTTGAAGGACACAGAGCTCACCCCATAGAGTGCTGACAGCGCTGGGAAGGAAAACCACACAGGAGAAGCCCAGAGTCAGGGTAAAGAACAGTGGCCACTCTTCAATATCCCATCAGCCTCAGCCTCACATCCATTACCTTCTGTAATGAAATCAGATCAATATTAATGAAGTGACAGGAGCGAAGTTGTGCTCTCAGTTCACAGTTTACTTACGAATCCAATAGAAGCTGCACAATCCTCATTATCCATGATTATTAGGGAGGAAAAACCATTAGTTACTGCTGCTTGGGATGGCACGAAGCCTCACGGAGCTCAGATGAACGTCTCCTTCCTCGAGCAAGGCCACCAAGCCATACCTGGCCCGTGCCTGAGCCCAGGATTCTCCTCGGTGCTGGTTCCAGTGTCCCGCGCTCCCGCTCCGCGTCGCATTCCCCGTGCCAGGGGCCCACGGCCGGCAGAGGGTTGGGAACGGCGAGAGAACGGCGTGAGAAGGGCTTGGCTAAAGGCAGAGCAGCCACGAGGTCACACTGACCCCGCGGGCGGTGCGGAAGGAGGGGACACGTCACCCGGGACAGACCGACCCAGCAGCCGCGTGCCACCAGCAGGTCCCTGGGAGCACCTCACGGACACCTCACACGGGGCAGGGGTGGTCCCACGCCAGCAGGACACCAGGAGGCACCACCCGGAGTTCTTCCTGCTGCTCGCTCCAAGCAGAGCTTCGTTCCCTGCAGGATCTGCCAGCTGCCCTCGCCCAGGAGTGCCCTGAGGATGTTCTAACCCRAACCAAACGGCAGATCAGGAACACTGGCTCAGCCTCAGGCATCATGACTCTTTCTGTCCTCCCACAAAGACCAGACAGKGCATCTGTCCTCGTTGAGAGGAGAGGACTTGGGGGAGTGTCGCTGAGGAGTGAGAGAGCAAAAGCTGTAACCAAGAGAACAAGGCTGAGAGACTGCAGAAGACAAACACCACGCGGCCAGGTGATTGTGGAAGAGAGACTGTGACAGGGTTCAGAGAAGCCCAGGAGCACTGTGGGAGCACAGGTAGCACCAAGGGCCTCATGCCAGGGCAGGATATCAGGTTCCTCTGTTGGCAGGACTGAGCTCTCCTTTTGGAGAAGTGGCCCTTAATTATAAATTCCATAGAAGCTTGATCCCAGTGGAGTCTCAATCAGGACAGTGCAATTATTCGGTCTTGATAATTCTATACTAAACCATTTAACATCCATCACTAGAAACAGGGTTAAAAAGAAAATGATTTTATTTCCTTTCAACTCCTTTAAAAGGGTTTAAACTTGCCTGAGCTGGGCTAAAAACACCAGGGAGCTCTAGCTATAACTTGGCATCCTCTGCTCTCCCCAAGCTGCCTTCCTGTGCAAACATATGGCACTGGCCCCTATACATCTGATCCCCCCGGACATACCAAATTTAGCATTTCCAGACAGTTTTAAAGTCTATTTGCTGTAATTTTTGACCTTGGAGATCTCAACTTTTTCTTTCAGATGTGCAGGGCTGGGAGATCTCCATGCTCCAGCTGTGCACAGCCACTACACAAAAATACAGAAGGAGAAGTTTCACACCAGGATTTTTTTGTTGTTGTTGCACAGTTATTTAGTACCAAGAAATGCTCACTGTAATTAGGCTCCAGAGAGCAGCAGCACCTGATTTCACACATCTGTATGTCCATGCCACTCCCAAGCTCTCCTCCAGTGTTCTCCCACCATGAGGCATTAATATGAGGAGCCTGGATCCCACTGGGCAGGTGGGAGAGGTACAGATGGTAAATGCAGAACAAGGGGCAGGAGAGAGGCAGGAGAAATATCACAAAGGCCAGGGAGGGACAGGTGAGGTGGCAGAGCCAAAGAAGAGACAAAAAGCCCAGAAGAGCCACGAGCTGAGCAGGAAACAGCAAATTCTTCCTGTCTGTGGCTAAAAGCCTTGGTGTTATTTGAGGCAGATAAACCCAGGGTTCAGGACACCAGCTTCTCTTGTAGGAAACCGAAAGATTATTCAAAATTAATTCAGTGTTAAAGAAATAATATAGTCACTGTTTTGGCAGCGTGGGCACTTCAGAAGGGTCACCTGACAAAGAGGAGGCCTTGAAAAAAATAGTTTTATTCTCATGTCATCACCCTGTAGGCATTTCCCCTGGGTCCATCCCACAGCTCCTCTTCCATCCTCCCACCCCGGCTGTCTACAGCGAGATTTATGCAACCAGCCCCTCAGCGCTTCACTCCAAAGCATAGTGTAATTTTTCTCTATTCAGACAAGTTCATCAGAAGAACTCTAGGTTTAAAACACGGTGGAAACGATTCATAAAAAAAAAAAAAAAAAAGAACACCACTGGTTGGTTTTTTTTCCCTCGGTCGCAAGCGCCACGGAAGGAAAGTGGTGCTGGATGTGCAGGCAACTTTCAAACGTCTCCAAAAAAGTCTGTTGCACAGGCTCAGCTGGAGAGGGCAAGGCACAGACGGCAGCCAAGGTCACTGTGACAACGGGGAACATGCTTTATATGCTGAGCAGCACAGGCTGGGAGGCGGCAGACAACAAGGGCTTGACGCATTTGAAGTGTCGCTCAAAGTTGAGCCAAGGTTTCTCCTTGTGGAGGTACCTGACAGCTGCAATCAGCTGCCTATTTCATGTCAGCATTGATTTCAACTCCAGGCCTCGCAATCCTTCCTGTAATTTATTCAGCTCGTAGTGATTCACCACATGAGAAAGCAGGTGGGGAAAAATCCCCTCTGATAGAGCGCCATGGTTACGGGTCGAAGATCCAGCCTTGCTGCACTGACAGCATTGGGAGTCTCGTTCCTGTCTTCAGGCAAAGCCTTTCCCRCTAGGAAATTCCAAAGCTAAAGGTCTCAGCTCTGTCCTCATTTACCTCTGCTAACATCCAGACTGACATTTTGCTTTAACATTGCTTCTTGAGCTACCAGTTTTTCTGCTTCCCAGATAAGGGTGATGACAAAAGTAAATTCAGTCCCATGTGTGGCATGGCAGCCTGTGAGAACTAAAGGGTGCAAAAGGCAAGCAAAATAAGCTGACAGTTTATAATACTTTTTTGTTTCCTCCAGTGCACAGGTGAATTGAAAGGTTTCTTACATAAATTTCAGTGGGATTAGTTACGAAACGTGCTTTCTGTCACTCTTTTAAATTGCATCTTTCAATAAATGCTTCATCTCCTACAGCTAATCCTGGATTTATGCAAAAAAAGCTCCCCAAATCACTCCCTCCCAAAAGCCAACCCTGTCCCACACTGCTAAAGATGTGCAATGAAGTATTTCAGACTGTATATGCACCCAAATAGCCCTTCACTTATTGTGCATATTGTATTTCCCCCCTGGAATGAAGGCAGAGGTTGTTCTCAGTTCATGTTCAGATAGTTTGTCACTGTGAGATATTTGAGGACAAATAGATGTAGTTTTAACAACAACAACAAAAAAGTTACAACATGCATTTTTGTTTTATAATTGCCTTAAAATGGGGTTGTCTCTTGTTTCCCACTGCCCAAAGCCTGAGCTACCAACCCCAGCTTATGCAGGGGAGGGGCAGCAATAACCCTCTGAGGCAAATCACAYTGGTTTTCCTTTAAAAACCTTTTCATTTATGAGGGACTCTCCTGCAAAAGGCACTATAATGTCCGTATGAAAAGGGACAGCCCAGAGGGTCCAGTGGAAGAGAAGGATGGTGAGGTGGGACTCAGAGGGGAGAAAAGTGAAAGGAGAAAGGGCAACTGGGAGGAAAATCAGTTGTTTTCATAGTTAGGCAGAATCACAGTGTGGACAGAGAGCTGTGGTCCAGTCCTGTGCTCCCACCACGTCCAGCCTGCTTCMTTCCTTGTCCAGTTGAGTTTTGAACACATCCAAGGATGGAGATCCCACTACCTCTCCTGGCACCTTCATCCCAGTGTTTGAACAGCCTCAGGGTTAAAAAAGCTTTTCCTCATACCCAGTTGGCAATTCCGGCCTTGCAGCCCTGTTCATCCAGTCTAGGAAGGCAAGGCACTCCYAGGGACAGGTGCTCCCTCTGACAGGTGTGTGCTTGTTTTCCCTCCTGCCCTTTATGCAACTCATTTTATGATTCATTTTTGGCTCTGTTTTTATGCAGTAGCTCTGTAACTGTCTGCTTTTCCAATTATAAAACCTTTAAATTTGATTTAAACCTGATAATTAAGCCGTGATTTAGCAAATTAACCCTATTGAAGCCCAGAGGTGTGAGACATGTCTTTAGAACCTTAAATATTTCGTGTTAATTGCATCCAACACTGAGAAAGGTGCAGGGAGGTGGGGAAGTGACTGTGTAGCTAATTCAGGCCACTGGTGCTGACAGGACAGGACCTCACGCACAGATCCCAAACATCCCATCCAGACCAGGACTTTCTGCTGCCTTCCACCACAAGAATATACCAGATGCACAAAAGGATTCAGTTCTTCACTGGCATCACTACAAAAGTTTGTCATGTCCTTTGGCTGGCAGAAATGCTGAGCCATGATCTGCACAGTGGTGTCTTTGTGTTCCCCTCCAAGGTCAGGGCATTTCTAGCTGCATTCCCTACCAAGAGAGTTCCAGACCACAGGGGTACATCCTCTCTTGTCATACTATTGACAAACTAAGTCCTGTCCTTCCCCAGCATCAAATCCTTGGTTCTCGCAGAGCTGTGTGACTTTGGGGAGGAGAACGTGGATGTTCCAGTGATTCTCACACTGAGGAGAGCTGGCAGGGGCTCAGCTGGCAGCAGGGAGGAGTTGGTCCCGAATTTCTGTGCCTTATTCTCAGATGCTTTGYTCTTGGTCATGAGAAGCAGAGGGGTTTATACAGACGTGAGAGGCAAATCAGCCTACGGGGAAATGCAGTTACGGGAAACAGGCTTCAAATTGTCCCAAAATAGGCCTAAAATTGTCTAATAAGCCTTTAGCCCAGTCCAGAGGAAAAAGTGTGTGTTTGTCTTTCTTTAGGGCTTCACAACACCCAGCTCTAAGTGTCACTAGCCCGCAGAGGAACAGGAGTGACCATAATGCTCAGAAAATACCCCCATTCGCTACGTCAAGCTCTTCCAGCGACACATCAAGCAGCTCTTCACTTTCATCAGAACCAACCAGCCAGATCTCCATGGTTCAGGATCAAACCCTGCTGGACATCACCTCCATCACTAGATTGGCCCCAGGAGAATCACCAGACCCTCAACCACTCCAGCAAAGAGATACAAATTTAGCAATATCGTGTTCCAGCCCACTGGGAGCAAGGACTATTCCAGCATCTTGCCCAGGCAGCCTCAGGCTCAGTCTAACACCCAGCTCAGCCAAGCCACAGCAATACTCTGACTCCTCTGCAGTCAGCCCAGGGATCAATGCAGCTTCCTCCTCTACCTTCTGTCCTCACACAGCACAAAACCTACCAGCTTCAGCCTCAGATCACACACTGACCCCAACCAGGACAAGCACAAGGCCTCCAGCAACAGCGACTCCTGAAGAGAGTTCCCAGGCTCCTGGCTATTCTAAAACTGAATTAAAGAATAGAGGAAAGGGGTTTGAATCAGATCTGGAAGATCCTGATCATGAAAGGTATGTATCCAACCACACAGGTGCCCAAGTCCTCAAATGACCCACCTTGGTGTAGTGTCCTTAAGAGCCCCTCATCAAAAAAGTTAAATATCTTTTCTGATTCAGACGTTCCCAGTGTTTGTTTTCCAGTCACTGCCCTGTGCTCCCACTAAACCCTGTTATCCAAGAAGCAAAATGCCCAGTTTTCCACACACCCGTTTAGCTCTCCAGACCTGATGACAGACCTGGGCCAGGTCGTCAGCCTCAGCTCCTCCGGCAGGGCACAGCTTTCAGGCGCCTCCTTTCCTTCCAAACGAGACAGCACAACTTTCCCTGGTTCCAGCAGAGGGAAGCTCTGCTGTCCCCGGGAGCCCGACGGCTCAGAGCCRGGGACGGTGCTCGGCGCCACGGCCGGGACGTCCCTCCCAAACCTCCGCTCCCTGCTCCGACCCCACGCGAGCCGCGCTGGCTCCGCTCCTCCGAGCCTCTCCACTCCACCCTGTCTCTGCCACTTCTTTCCTCGGCAGGAGATTTGTGACCGCACGGCAATTCCAAGCCATGGAGAAAGAGCTAGAGGATGTAAAGGAAGACCTGAAATGCCTGAAGTGGAAGGTGAGACACATCGGCGAGACGGTGCAGCCCCTGGCCGAGGACAGCAAGAGGTACAACGGCTACACCCTGACGGAGCTCAAGGCCATGGTGCAGTTCGAGGATGACCCTTACAAGGCTGCCCACAAGATCCTCGCCGCCCTCTTCAGCGACGTCTACCGGCCACAGCTCCCGGCCCCCGAGCGGGCCTGCAACTCCCGCTCCCTGCCCACGCCCAGAATAGACCCAGAGCTGTACACGGTGTACTGCGACATTCTGACAAGCATATTCCCTGGAATCAGCAGCCAGACCTTGAGGGAAGAGACGCGACACCTGCAGAAAAGCACCCAGAAGGCAGCGCGGTGACGCCAGAGCCCGCGGACGCCGTGCACAGTGAGAGGTCTCCGGTGGCTGTAGAGGACTGGACTGTGGTAGGTCCTGTTGGTCGAGCCTGTCCCTTTTAGGTATGGATTGTCTGCAAAGGTGTTGGTGAGCTCTGAGCCCTCACGCCACTTGCCCAATGACACAGAGCGGGAAGGCATCCTGCCCACTTCCCACAGTTTAGAAAACAATTGCTCCTTTAGTGTCTCTTTCGATCTATGGACGTTTCCTTGTTTCCAGCAACTACAAATGCTGACAAAAAAATCCCAAGACAGCGTTGTACGTCCAAGCAAGGGCCTTCTCCCAGCCCCAAACAGACCAACCAACCAGCATCTGGGTAGTTTCTATTTTCTAGAGTGTATCATTCATTAAATGACATTACTTGTTAGAAAATCGTGCCTGTTCTTTTTTATTTATTTGTCTAAAAATGCTTTGCACATCAAATCACTCAGCACTGGAACTGGAACATGCACTGGAATGAGACCTGGGCATTGCAAACCCTCCTCTGCCCAGCTGAATCCTTGGCTAGAGGGGCACAAACCCTGGGGTGAGCCCAACCAGGTCCCCTCTCAGGTATCAGGGGCCAGGGCACAAGACTCTGCCATGTGCCTCTAAATCACCAACCCAGCAGAGAGACAGATGAGCTGTGACCCCCAGCTCTGCCAGTCTGTGGTGACTGGGCTGACAGACCAGCTCAGATATGTTAACAATCGTGCTTTGCCTTCCCCTCGTGCTGATGCTGAAAGGTTGTGGCCCCTTGCAAGGGTCCCACAAGCTGAGAACCGAAGGAGGCTGCTGGTCATGGAGGACACACAGGGAAATGGCCCTGGAGCTCCTTCCTGCCCATCTGGGAACAGCAGCGTGCCACGGATGAACAGTCTGTCCCCCAGGATCTGTCCCCCAGGCCTTGCAGCCTGCTCTGTAAAGGTGTGGGGAGGGTGGAGGGATGTCCCTGTGCCCCATTGCTCAGTGCCAGGGGCAGCCACTGCTTCCCTGCCCCACTGGGTCACACAGCCCCTCTGAGTCAGTGACACTTCCTGGGAACAGTCACCGCCCTGTCCCAGTGTGACAAACACATCAAACCCCAGAACACGCCCACCCTGCTGCCCTGGGATGGCAAGAGGCAACCTGTGAGTTCAGCCCACCTTCCCCCGTGCTGGGCTATAATCCACTCCTAAAGCTTATTCCAGAAATAACAGGGAGGAGAAAAAAAAACAATTACAAAAATACCAAAGGCAGATCATTCCCTGTGCCACCACAGCTCCAGACACCTTGGGTGACAGGAGGGGGACACACCCACAGCCCAAGGACAGCTCCAGACACCTTGGGTGACAGGAGGGGGACACACC